>CM065645.1:17917145-18388624 GCA_033220585.1 Dipteronia sinensis | reverse complement strand
GCTGGACGTTTCAAAACTATCTCGTTAAAAACCTTGTCAGGAAAACCCAGTGGGATAAAACCTGATCGAAGGGAAAAAGAGTATAGTATACATGTGTCCAGATTTATTGTTTTCTTCAAAACATTTCTCACATTTATACTTTGCTAGGGAAAACCCTATGGGATAAAAACCTGAGCAAATATATTCATTGATCTGTCGGATCAAAGTAATATTTATGATGATCTTCTGGATCAAAGTAACATATATACGATGATTAGCAAGATCAAAGCAATATTTACAATGATCTTCTTGATCAAGTCAACATATATACGATGATCAACTGGATAAATGTAATATTTATGATGATCTTTATGGATCAAAAGATTTTGGGTGTGCTTAGAGAATTGCCTCATTAAAACCTTATCAGGAAAACCCAATGGGATGAAAAACCTGATTGAAAAGAAAAAGAGTACAATGCGCATATGCCCCAAATAATTAATATACTTTATCTGATATGCTCCCCCTGGTGGGACGCTCCCCCTGATGGGACGCTCCCCCTAATAAAAGTTCTTTTGAAGCAATCTTCTAGATTGCTGAACTGACGCATACAGATAACGTCATAAAATTATTGGAGGGAGTATAAGCAAAAACTTGCTTTATGGAGTAATATCCATAAGGAATCTTTTCACAATCCTTTCAAAATATTAAGATTGATGGACAAGTATTTCATTTGATCTATGCTCGACCTTCAGGTCAAGACAATGTTTTCCTTCTCATTTCCTTATGAGGACACATGAGTATATAATATGATTATTATATCTTTATCTTTATCAGATATTAACTGTGACAGTTATACCACATCTGTTCATATTGTTTTAATCCATATAAGGATTTTTGTATGTTCATCAAATACAGATTACGAGATCTCGATTTATATGCTTCTAACATTTTAGAATCCTTCAGGATTTATAAATATCTGCATTGAGTGAATCATATAGATAAATGATTACTACGTCTATGAGACGTATTTCAAGTCTTTTAAAGGCAGCCAAATTTATCAACAACGTAACCGTATTCATCAATTGTGAATACCAAGTTTCTGTAAGAAACCTCGCACTACAAGTCGTGCCTCATATCTCACGATCTCATTTTTCTCATTACGTTTCCGTATAAAGACCCATTAGTATCCAACTAGTTTGACATCTTCAGGTGTCTGGAGTACTATTGGTCCAAATACTTTATGTCTGGCTTACGAAGTCAATTCTTCTTGAATTGCTTCTTCCATTTAGGCCAATCATGTCTTTTATCTACAATCATTGATATTATGAATATCATAATTATCTTTTATAATTTCAGTAGCGCTACTGTGTATAAAAATACATCATCAATGATTGTTTCCTTATGATTCCACATTTCTCTTATATGACTTATAGAAATTTTCTCAATTTCTATACTTTTGTATCTCTGTTGAGATTTCTTCCATTTCAATGGATTTAGTCATTTCATAAACTCCGTATGATCTATAGAATTTCTCTCAATTTCTATATTCTTGCATCTCTATTGAGATTTCTTCCATTTCAATGGATTTAGTCATTTCATAAACTCCGTACGATCTATAGAATTTCTCTTAATTTCTATATTTTTGTATCTCTAATGAGATTTCTTCCATTTCAATGGATTTAGTCATTTCATAGACTTGTGTCTCTTTTAGATATATCAGACTCTTATTGAGTTGATTTAGAGAAAGTAGATTTATTCATAACTCGAGTTTTGTTTACTCTTGGGATCCCAATAACAATACCTTTCAAAAGGTTTATAAACTTATGATATGTATCAGATGATTTATTTATTGTCTTTTTCTCTGATCGCTCTTTAAGAATAATCACTCGGTCGAGGTTTATGAGATGACAACTGATAAAATCTTGTTACCTTTAATATACCAGGTAACAAATTAATAATCATCCGATGATCAATTATCTTTCATATTTGAGAGATACGAATATTGAAATGAGACATATATATATATATATATATATATATATATATATAACCGAACTGGTATCTCTATTTTGTATATAAGTAACTTTACATTTACTTTTCTCTTCTTGAGAAACTTTCCATTTGGAAATTAATCAATATAATAATCTAGAGATATTTGATAAGTGATTCCCGTGATCCATTTTGATTATGATTATATCTGGAAAACTGATAACAAGTGTAAGTAATATGGAGATGTTTGATAATAAACAAACATATGATCATCTCGTAGATGCATCAATTAGAACCATATAATAATGAAATGGATCATTTAGTGGATGAATATATCCACATATATCTCCTTGAATTCTTTGTAAGAATGATGAGAATTCAAAACCAACTTTTAGAATAATATCGTTTTACCGCTAGTTTTCCCTATGAACATGCAGTACATAAGTACTCACTGGATAAAGAATCTTCTGGTTCTTTAACAGATATCCATGAGTATTTTCAATTATTATACTCATCATTGTAGATCCTGGGTGACCAATACGGTCACGCCAAAACACAAACATTTTCGGATCTGGAAACTTTTGATTCATGATTCATAACTGCATAAACATCTACATTCTTTATAATAGTGTTTTATAATCCAGATGATAAAGCACGCAGCTTTTCTATAATAAGTTTCTGGCCTGAATCATGAGGAGTAATGCATATATATTAAACATTCTCATTACTCATAGTTTCAATATGATATCCATTCCTCCGTATATCTTTGAAACTTGAATGATATAAAGTATCATCGATACACAATTTAATATCATCTGGTAATAAGATTGCGGCTCTTCTAGAGCCTTTAATCAGATCCACTGGATCTGACCTGGTATTAACCTTATATGTCTTTGAACAAAGAATATTTCTTTAAGTTCTGCTCGAATAATATCAAGTATCACTGATACATGATTTAGTATTGTTTGATAACAATATCATGGCTCTTCCAGAGCTTTCTATCAGATCCGTTGGCCCTGATATAATATTAATATTTGCTCAGATCAAAGTCCAATTCATAAAATATATCTAACTCCGCAGAATTGTATGAGTCCTTGCACTCTAGGCAAGACATATATTTTCCTTCTGGGAATTTTATGGACATTATGTGTAATGCCATTTTATATCTCATCTGAAATGATAATAATCTTTTCAATAGGTTTATTTTATAAACCTTTTCTCTTGTCATTCACAAACATCCACTCATGGGGTATGTATTGATATCTCATGAATATAAATATATCCAAATTGACTCTCTTGATACTGCTCCTTCATGAACAAGTATAAAATGGATAAAATATCCTTTATAATCTCATTACACATGATATTAGGATCTTAAATCCTTTTAAGATACTCACAACATCCTACTGGATGTGTAGACCCTTTTTTTTCAATTGAATGATACGTTAGGATCTTAAATCTCTTTTGTGATAATCACAGCATCCTGCTGGATGTGTATGAAATTGATACAATATTATTTCTAATTTCATTATTCGTTAGGATCTTAAATCTCTTTTTTATGATACTCACAAGAATTAGAGAGCAATCTTAATAGATTAAATTAAAATAGAATAAGGAAGTGGTCTGCAAAACTTGTGGGTGTAAAAAATGAAGCAGGACAACAACAATCATCTACCTAGCAAACATAAAAAAGTCTTTAAAATTTTGGTAATTTTATTTTTGTTAATTCAAAGGAAGAATAACTCAAGCTCCCCTCCAGAAAAGGGTCTTAATTTCAAATCCAATTTCAAATCACCCACTTTCCTCAACAAAAACTTAAAGACAACACAATAGCCTCTAATGCTAAGAAGGAAAATTAAAAGACACAGAAACAATCAGTTAATATTTACTTGACAACATAAAGTAAGTTATGAACCAAATGGACATTAAAATATAAAAGCACTCAACTAAGCTGAATTCAACCATATAGAATGCTCCTGATATAATCAAGGAATACATTCAACTATAAGAACTATTAAAAAAAGGATTCAAGTATATACTTGCTCAATTATAGCAAAATAATGTGAATTCGCCTACAACAAGAAACAAAACCAACAATTAATCAATTCATGTCCCCTCAAATGGTCACATTAGTCACATAATCACTTTGTATACTATCATTAAAAAAAAAAGGCGTCATATTCTGAGACCAACAAGGCATTGTCTAATTCTAACTAAAAGACCAAAAGACAACAAATTTGCTAAAAGGGAACAGTCGAACAGATGGGGGAAAGGTAACGATTACATGAGATTTTATGAGATGAGCAATAACAAAGCCTAATAAGCTCAAGGACATTAGCTCATCATTCATAACCCAACCACCTCCAACAATTTCCAACTGCCCATTCTTCACCAGATTGGTAAAAGATTCTCTTTTACTCACTGAGGCATCCCTCCACCATCTCTCAAGGTAAGACATTTCTTCCCATATAAATTTCCGTCGAGCATCCTACAAAACTCATATCCAAACAATCAGTTATCGTTCTTATTGCACAGTATACTCTCAACACAATAAATTCAAAAATAAACAAATATCCAACTTCATTCTACAAAAGCTAATAGTTAGACACCATATCCTCAACATATTTGCAAGTGAAATAAAAAATGTGTAAGATTGTTCATTGATTGACCAAAGCCCTTCAACCACTAAAAAAACTGTCAAAATCCAATTCATAAATTGCTAAGACAATATTTCCTCACAACCCTTGTGCAATAGCAGCAAGCTAGTTCAAAAAATATTCAAAAGCAAACTAGAGTGCAAAAAATAATAATAATAATAATAATAATAATAGGGTGGCTCATGAGGCTGCTAAGTTTGCATTTTCCATGTGTTGTTTGGTATGACTCTATACCTGATTGGCTTTGTAGTTTGGCTGTGTCTGGTAATACTTTTACTTTCAAAAAAAAAAATAGAGAAACCAGATCACTCAAATCACAATTTCCAATTACCTCAACATTTCCACTACAATTCAATACGTACCCATCAAAATTAACCAAGAGAAAAGTTTCTCAACGCTAGCACCAAGTAAATCACTGATTTCAACACACACACACACACACACACACACATACAAAAGCCAAAAATTGTTCTTTAAATTTGCAAATTATTCCATGAGTATAATTTATCAAAAACTAAGAATAATTGATTGAGAGAGTAGAGAGTAGAGACTTGGAGTTGTCGGTAAAGAGATCTTACTAGAAATTAGATCGAGAGAATAGAAACATCAAGTGAAACACATGTATTATTAAGTTGCTTAAACCAATTTGAGGATTTAGGGATTTACTTTATGAGAGAGAATGATTTTTAGGTATTGGAGATCGACTTTAAACTTTAGAGATGGAATAGATTTTAGGGGATTTTGGGAATTAGTAGGAAATTTTTGTATTCCCTCCAATAATATAATTACTTTCCGATACGGATATTGTCCGTAGTGAATAACTTAAAGACTACGGACAAAGCCCGTAGTGAATAACTTAAAGACTACGGACAAAGCCCGTAATGTATATATTGTTCATACCGAACCAAGTTCTGCTCGTAATAACTAATTACTATCCTTCACGAGCTTTTAAAGGCCCGTGTTAAATTACTTTATGAAACCAACTTTACTACGGGCTTTTAAGTGCTCGTAGTAAATAATGGTTTTTCAATACGGGCCTTTAAAGCCAGTAGTGAATAGTCCGTAGTGGATAAGCAGTTTTCTTAGTAGGCCCATAAGAATAGCTACATCCACGCAACATATGGTTCACATATTCAACAGCAGCACGATATCTAGGACAAAAGGCATCCACATCCAAACCCATAGTTACCCTTTCCAAATTTATGAGAAGCTTATCATGGAGAAGGGTCCAAAGGAAATGAAGAATTCGAAAGAGAATTTTGAGATTCCAAATGAACTTTCATTGCCACTGAACAAGATTAACTGTCTCTAAGAACCCTGTGTAAGCTAACTTAACAGAGAATTCACCATTTTTACTCCAACCCCATATGACCCTACCACCAACACTAGAATTCCTTCTAGCATGAATGCAAGCAATTTTATGGATTATATCCCAAGGAAGAATAGCAGCTAAAAGTTGGAATTGCCACTCCCCATTTAACAAATAATCTTCCACAAGCTGATCAAGCTTGCTGTCATTAAGAATAACCGTGGCATGATCTTTAAGCACTTTAATACTTGGGACCCAATCATCAATCCATAACTGAATACATCTATCATCTCCCACACACCACCTTAGACCTTTAGCAACATGTTTGGCACCAAAGGCAATGCCTCTCTAGGTATTAGAGCAAATAACATTCTTTTTAGCCCCAAAATCAGTAAGAGATCTATTATTGGTATTTATGATTCAGGAGCTGGCACCAAATGCCCTCTTCATTTTGAAGCAAATGCTAACCATCTTTGGCAAGAAGAGCTCTGTTCATATCCTTAGAATTCACGACTCTCAGACCACCATACTTCTTAGGAAGGCAAACTGTATCTCACTTAACTAAATGGTTAGTCCTCCTAAAAGAAGTATGACCCCAAAGGAAATCTCTTTTAATTTTATCCAACGAGTAACAAATTTCTCGAGGGAGTTTAACTGATTGCATAGTGTATATAGGTAAAACATAGGTAACAGCCTTGATGAGAGTAGCTCTACCAGCAAGAGAAAGAGTTTCACTCTTCTAAGAAGCTAGTCTCTTTTGATTTTTCTCAACTAACTCCATATAGGTTTGGTTAGTAACCCTACATGAGAGGAACTCCCAAATACTTACCAAGATTTTTAGTGAGAGGAGAGCCATACACACTTGCTATGTTTCTAGCATCTACATCCTTCATATTATTAGAGCAAAAAATCCTAGATTTGATAAAGCTAACTTACTGCCCAGAAATGTTACAAAATATGTCAAGACATTCTTTCATGATATGGGCTTGCGAGGAAGTAACTTGACCAAAAAGAATGAGGTCATTGGCAAAGAAAAGATGGGATATCTCAAGGCCACTCCTAGAAATCTTAACAGGCTTCCACATCCCTAAATGAAGTTTCTCATGATCAAATGGGAAAGCTTTTCCATACACAAAACGAAGATATAGGGAGAAAAAGGATCTCCTTGTCTGATACCACACCCTGGAGTAAAAGTATTAGTTAATTCCTCATTCAAGACAACATTATATTCACACTTGTTATACACCACTTGGTTAGGACTAATAAGATCAGGTAAGATGTATCTAAGCCTTTGAACTATGATTTTACTAATAATTTTGTAGGTAGTATTGCATAGGCTAATAGGTCTAAGTTGGGATATGTGAAGATGGCTAGGAACTTTAGGCATAAGGGTGTTAAGGGTTTGATTTAGAACAAGAGGAAAACACTCGGTTTTAAAGCTATTCACCACCAGCTCAACAAGATCCTTCTTACAAACAGCCCATTGATTTTGGAAAAACAAGGCTAGAAGACCATCCGGGTCAGGGGCTCACTTTTAATATTTTAATTTCTTATGATTCCATACATTATTTCTAAATGTAGTCTATATATGGGTTCAATTACTGTATAGTTAAATGGTTAATTTTCAATCATTAGATTTTAATCCAAAAGTCTACAAAAATCAAAGCTTTGAAAATCTTAATACCTATCGCTGATTCCATAGTTGATGTTTATGTTTTTGTTATTGCTATATATATTAAGTTATTAACATTGCCTAATCACCATAAGCTAAACGGACAGTTTTCGACTGGCATTTTTCATTTTTGAATTCTAAAATTAGCTTGGAAACATGTTGTATCTTTATATTTTTACATCACAAAAAATATAAGATTCTGAACATGTTGAATATAAAATATTTTGACGTAACGTACTACCTTCAGCTAATTGTCCTTTTTAGTATACATCAAAATTCTAACATAGTAATTCAATGGAAGGGATTGCAAGTACAGTACGGATAAAACATTAAGATTTTTTTTTTCCACTAGAATTCCAAGAATTTTGATGCATTGGATGTGCCTTTGGCTAATTATTGTTATAATATACATCAATACTCTAACATAATAATAATTCACCTGAATGCACAACATTAAGGATAAAACATCAATTTTTAGTTCCGGAGCATTGGATTGATATGTACTAAGAATTCATTAAAAGTAATAATAGGTAATATTAAAATTGAGTGTTAAAAGGTAAAATGGATAATTTAAAAAAAATTGAGTGTAAAGATAAAATTAGATTATAAAGAGCAAATCTATTTTTCTATTATTATCTTTAAATAGAATTAAAAATTCTTCAAATTATTTTTTAGTTTTATTTACAAGAATAAAGAGTTATACATTTGTACTGAATAATATACCCCTAAAAATAGCAAAATGATTTGGGAGGTCTGTCAGACAACCGTGTGACCTACCCAGCCAGGAAACCTGACTAAGAACGATCCTCTGCGGCACCACACACCCGAAGATGGGTGAGACCAATAATCACGCTCTAATCACACGGTCATGATTCATCCACCAGACTTGATATCCTGTCTCCTTAGAACTCAAGGATACAGAGGTACGAGCCTATAGAACAGATCCTGTTCAAGTAAGGTCGTGATGTGTGAGCAGCACCTGTAGTCTTATATAGCGTGCTTCGTGTTTCTGAACTGTCGATGTGGGATGTTATTCGCATTGGATTCCAACTCTTGCACTGGCACTAACAAAGTAGCAACCATGTTTAATACGCCTTTTAAGTTAAAAAATCCAGAGAAACTTTCCCTTTTAACTAAAATAAAGTGATTGCTTGATGAATTAAAATCTTCTCACAGATTTTACAACCAGCTTCTCTAGCCATCATCCAAAAAAATGAACACCAAAACCATTAAAACAGATTAATATTTATTTCTTTAATTTTATTTTATACATAATATAATCTGACTTAGTACATATTTTGGAATCACAATTCACAACCACCAATTTCATAAGATAAGAAAGTTAAACAACAGCTTTATAAAGCATTTGCGTTTGTTCCATTTCTTTTGAACCAATCTCATATTAAGGAAGTGGTTGAGCTGTAGTTTGATGTTTTATTGGATAATTAAACTTAAAAGAAAAGAAAAGCTCTTCTAAATTAAAATTCTCATACAATAAATTTGTTTTGTAAAACATTAATTAACTAAGGCTGTGTCTTTTTTTTTTCCAGAAAACCTAATAGTGTTTGAATAAGTGAATAGTGCTAAATTTTACTATAAATTGAATACCGACATTTTATATATATATATATATATATATATATATATATATTTATAAAAACAGAATAATGACCAAAACCTAAATGATATATACATATTTTAATTTTTTATTTGTGAAAACTGAATAAAAGTACTATAAGTTTTTTTTTAAAGCTACGTTGTGTTTACAATTGAATACATTAAAACAATTAAAAATAAATAATTTTATAAATTTTAAAACAAAATTATTTAGTTATAAATAAATTTCAAAATTTTAATTTTATGGTGATTAACTAGTTGGTTGATTTTACAAATATTTTTAAAAATAATCTTTCAAATAAAAAGATTAAAAAGTGTTCATGTACTTTTTCATCTGGTTTTGCCTTCATTAATTCGAAAGTATGCATAAGAAGAAAATACATGCTAATGAAATGTAAATATCAATTTTATGAGCTTAATTTTGAAAGTAAATCTCTCATGTTATTCGGTTCGGTATGAATGTATGATGAAAAATGGAAATATTTCACTTCTTGAATCAAGTGATTTTAGGAGTCAATTAAGATATTTTATCACTTGATGGATCTCATCAAATCACATTAATTGACAAGGGGAAAAATTAAGCAGCACCATAATAAATTAATAATCATGAAAATAAGGATTCAAAATAAAATCAATTCGATCCTAAAAATGAATAAAATAACATGACTGACACAAATTTATAGAACATAGAGAAAAGTAAATGTGTTGATCAGAAAAATGTATATGAGTAAACCATTTTGTTGTGAATGCAAGTAAAACCTTTCTAATGCCCATCCAGAAAAACTTATGTGAAATTGACACTGCTCACATGTGATGTTTAGACTCTGAACTAGGGGTGGGCACTAAGTTTGGAACCGAACCGAATCGAACCGAACCGAACCGAAAAAAGGGTGTTTGGTTCGGTTCGTATAATTAATTCGATTTAAACCGGTTTAAAAATTGAAAACCGAAAAAGTTTTTGGTTCAAACCGGTTTGCTTTTCTGAAAACCGGTTTGAACCCCCTATAAAACTATAAAAAAAATCTCTAACATTTATAGTGTTCTTTCTCTTACACAACCACACAACATTTCAGTTGTATTTATTTTTGGGGAGGTATTATTATGTAGTGTACTATTATTAATAGATTTTAAACTTTTATTTACGAGTTCAGATTTTGGAATGTATTAATATGTTTTTATATTTTGGAATGGATTTGTTTTTAACTTATTATTGTGTATTAATATGTTTTGGAATGTATTAATATGTTTTTTATATTATGTAATATGTTGGTTTGGCTTTGGGCTATTCAAATGGCCAAAATTAGGTCCATTAAGCTATTCATTAATTTTAAAACAAATTAAAAAAAAACTCATTATGCTATCCGACCCATTAGGCTCAAAACCAAATTGAACCGAACCGAACCGAACCGATTAAAATCAGTTCAGTTCAGTTCGGTTCTCATGTCTTATTCGGTTGAAACCGGTTTAATTTTGGATGAACCGAAATATTTTCGGTTCAATTCGGTTTTATCCAAAACCGAACCGAACCGAACCGTGCCCACCCCTACTCTGAACCCGTCATCAATCACACATTCACACCCAGATGTTCCTGTCATATAAGAAATGGCTTAAATCATAAGATTACTTCAATAGAGTGAACATCTTTCTACATATTATACAAAAATCAATTGAAATAACAACCCATTACAAATATAAATAACGGTAATTATGATAGAAGACTCAACCGGTTAATAAAGCGCAACAAGCGATATAAAAGAAAATGGGGAAAAGATCGTTTTGCCCCATATCCTTTATTCTATTAGAAAGATGAGGACATGGTTTGTCTATATTGGCCTTTAATCCCCCTCCCCACAAATAGAACTAATGCAAAAAGAACCCCTTCTTTTAGGAATTCCATCCAAAAATAAAGTTGACAATTAATGAATGAGGGTAATTTCGTAATCTCATTAGTGGGATAGTAAGGTAATTGAGGTTGAAAGTTAAAAAAGTAAATTAATATTTATAATAAATAATATATTAAATTAATAATCAAAAATCAAAAATTAAAAATCAAATGAGTGGAGGAGATCAAGCAAGGTCACTCCTCCACCCATCAGATTTTTCTGAACAATTCTCAAAATAATTTACATTTCACAAAAATAAAAAAACAAAACATTAAAAAAATAAAAGAGGGATCGAGAAATACATCTCTCTCCCTCTTCAATCCACAAACCCATCAAGTTTCATGGATCCATCTCTCTCCAATCCATAAACCCATAAGATTTCATGGTTGGTGAATGATGAACCCTAGCCACCGATGAACCCTAGCCACCCACAAACCACCATCAACCACCATCCACAAACCAAACCAAACACACACTGTCAAACCCAAACCCAATCGATTTAGTGGTGTGGTTGTTGATGGCCAATGATGGCGTTGGTTTATGTCTGGTGTGAATCGCGGCAACGGAGGAGACCGATTCGGAGCTGGTGTGATTCGCGACGGCAGCTGAGATGATTCGAGGCTAGTTGTGTAAGATTGACGGTGGCTGAGATCGATTCGTGATGACGACTGAGATTGCGTCTGATTGATCGACATTTGGGTTTGATTTTGTTGTTTTTATGGGTTTGATTGAGATGTGGAGGTCATGACGAGAAGCAGGTGGTTCACGGTGGTGGATGGAATTTAGGGGTGATTCATGATTTGGTCTTAGAGGTGTGGTGGTGTCTAGAGTTTGGTGTTTGAATTGTGATGGATTAAATTAGGGTTTGGGTGTTGGAAATAGTGGTGCTCTGGTGGAATATAGTTTTTAATTTTTTTGTTGTTTTTAATTTATGTTTTAAAATTTAAATAAAAAAAATAAAAAATAAAGATATTTCCTTTTAAGATAGACAATAGAGATTTTTTTTTTAATTTTTAATTTTTTAATATATATTTTATTTAATAAATTTCTTAAAAGGTAAAATTATAATTTCATCTATTTTGTCACACGTCTAGCATTTAAAGGTATAGAATTTCGTTTTTTTAATCTCATGTTAGAGAGAGTTGGTTTTTCCATTAGAAAAAGCTAACAGAAGGGGGTAATAATATTTTGATTTCAAAGGGTAGCCAATATAGACGCTGGGGGGGGGGGGGGGGGGGGGGGGGGGGGGGGGGGGGGGGGGGGGGGGGGGGGGGGGGGGGGGGGGGTTGGTGTAGGTAATAGTATTTCAAATATTTAGAGTACCCAAATCACATTAAACAGAAGCAAGTAGCATAATTCATTTGCAATTAATTCATCCAAACAACACTGCCAATTGCAATCACATTATGACAGTCAAATCGGGATAGAGATATAAAAATAATCGTTTCAATAACAATATCAAGGTCCAATGGTTTGCCATAAAATTATTAATGTAAATCCTCGTCTATAATCGGATTGCAGCTTCATCATCATCATCAAAAGATTAGAAGAAAGTTCTAAGCTGATAATCCATTGGATGGAAAAGCAAAGGGACAGCACTTATGCACCTATCATAGAGCCAGAATTCTTCTTGCACGCGTCAAGCATATCCATGTAGAACTGACACTTGCTGATGTCACTTCCGAAGTTGCTGATGCACTACAAGAAAACCACAGAAATATACAAAATAACTTTTGGGGACAAATTGAAACTTGAAAGAATTCAAGAAGTATTTTATGTAAGAAAACAAAGAACAAGCAGGTAGGTCACAGCATTGAGACAACGCATCTGACACCAAGTCACCAGCGAAAGGAAATTTGGTTACCATACTTGGCCAAAATGGCATCAATAATTCCACTTCTGTAACCTCCACTCAAAATACAGGACCTAAATATTTAGCAACTTTCCATAAGCATTGAACCTCTATCTCAATGATGCATGAGGTCAACACCACTAAGAACCATTATTGAGCATCTCCCACCGTGTGCTTAAATGGAGTATTGACTGCAAAATAGAGTCCCACCGTATGCCAAATGTATAACTCCAAGATTTTAATTTTGAGATTGTTAGCTTTTGTCTCGAATCATAATTTTAGACTCTAAATTTACTTCTTTTTTAAATTCATATCCCATTTTTGCCCTCATGTCCACAGTATAAACAAATATTTAATATTGATACCATTAGAAAGATCTCTTCTAGATCTTTAAAAGGAGACTAATATTGAATATATTTATTAATAATTTTTCATTTATCAATGCTTACTTATTCTTACCAAGTTATAATTTTTGCAGATTAATAATTATATGAAAATTTATTGAAAGTAAAAAAAATAATGAAAACGTAAGTTTTTTGAAGATAGAGATAAAAAGTGTGGCAGGGGTTAAAAAACGTTAGAGATAGAATATAAAAGAAATATTCCCTTTTGGGACTCCAATTTGAAGATAGAGATAGAGTCCCAAAAGGGAATATTCCCTCCATATTCCATCTCTAATTTTTTTTCATTCACACCACACTACATATCTCTATCTTTAAAAAACATATATTTTCATTATTTATTTTACTTTTCTTTCAATAAGCTGTTTTCATATAATTATTAACATGCAAATAATATATAGTAAGAGTAAGTACGAATTGATAAATGAAAATTTATCAATGCTTATGCCTATGGCCTAGGCTCGCCTTTGACAGCTATGCCTGTACCCATAGATTTTCTCAGAATAAATCAAATAAAAAAATAATATCCATTCTAGGGATTATTTACAAACAAGCAAAATTAGAGATGGAAGAAAAGTGCATACATCTTGGAAAGCCTTTGAATGAAGACTGCATGCATCAGAACCTCCAAAACTGCTTGTAGTAGAAACTGGGGCAGCAGAGGCAGCCTCAGAGACCACAGATTCATGTTGGATAGTACGTGGACCCATCACAGCATCCACAGCCCTGTGTGCCACTGCACTACCGGTACCAAAAGCCATGCCTGCAACAAGGAAAGATGAAGGACTTAGATTTTGTGCAACTGGAAAAAACAAATACCATGACTTGAGAACCCCTAGCTCAATATTTGATAATCATTCACCGCATACCCTGAGCAATGGTAGAGCCAATGCCTCCAAGCAAAGATCCACCTCCGCCGCTTTGAGCTGGAGCTGGTGGAGGAGCATGGTTAACTGCATTAACAAAGAATCCAAGGTGTTAGAACAGATGCCCAAACAGTTTGAGGAAATGTCAAATATGATCAGATACAGTTGATATCCACAGATGTTGCTAACCCGAAACCTAATGTTGTGAGCTATTTACAGCAAGTACAATGTAAAAAATATTACCTGTTTGTGGGGGTGGGCTACGTGCAGCTGGACGAGGTGCTGGGCGAGATGCAGATCTTCCTGCAAAAGAAGTAAAAACACCAGCAGAGTCACATTCCCTAACACCAAATAGTGCATATAAAAAGCATAAAATAAAATAATTATTCATCTACAGCAACAACCTAAGCCACCTTCAAATATAGTGTCCCATAAACATTTTTCACAATCAAGGTTTGCAAAGCAAATCATAATAAATAAATAAAATAAGAAGAATTGGGTTTTAATTTGAAGGCTAATGTACACGCTTTGCTCTTATAGAATAATTACAAAACTCCAAATCATTAAAAGAGCATATCATTCTGCCATCATCAATTAATCTTCATAGCATCCACTATATCATTCTTGGGTTGTGTCTTGCAAAAACATCAAACCCATTGTTAAACAAGTTTCATCAAA
Source organism: Dipteronia sinensis (assembly GCA_033220585.1). Taxonomy (NCBI): domain Eukaryota; kingdom Viridiplantae; phylum Streptophyta; class Magnoliopsida; order Sapindales; family Sapindaceae; genus Dipteronia; species Dipteronia sinensis. Next base: position 18,373,721 of record CM065645.1, on the reverse strand, counting down.
AGAGAAAAACAAAATTGGCAAAATCATGGTTGAATCTCAGTATTCCCCGGCATATAAATTAAGCAAATTCATGGAAGCTAATGCCCATGAAGCACTTGGACATCCATCAAAACAACATCAATAGCTCGAATAACACAGCCTCCTAAATAGTTATATAGCAACCACCGAAAATATTCACACAAAAAAACATGCCTAAAATCAACAAATAAAGCTTATCAACATGATGATTGACATGTATTTAACATACAAATTACTAAACCTAAAACGTAGAATACTTTCAATTCTAAACCCTAGAAATACACAAACTTAAAATCAATATCAATCCTTAAATAGATCAAACAAGCAAAGACCCATTTTTCCCACGACTGGTTTAAACCAGCTCACTTTTTTTTTATTAAAAAAAACCCTAAATTTTTCTGCAGATACTTGTCAGCCAAAAAATAATTCCATATCGAATTAGAAACAAAATCGATATTGAAAGGCAAAAATGCATAGATCTGTACGGAAACTGACCTCCTGAGCTACGGCGAGGCATGATTGATGAATATGATAGAAGCGGCGGAGAATAGAGAAATTTCTAGAGAGAGATTGATTTTTTGTGAGTGTTTGTGCGGCCTCCAATTAACCCTCAAATGATCCATTTTATAGACTTGGATTGCTAATCCGGTGTGATCGGGGACAGATTTGACCGATAACGTGTCAACGTTAACTGTAAGATGACGTTGTTAAGTTCTTTTAGATGATGAAATCAGATAATTCGACGTTAGAGATGTGCTACAAGTTTGTGGTCGACCGTGTCTGATCACTACCTCTTCTGGATATTATTTTTGTGGATTAATATTACAACCTCCCCTACCCTTCCAACTATTATTGGATGTGTAGAGCAAATTGCGTTTATTTCAAAAACCTCCCCTCGACTGTGATGGCGTTTAGGATTATGTTAGTGTAGGAAGGGTAAAGCTGTACATTCTCATAACCATAACAAAACAAAACAAAACAAAAAAAGTAAAAACAAAAAAACAAAAAAGCTCATCTCTTTCCCTCTCTAATCTAATGTTTCCTTCTTATTTCTCTCTCCCATCTACCACCTCAAAAGACCGTGGAAGTGTACGCCGGTAAGAGGAAAAGCCGTTGGAAGAGATGTGGATCTTCTCCACGCTGGTGGTAGCTTGAAGAAGGTGCAGATCTCCTCCACCAATGTGGATGAGACCTAGTTGCTCCACGTTCGCCGGAGGGCTAGACCTCTGTCGGCTAACATGTAGAAACTGGATGTGGGAGGTGGTGGCGCTATACCACCGGCCACCGACTCGCCGAGTGTTTTGTTTTTGATTTTTTTTTTAAGGATTTTTGGTTTTTTGTTGTGTAAAAGGTGCTATGCAGTATTGATCTGGGTGGATTTTGTGTTGAGGTTTTAATTTTTGATGAGAAGATGAAACCTATTACATTCATGCTTTAATTTTCCGTGGCATTTGTTTTGTTATGTTTAATGTTGTGGGTTTTGTGTTCACATGGGTGAGTTTTATTTGGATGCTTATTGGTTCGGTTGTGTTGATTTTTATCATTGTTAAGGGTTTTTGTTAATCTAAAGATTTATTCATAGTTGGTGAAAGGATGGAGATAGGGATTGGGATTGTAAAGTTGGAACTTGGAAGAGATAGAGATGGCAGTCTCTTTTTTCTATTTTTCCTTTTTTGGGATTATCAATTCAGTCCCTAAATTTTGATGAAATATCAATTTTTTGAACATGTTTGCTTTTTGGCAACTCGTGGTCCTTTACTTTCAGAAATATATCAAATAGCTTCCTCTAACCAAAAATTTAATGGTGAAAGGTGACAGGATTTGTAAATTGACCAATTTACCCCTAACTTAAAAAAATCAAGGTATCTTTAAAAAATAAATAAATAAAATTAAAAATTAAAGAGATTGATATCCACCGTCTGTCTTAGAGATGGATGGTGGAGATATAGAGATTAAAAAAAATTAAAGACAAAAAAAATAGAAAAAAAAGAAAGAGAGATCTTCACCGTCCATCTATGAGATGGACGGTTAAGTTTAAAAACATAACTATAAAAAAAATCTAGAAACATCAAACACAAACGGATGCAAGGGGAAACGATCGTGTTTTTGGCAGTCGGAGATGATTTAGTCAACACAAACGACTACGCTTAAGACCAGGAGACCTAGGAGTGGAAGCGATGGGAAACAACGGAACATCAGCCGAGGGTGTTGATGTCACTGATCTTGTTGAAGAACATAATAACTGGAGAAGTATAGAGTTTAGGAGGCGATCGATCGGTTCGGGGAAGATTCCTAAGGTTGAATCAACAGATTTCAACCCCAAATCAAAGAGGTTGAACTTATTGTTCTACGAGATGGAATTAAGTTTCGAAATCTGCGAGGTTGAATTAATTGCTTGGGATCTCCAAAGGATTTAATGTTGCGATTTTCATTGACAAAAGAATTGATATTTAATTGAAATTGAAATCTGTAAATCGAAAAATAAAAAGAACAGTTAATTCAACCCCAAATCATTTACATCTTGTTGCTTGGTTTGATTTTGTTATTGTTTTTTATTTGGTGGTGATGTTTGACTATGGTGGTATTTGTTTGATTTTGTTGGTTTTGCTCGACAATAGAGGTAGACAAGGGGACGCATCGATAGACATGACGCCGGTTCAGGTTCCGGTTTGGAACCGGTTTTTTTTTTTAATTTTTTTTAATTTTTAAAATTTTTAAAACAACCCAAAATCCCAAATAACCAATCAAACCCTACACCTAAATACCCAATCAAACATTCAATCCCTACGTTTGAAATACCCAAAATCTCAAAACCCAACCCTAAATTCCCAATCCCTAATCACCGTCATCAGTTCACCACAAATCCAACACCACCAATCAAACCAATCAAAACTCAAACACACACACACCACCCCACAACCCAAAATCCATCAGAGGGAAGAGTTAAAGAGATCGAAGAGAGAGAGAGAGAGAGAAAGAAGGAAGAGATTAGAGTCGGACACGATGAAGATGAGATCGGTGACCGGTTGAAGAAGGGATCGGCTACTCGGTGTACCGGCGAAAAGATCATCCGTCGGCGACGGCAAGAAGAAGAAGGAAAGAAAGAAAGAGAGAAAGATAGAGAGAGATCTGAGAGAGTGAGAAAGAATAAAAGAGGAAAGAAAGTGGGTGTGGGCGTGGGTACTTGGTAGTGGTAGTGGGTAGGGTAGTGGTTAGTGGGTTAAATATATATATAATATATATATATAAATATATATATTGGAACCGTCGGTTCGAACTGGAACTGGAACAGCCGGTTCCACTCCGATTCTAATCGGACGGTTCCTCAAATTTTAGAATCAGAACCGGAACCGTCCGGTACTGGTTCCGAAATCGGAACCCGATTTTTCAGTTTCGGTTCCGGTTCCGGTTCCGGTTTTGTTCGCCGATTCGAACCGAACCGGTGTCATGTCTACGTATCGATGGAGATGGACGGCGTGGGAGGCAATGGTTTTCATCTATCAAATTTTTTTCTTCTTTTTTCAACTTTTTTTTTCTTAAATTCTTTTAAATTTCTAATTATATATACATATATTAATATTTAATTGTTTTTTTCTTTCTTTTTTGGGCTGACATGTGGCATATTATAGTTTAAAGACTAAACTACCCCATAACCGTTATGTTGGACTAACAATTGACTAACATAAGGACCTATTTGATGTATTTATGAAAAGTAAGGGACAACAGGTTGTAAAAAAGCAAACATGTTTAAAAATTTGATGTTTCATCAAAATTTATGGACTAAATTGATAATACCTTTTTTTTTGAGTGAAATTTCTTAGTTTTTGTTTTAATGAAATTTTTTAAAGGGCATAAAAGTCTTCTACAAGGTCATACAAAAGTCAATTTAACGAAATTTTAACGGCGATAATTTGAGGAAAGGTTTATGACATAAACGCATTTTGGTCTACATATCCAATAATTATTGAAAGGTTAGGGGAGGTTTTTAATATTAATCCTATTATTATTATTATTATTATTATTTTGACTTGAACTGGATTTTGGATTGTATCAAAATGTAGGTTTGACGTCAATATTTTCTTTTCACTTTTCTATTTCTTATTTTGCAAGAAAATAAAAAATAAAAGAATCATGGATATTCCACTAAAATACCATTTTGATTAGACTCGTGAGCTGAAAGCTTCACACGATCTGTTAAACATGAGGAAAAAAAAAGACACTTTGGATTCACTTTGAAAAACTGTTAATTTGTTATAACCTATTGAAATATTATATGCAATAAACATATATTTTCAACTTTATAGTATATCTGCAAGGCTGCAATAATAATAATAATAATAATAATAATAAATAAATAAAAACTTTGCGATAAATCTCACATATAATTTTGCAGTAATTTCTACTGTTAAATTTTTTAGAAGAATGTGGTCACACTCGTATAATATAATAATAATAATAATAATAATATTTATATAAGTAATGCTATGCTTTTTAATTTTTTTTTCAAATAGTGTTGGTACATAAAGTGTCAACATCTTGTAAATCATGTGATTATATGGTGTGTGATGTGATATTGACACCTCAAGTGCCAACATTATTTAGGAAAAAAAATTGAGATCCTAGCGATAATATATATATATATATATATATATATATTACAATAATTTGAGGTTTTATTAGGAGAAGGGGAGAGATTCGAATCCACAACTTCGTGATATGAGTGCGAGACAAAGGCCGGCCCTGCTGTTTGGCTGAAGGGCCATGTTTACATGTATTGAGTATTAGTTCAATGACCCATTTTTATTTTGTTTCAGATCATAAAAGACCCAAATATTTGTTTTGAGTATTAGTCCAAATGTTGCGGATCAAAAAGACCCAGATCAAAAAGCCTAAAAGTTAAAATAAAACAAATAAATAAAATAGATCCCCGCTTGGACAAATAATGAACCAAAGGGAAATGTTTATTAAAACCCAAATTTGAATTTTTTTTTTCCAGACATATCAGTATATCACCTAAATGGCTAAATGATTTATGGTTTTTTATTTTTCTCTCCGAACATCCAAATTCAATTTTTTTCAATCGCTCTTAAGTCTTAGGCTATGAACGCTCTAGTTTGGTCTATTTATCTCTCTACTTCCTCATTTCACTTCAATCTTCATTAAAAATTCTCTCCGAGTCTCAGGCCCAACTGGCCAGATAATGTCTTTTTGTATTATACTATTGTACTATTTTTTTTCTTCTGATTTTGTTGTTCTTTTTGTATAACTATATCAGATTTGATTTTTGTCCTTTTTTTTCTATTTGCTTTTGCTTGGATTTGAACTCTGAAGAAAGACTCATAGTTGGTTTATATGTGTTTAGATTTTAAGGGGGTTTATTGTTGTATTGGAGGCATAATTGTTCTTTTGTTGGCCCATTTTAAAATTTTCAGAATTGAACACAGGGGTCCATTTTAAATTTTTCATCCTGGACCGATAAAAGCTCGGGATCGATCCTAATGTGAGGATCTTTGCTATTAGACTAACCTCATATTATATATATAATATACGAAAGTCGTCGGAGGATAATTTTATCTCGAACATAATAATGATTCAAAGATGAATTATAATACAATCATTAGATCTTAAATATTAATTTTTATTTTATTTTAATTACATTGTTGCTCTCCGTATCTATTCTAAATCAACAACTTTATTTATTTTAGATAGTGTAGGTTGTGTAGCTCTTTTTGTATATCGTTGCATTAAAAAAAAAAATTAAACGATTGTACGTGGTAGCTAAACATTACATTTATATTGATAACTCAGCATTAAATTATGTGGTAGCCAAAATATGGCTTATGGGCTTAATGTCCAAAGCCCATTGATAAAACTTGCAAGATATGGATCAGACCCAACTCACCCGGGTCGACCCAGATTGCTGTATCATGATTGCATTGACTTGGTCACTCAATTTTGAACCTACTGCAATCAGTTCGTTTGAACTAATAAGATCACATCATGATCTCGTGAAATTAGGGATATTACCAACAGTACTCCAACGTGCTAGTGGTCGAAGAAGTCTATAAATAGACCCTTTATTCTCCAAAAAAAGGATCCTGACTTTCCTTCCTTCCCTTACGCTGTTTAGCTAGCCGAAACTCTGCCAAATCGTCTTTCCGGCCACCGGAACCTTATTACAATATTTTCCAGATATTTTCTACTACTAACGCTCAGCCCAAGTGCAACTAAGGCTTTAATCGTCTCTACCATCGTTTCTTTTATTTTTCTATTTTCGCTGCTCTTTTCATCTTAGTTTTACATGTGGTTTTTGGAGAAGACGAGTCAACGGGTTTGACCAATCAAACAGGACTGTGTGGGCCTATTTGAATTCGACCTGACCCATTAATTGTATAACGACCCTCTACAGTTTGGAGCCCACCGTGGGGCCCATTGCAGGTTAACAAACAAACCAGTTGAGTCTGACGAAAAGCTTTAAAAATGTCAGGAGATGGAAACGTTCCCACTGTCGAGGAACAGATTGCGATGCTAACCGCCCAAATGATTGTGAAAGCCAAAAGATTGTAGGTACTCGAAGCGGAGAACATTGCGGTTCGAACTCGCAACGCAGAATTGCAAAGCCATTATTGATGGGGCACCCAACAATGTAGCTCCAGAACCTCCAGTCTCAGTGCTCGACACTGAACAGAATGTAGATCGAACAACACCCACTTTCGAAGCGAATCCTTCACACCTGGAAGCCAACGCCAACCAGGGCTGAAGGAGTGATACGACACAAACGGTCCAAGTTAATGCAAACCAGCCATATCCATAGATCCAGTAAGAAATGTCGCAAGCACCAGCTTCAACTGTAGATCCACGTTAGGAGAATATGTTGAAAACACCAGTGTTGCTGCAATCGAAACCAAATTTGGTAGCACCAAATACTTGTTTACACTTGTTTGCTGACCCTGAACTTTCTCGCAGGTTTGTAGAAATGGAAGATCTGGTCCAAAGAATCCCAGGAGTGCCAGCACATATCAAGAAAACCACGGCGAATAGTTTCACAGATTCGCCTTTTGTCTACGCTAAAGCGCTCGTCGAAATGCCCAGAAAATTCAGATTCCCCAGCATGAAGCAATTTGAAGGCACAACAGATCCATACGACCACATAGCACAATACAAGCAGCTAATGTTCACTGCGGCGATCCCACGCGACCTTAGAGTAACATGCATGTGCAAGGCGTTCAGATCCAGTCTCTGTGGTCCAGCTTTACAATGGTATACAAATTTGCCTAATAACTCTATTTCCTCTTTTGCGCAGCTAACATACACATTCGTGGAGCAATTCATGAGCAACAGAAAGCTCAAAAATTAGTCGAACGACTTATATACAATAATGCAAAGAAGCAGAGAGAACTTAAAAGCATATGTCAGACGATTTAACAGAGAGAATGTGCAAATCCGGCACTGCAACCAGTCGACAGTGATTTCAGCTTTCAGGAAAGGGCTGCGGTTCGACTCAGACCTCTACAAAAAGCTCACCAAATATCCATGCAAGACCATGGAGGATGTGTTGGCAAAAGCGTTGGCTCAGATTAAATGGGAGGAAGACGAGGCGAACTACGTTAGGAAAACCAACAACTACAATAGGCGCAACGACCGGGTCGATCGATGATCAACCGATAGAAGAGTCGAACCCTATCCAACAGGGAATCGACGTGACAACAACTCTCGCTACAACAGACATAACGACAGAAGGCCATATAATCAGAATCCTCCAAGAACTAGTCGATCGCGAGCCCCAATCCCAGAATACAACACTAGCATAGAACCAGTCGACCTTGTGGCGGTTATGAAGGAAATGGGAAGAATGGTTAAGTGGCCAAGGAAGGTGAACGGCCCACCAGAACATCGAGACGCACGCTTTCGATGAGAATTTCTCGGAGATCATGGTCACCGCATAGAAGACTACATCGCTCTGAAGCTCGAGGTGGCAGAATTATTGAAGCGATGACATTTGTTGGAATACCTTACCGATAAAAAGGAAACAGACTGTCGCTCAACAAGAAGAAAAGCAACAGACCAGCTCTGAGGATGGGCCACCAACAGGAAAGGGTGATCAACTACATAGCAGGCGGATCGAAAGTCAGCTTCGTGAGTCAGCTGCGAAAAAACACACTCGGCAAGTGTCGAACACAGAGATTCAGCCTGGTAGAAATCACCCCTCCAAAATAGATGAAACCGTCACATTCAAGTGGACCGACAAATCAGATTTGTTTTCTCCTCACTATGACGCTTTAGTCATTTCTTTATATATTGCTAATTGCTTAACTAAGAGAATTTTAATCGACAATGGTAGCTCTTGCAATATTCTCTTTAACTATGCGCTCAAGGAAATACAAGTCGAAGAATCTAGAATCAAGTCGTCGAACGACAGTATTGACCAGATTTAGTGGCGAACAAAAAAGCACACTTGGTGAGATCCTACCACCAGTCTACGAGGAGGGAGTAAACCTGTATATCAACTTCCTGGTGATCGACTGTCAGTCTCCTTGCAATGCGATTTTGGGTAGACCTTGGATCCACGAGATAAAAGCAATCCCCTCAGACCTACCCTTAGATGATCAAATTTTCTAGGAAGTGGGGAGTTCGTGAGATCAGGGGAGAAACAAAGAGTAGCCATAGAATGTTACCAAAATGCCATGAAAAAGAGGAATGAACAATTATAGCAACTACAGGAAATAAAGGTCGAGTCGATATCAAATAAGCCTAAAAGAGAAGACCTAGATGAGGTGTCGATAGACCCAGAAAAGCCGGAACACAAAGTTTAAATCAAATCGAGACTACCAGGAGATATACAAAAGTAGCTGATCGACTTCTTAAAGGAACGCCAAAACATCTTCACTCGGTCGCACTCAGATATGGTTGGAATCGACCCTGAGGTAATTGTTTATCACTTGCAGCTAGACCCTAGTCATCCGCCAGTAAAGCAGAAAAGGAGAAAGTTCAACGAAGAAGTACAAAATTTGATCGACATCACGTTAGTCAAAGAAGTCAAATACCCCGATTGGTTGGCAAACGTCGTGGTCGTGAGGAAAAAGAATGGAAAATGGTCTAGTTTTCATCGATTTTATGGATCTTAACAAAGCCTGCCCCAAAGATCTGTTCCCCCTTCCTCATATCGACATGCTGGTCGATGCCACAACAAGGCATGAACTACTCAGCTTCATGGACGCTTACTCCGGCTACAACCAGATTATGATGCATCCGAACGACCAAGAGAAAACTGCATTCATCACTGAATGAGGTATTTTCTTTTATAAAGTTATACCTTTTGGTTTGAAAATGCAGATGCAACATACCAACAGCAGGTCAACAAAATGTTCGCTGATATACTTGGATCGACTATGGAAGTCTACATCGACGACATGCAGGTTAAGTCGCTTACCAGTCGATAACACATAAAGCATCTGAATCAATCATTCCACGTACTCGATAAATACAGTATGAAACTTAATTCTACTAAATGCTCTTTTGGTGTTTCCTCTGGTAAGTTTTTAGGTTATTTGGTGACACAAAGGGGGATTGAAGCCAACCCAGACCAAATTCGGTCGATCAAAGCAATCGAATCACCCAAATACATCAAAGACGTACAGAAACTCACAAGTCAGGGGCAGCTCTCAATAGGTTCATTTTCAAATCGTCTGAACGATGCCAGCCATTTGTCAATGTCCTAAAGAAAAACAAGTTGTTCGACTGAAACGATGAATGCGAAAAAGCTCTGCAAGACTTGAAAGAATATTTAACTTCGCCTCCAGTGCTGTCGAAACCAAAAGATAAAGAAACGTTATACTTGTACTTGGCAGTATCTGACACAACAGTAAGTGCCGTGTTAGTGGAAAATTCACAACATCTGGTGTACTATGTAAGCAAGACCCTACTCGACATAGAAACCAGTATTTGTCGTAGCCGTATGAAAGCTAAGGCCTTACTTCCAATGTCAACCGATTAAGGTACTGACTTCCTACCCGCTCAAAAATATATTGCATATACCAGAACTTTCATGTCGACTAACAAAATGGGCAGTCAAACTCAGTGAGCACGAAATCTCCTTCCAGTCACAAACAGTGATGAAATCACATGTATTCTCTGATTTTATAGCAGATTTTACTCCTAACGATAATTTGCAGGCTGAACAGTAGTTAATGACTCTCACTGGTGACACGACCTAAGAAAAATGGATATTGTCGGTCAATGGATCCAATAATATAAAAAGCAGTGGACTAGGACTTGTGCTCAAATCCCCATAGGGGGAAAACCTCGAACTGTCAGTTCACTGCAGCTTTCATGCGACAAATAATGAAGCAGAGTACAAGGCATTGATCGCTGGACTCGACCTAGCAAAGAGTTTGGGAATAAAACATTTACAAGTCCATAGCGATTCACAGTTGGTCGTACGACAAATGAACGGAACATACGAAGCAAAGGACAAGAGAATGGCAACCTAATTAGCCAAAGCTAAACAACCTAGAACTCCAACTTGAATTGGATCACCTCGACGAACGTCATAAGCTCACTAGACATTAGAACGTGAAAGTAATGAAAATACAAACTAAAGCGTATGTCTAATAACCTAAAGGGGGGGGGGGGGGGGGGTGAATAGGTTTTAATCAAGTTAATTACCAATTTTTCTTGATTAGTCAATATTAAAGAATTCACCCCATAAACAAACATATAAAATCAAGTATAAATACGGAAATAAAAAGGCACTTGATTTTTTCATGGAAACCCTTCAATAAGGGAAAAACCAAGGGCTATCCTTCTAGCCACATCCGGTCACTGGAATCCACTATATGAATAAAAGGTTACACCCTCAAGTGATACTCTCACTCTCACTCTCACTCTCGACAACCTCAGGATATGGACACTACCACTTGCCACTCCTGGTTCAATCCCTAGTGATATCCCCTGATCCACTACTCTAGGAGTGAGTATCTCCTATTCTACCCCGCGGGCCTTTTACAGTGGCACTTGACCAATGCTTGCCAACCCACCCTTGGTTGCAAGAATTTACTTGCTTGTGCAACTTCACCTAGAAGCCACAAGACTTTGACTCATGACGAGTATAAGGTCTAAGTGAATGTGAGACAATATTCTCAAATGCAATAATGTGTAAGACCACACACAAAATGCTTAACTAGATGTTATAATGCAATTAAACAACCTAGTTTTATAACAATGCCTACATGCCCATACATGAGGTCTCAATTAGAGTTGTAGAGAATTCTAACAACTTAATTGTCAATTAAATCCACTTGAATATTCAATAAAGCTTGACTAGATAAATAAACATCAATCTATCAACCTAATCATCAACCAATATCACAAGAATGTTCTAGGGTTAGCTATTTAGGGAAAAACAACCTAATCATGTAAACTATCACAAATAAAACTCAATCATGTCATAACTTCACTAAATATGCAATAAGAGTAAAGGTTTGCTAAAATAAGCAATCAAAGACATGTCTTGATTAAGATAGAACAATAAATAAAGATATGGTGTTTGTTCTACTTACCAAGTGATGTAATGAAGAAGACCCATGAATGATTGATGCATGAAGGATGTATGTGTTTTGGGTTTGGAGAGTTAAACAAGCTTCGATGGAGCTTTCTCTCTCAAGATTCTCTCTTTCTCTCTCTCTCTCTCTCTAGGGTTCATTTTTTTTAGAGTTATAGAATGAACAAGATGAGAAAGTGATTAATATATAGTGCTTAGATGATAGCCCTATAAATTCCATGAATTGCCCTTCAAAAATGAGCCAAATCAGATTCTAAATGAGTGAGATATGGCCAAATTACGAAACAAGGGCGGAAGGGTATCGGACCAAAATCGCTGGTTGAGCAGCGCAACACCACTGGAGGAAATGCGCTTGACGAGCAACGTATAGACGCAACAACTTGATATTCGAGAGCTTCAAAACATGACCAAACGGCATCGAAATTTATCAAACAATATACCGTTGAAAAGGTATGGATGTCTACCTTCTACTCCTTTTTGCGGAACGATGTTTCAATGTCTGTAGAAAAAGATATGGTCATTTGAGTGACCAAATGTCATATACGGACAACAACGGAGTTGCCCTATTTTGGTGGTCACTTTGGAGATTTCAAAACCAATCCAAACGGTCAAGAGATATTTTGAATAATAACTGTTGGAAAGGTATGGGTGTCTAGTTTGTACAGAAATTTTCAAAACTCATTTTGAAGCTTTGTATAAAACGTTATGATCACAAGACTATACAAAGGTTATTTTTGGAAAACATTTAAATCATTGAAATCCACTCTTTTGAAACTAGACACTTTACTCCAAACAACCAAACCAAAACTAACACTTAACCAAGAGAAGAATGGGACCTTCTCAAATGGTCAACCATCGCGATAAGACATGCACACTATCGTGCAAGCACGGATATTTTCGATCACACAAACGGAAACGAATTAAACCACATAAAACCACACTTAGATCTAACAATGAGGTGCAAGTGTGAAATGTGTAATGGATGCACACATATAAACAATTAGAACACAAATGCAATATGAACAAAACATGCATGAAGTGTGTGTGTGTACCTAAGCTTTTCAAGAGACAAAGTTAAGTGAATATACCTTTCGCTCTTGTTCTTGATCTTGAAGACACGGAGATGCTTGGAAGCTTGCCAACGAAGACCTAAGCTACCCATTACAAAATCATCCATAATGTGGTGTGGTTTGTCATGAAATAAGTCAATCATAAAATAGAGGTCCTTACAAGTAAGAACATTCAAAATCGGGGACTGGGTGCTACGAAGGGTTTTCCAGAATATTAGAGATCAAGAAGCAGGAAAATTGGGACCGACATGGGAAGGTCCGTATCAAATAGCAGATGTGAAAGGTCGATGCGCCTACAAAATTCGAGGCCTTGACGGCCGAGAAATATACAACAATTGGAATGTTTTGCATCTAAAACAGTATTATTTCTAATCTCAATCTTCGAGCTATGATGACGCCTTAGTTGCACTAAGTGCAAAACTGAGCTCACAAAAAAACAATTTTTCAAAGAAAACTACTCATCATATGAAGCTGTCAACTCCGACAAGCTATGAAACAAGTTTTTAGCAGGGACATAATTAGAACAATAACCCTGCGATTAAGGGGATAACATTCGACACCCTGCATTCAAGGGAACAATATTCGACACCCTGTGTTCAAGAGGACATGATCTGACATCCTACTCTCAAAGATGTGAATCAAATCTTCAAAACCAAAGAGATGACTTCAACTCCTAGTGTTTAAAATCGATAACACACAGGAAGTTAGGGGAATACCACTCACCATTTATTAACGCATGTATGCGATTTATTTTGTAACAGTCATGTCGACCAAATTAATTAACGCTTGTGCGTGATTTCTTATGTAACGGCCATGTCGACCAAATTGATTGACACTTGTCGACTTCTTTTGTAACATTTGTATCGACAAATGTATAATACACTATTTCTTACAAAACTCTTGTAACGACCAAAATATCTTACGCATGTAAGCGATTATTTCAATGTAATGGTCGAGTCGATTAAAATAAATAACTCGTGTAAGCGATATCTTATGAAACGGTCTCATCGACTTTATTCAATTATCTATCAAAGAAACGGTCGAAAACAGGCAAGTAAGCAATTATTTCAATGAAACAATCGAGTCGACTTAAATAAATAACCCATGTACACGACTTCTTATGAAACGGTCGAATCGACTAAAATGATTTACACATGTACACGAACCTCTGTGTAACGGTATCGACCTAATAAAGTTAAACACGCAATTCTTCAAGCAATAGTTATTATGTCAAGCTAAGTTACGCAAGCACGCGAAGTAAAATGATACAAAATAACGTTACTCAATCATGAATAATAAAAGGTCAAACTGACCTATCCATTCGAATCAAAATAGTAGAGTATTAAAAGTTCAAATCTACAAAAGATTATATAAACACATAAAAAATTTTCTAGGTTGATTTTGGTCGAGATCAGCATTGTCTTGTACAGGAGGAGCATGATCTACATCAGCATCTAAGTCCTTGTCAAGTCCTCCCAGCATTTTCGTTGGTAGGAGACTTCTCAGCGTCTAGACGTTCAGCCTCTTCCCAATCTGCCATCTCAGCATGTGGGTCCTATTTTGTATTCTCTCCGACTAAATATTACTTGAAGAGGTCGATTATAGCAGCACACATGGCTTTAACTAAGATGCTCATGAGCTGAATCATTTAATTCAGCTATATGTCGATCCTTCTCTGCAATACTCGCCTTAGCCACCGTCAACTGTCGATTACTATCGGCAACGACTTCGTTGAATTTGACCAACTCAGCATCAAACGTGTGAGCCCTCTTATTGACCTCTTGCTTTTCTTTATCGATAGCTGCATTTTCGTGCTTGAGCATGTCGATCGCCTTTTGAAGCTTTGAGCACTTCTCTCGACTTGTGGTACGTCTGTCCTTCAAAGCCAATTGCATCTGGAAAGCCTACACAAGAAAAATTTTCTTAATTAAAATTTTGCATGACCACGATATATGAATTGAAGAAAAAATAATTACACGCTCACCTGGAAAGAGGAAATTAGGCTCGCCTCGATCATCTCAACCGTCTTCCTCCCCTTCAGGTATTCTTCATCAGCTGAAAGGAGGAGGTCGTCCGACTTTTTTTAGAATCTACCATGCTCTTGAAAGACAGAAACCCCTTTGGGAAATGTAACCAAGGTCAAATCGGGCTTCTTCCGAATGACCTCGGCAGATGCTTCATTCGATCTGTTATCGATCGACTTCCCCTTGCCTTTCTCATCAACAGTCTTCCTTTTCTTTGGTGCCCTTGGAGGATCCATCTCAATTGAGGACTCTAGAGGCTGCTAGACAATTGGAATGATTGACTTATCCATCGAAGTAGCCTCCTCCGCACTCTTTTTCTTGGCAAGTGCAGTTGCCCTCTTCTTGGCCATGGCTTCCTTTTGCTTCTTCAAGACCTCTTCTGGATTAAGCAAGTTGAACTTCGTGTTCAATAACGATTTGTCTGTGAAACGACGTTCAGCATCAGTTATAGTAGTCAAAAATTGTGTACCACAATGCATCTCAAAACCTCGTCTAATCAAAACGAACGACACTAAATCTTTCATTAGAGGATAAGGTGTTCGAGGCTTATTCCATGTAGAATATTTCCAGATGGTACAATGCCTAAGGTTACCTTAGGCCATTAGCACCTTCCAACTTCTCTCTTCCGCTGGGATAGCTAATACTTTTTACGTAAGACCGACGGCGTCGTCGCATATAATTTTATGGGCTTCAGTTGTTGACTATACAAGGACATATTCTTGTTAAAATTTGGGAAAAACTAAAACCAATCTAAACGACACTGGAGGATAAACACTCACCATATCTGTTCTAGACCCGTGGGTAGATGTACTTCTCTTTTCGAAAGGGGCCATCAATCAGTGGACCATTTGCCAAGAAGAACGTATCTTTCAATCTCAAGTTGTTCGTTGTGAGGTCCGTTATCAGCTGAGTCGCATTGGACCTTAAAATCAATGAGAATCGACATTTCTTGTGCACATGTTGTTTCAAGTAATAGCTGTGCAAGAGAGAGCCTATCCCAAATTTTAAATTGTAATTCTCACGCAGAACAGACAGACTTATGAGTATTCCCCAACTGTTTGGCAACAACTGACCGGGAGCTATATCGTAATAGACCAAGAGGCGTCGTGCCAGAGAAGAGACAGGAAACCTGAACCCCTGGTGGAAGTTATACTCATAGAAGCAAGTTCATCTAGGGATGTCCTAGTCGGCTCGCTCGTGCTCTTTAGCAGCAACTAGAACGACATCATCTGGGATTCCGTATAGCGGCTTATATTATCCATGTCGTCATCAGTTAGTACATTTCCTAGGTTATCTTTGGCTAGAATACCTAGTGGCCTACCAGAACACGATGGTTCTTTGACATCTATAAACTCTGGGAATTCAGCTCTTTGTGCGACAACGAGCACGACCCCTCTCTCTACCAACCTGGACTCATCTATTTATACTCCTAAGCTATAGTTATTTGTTGTTCGACGTCTAACGAGTCAGCTTCGACTCCCTCCTCAACTTGGTCTTCTGAGTCACCAGTTGTCCAGGAAATGTTTAGCTCTAAGGTTGTGAGTTCGTTCGACATCTCTCCAAAAGCTGACAAATGCAGACAATGCAAGAGTCAAGCATAAACCGAAATCTACTATCACAACTTAAAATCTAAAGATCAAAACCTAAGGTTTCAAAATATTCTATAGACCTAGGGTTTCAGTGGATCTATCAAAAACTTAACCAAGCTAGATCGGTCAACTGAGGATCTCGATTGAAAATAAACATCAACAGTAGCAATTTACAAACAGAATAAGTCTCGCATAATAACACAAAAAATGGATTAAATCCATTTTCAGAATAAATGTTTACTAAACACAAAGAACAACACAGAAACATGAAATATAAATTTCTGGATATTACTTTACTAATTTCCTATATGTAGCAAAAATCAAGTCTTATGCAGGCGTAATCAAAAGAGAAAAGCAGTTTTTTGCTTACCTTGAAGATTGACTCTGAAGATTTGACCGAAAAATGCCTCTGGTGAAGTTCTTAGATTTCTGGAAAAGAAGAAAAATTTTCTTCGAGAGAATTTGAAGCGATGAAAAGACATAATGAGGTGGGTTTGAGTTTATATAAAGTCACGTTTTTAACCCAGGTCGCCAGGTGTCGTTACCACTATGGAAAATGGCTAACTAAGGTAACTGCAAGAGTTGGTTTAAAATTTAATATCCTTGAAAAGTGTGCCTAAAATTTGAAATCGAGCCTAAAAAGATGGGTACCGCGTCAGGCCTAGAAGCTAAATTGCTTCAAACCCACCGATGAACTTCTTATGACCCTTGAAGCAGTAGACACCTCGTCGAAGTTGAGGATCTTGTCGATTTTTTTATTCGACATGATGTCGAATCTATGGTCTACTCGACTCGGATTGCACTCTCTAAATCAGAGACCTCTTTAGAGAGTGGGGGACAAACTGTGGTAGCCAAAATATGGCTTCTAGGCTTAATGTCCAAAGCCTATTGATAAACTTGCAACCGGCGGATCTGGCCCAACTCGCCCGGGTCGACCCAGATTGTTGTATCAGGATTGCATTAACTTGGTCACTCAATTTTGAACCCATTGCAATCAGTTCGTTTGAACTGATAAGATCACATCTTGATTTCGTGAAATCAGGGATATTACCAACGGCACTCCAACGTGCTAGTGGTCGAAGACGTCTATAAATTGACCCTTTCTTCTCCACGAAAAGGATCATGACTTTCCTTCCTCCCCTCAAGCTGTTTAGCTAGCCGAAACTCTGCCAAATCATCTTTCTGGCCACCGGAACCTTATTACAATATTTTCCAAATATTTGCTACCATTAACGCTCAGCCCAAGCGCAACTAAGGCTTTAATCATCTCCACCATCGTTTCTTTTATTTTTCTAGTTTCGCTACTCTTTTCATCTTTGTTTTGCATGTGGTTTTTGGAGAGGACGGGTCAACGGGTTTGACCAATCAAACAGGCTGTGTGGGCCTATTCGAATTCGACTAGACCCATTAATTGTAGAGCGACCCTCTACCCATTAATTGATACAAATTTACTTGACATATCATTTATCTAATAAATTTGAATATATTTTTGGACAGTGTAATATTACTCCTATTATTTTAAGGCAATACATGGATTTGACTAAAAATAATATATAAATTAATGATTGCTTTACTTGAATGTTGTTTACTCTTTTTATACATTGTTAGGTTTCATTAAAAATTTAAAATCAATTAAACGATTGGTGCTAATACTCATCAGGGGAATTTTCATTTTTAACCATTTGAATGAATCGAGGATTTTTTAACCATTTTGTTTTTCAATTATTGTTTTTAGTATTATTAGGGGTACAATATCCAAAATACCCTCAAATTAAAAAAAACATTATAGTTTAAAAACAACATTATAGTTTTTAATATCGTTAGGGTTTTTAATATCGTTATTGATACAATGCCCAGTCGGTTGGTGTCGATAATTTTTCAATTGAAGGTTATTTATTTATTTATATATCTACTACCTTTATTAAATCTTAAATCTTAAATCTTAAATGATGATTTATTTTACTTTCAACCATCTTTACCTTTTCCATGTATTATTACAATCGGTTAAAATAAATTAACCGATCACTAATAGGAACAATATTATGTCCTAATCCTTAAATTAATTCAATACAACATGTAAATTGGAGAAACAAATAATATATTTTTATGTTTAACGGTCCTCAATTGAATCGGACATAATTGGATTGAATCATTTTAGAATGAAATGAAATTAATTTTATTAAAATAAAATTGTTTCAATTCATTTTTAATTATAAAGTAAAGATTATTTAAAATTATTTCAAGAAAATTAAAATATTTAAAGTACTACGAGTAAAATCAAATCAATTAAAGTATTATAATATTATATATATATATATATTGAAAACATTTAAAGCATTTTATAATAAATTTACTTAAATGTAGAGGAAATTGTTTTTAATTATCTATTGAAACTATTTTTTTTAACGTCCTCCCATTAAACTATTATTTTTAACCATTCATACTAATTTACTTTCACCATATAACCATCCAGTTACATTATTACCCTTATTACATTTTCTACATCTCCATTATCTGTCTAAAAGCAAAACCTACAACAATCACATACACTTCATTTGATTAAACTTTTGTCAAATACCATGTTCGTAACGAGAAATCCACGAAAATCGTTGCTAGAAATCAAAGGAATTGTTTCATATTTATTCTACTGGGTTTTAGTAAATGCAGCAAAAAATTGAACTTTTTGGTGGAGAAAATAGTGGAAAGTGGAGTTGCGGAATTTTTTATGTGCTCCCGTTGTGTTTCACGTTGCAATGTGAAATAGATGGTGTGTTTCATTTTGTAACGTGAAACACACCCTATTGGGAGATTGAATGACTGTTTATATTTTACTTTTCAAACGAAAGTAAAACATCATATACTTCACTTTCGAAAAGTCAAACATCTTATGTTTCATTTTTCGAAAGTGAAACACACTAAATTGAATCATCCTCTATTTCACTTTATGAAAGTGAAACATTTTAAAATTGGGAGTAGTTTGAACCCTAAAACTAAAAACAATAATAAAAAGAAAGATGATTAAAACAATAATTGATTCTCTTCCAAAAAAAAAACAATAATTGATTCATCCAAATGGTTAAAAATGAAAATTCTCCTTAAATATATGGGAAATTATCATTTTCCCCCTGAGGTTTACCATATTAGATAAACTAGTCCATCTAGTTTCAATAATAACCAGTCTCCCCCCTGAAACACAAAATATTGGTCATTTTGCCCTTTCTGTCAACTTTTCCATCCAAAATAACGATGACCATCAATGGAAAAATTAAAAAGACATCATTAGGGATCGAACCCTCAACCTCAAGGTTAAAACCACAAGCCCTAACCAGTTGATCTACTTCAACACATTGATGAAAACTTATAGATTTATATGTATATATATAGTTCTATAATTTGTTTAAACTAATTTAAATTTGTTTATATAATTTAAAATAAACTCATATATATATATAATTTAAAATAAACTCATATTTAATAATAATATATAAAAATAGATTTATGAAAATAAAAAAGAAAATAACAAAACACCAGAAAACCCGATAAAATCCAGAAAACCAAAGTCCGTAAAAAAATTTCTATCTTTTATTTTGAATTTTTTTTTCCTTTTCAATTTATGGACTCTGATTTTCTGGGGTTTTTTTTTATCAAATTGAAATAATCTATTTTTTGAAACGGAAAAAAAACAAAAAAAAGGAAAAAAATTTACGGGCTTTGGTTTTCTGGATTAACAAAACACCAGAAAACCAAAGCTCGTAAAATTTTTTCTTTCTTTTATTTTGAATTTTGTTTTCCTTTTCAGTTTATGGGCTTTGATTTTCTGGTGGGTTTTTTTAATCAAATTGAAATAATCTATTTTTTGAAAAGGAAAAAAAAAATTACGGGCTTTGGTTTTCTAGATTTCCTAGGTTTACTTTTGTTTTATTATTTTCTTTTTCATTTTCATAAATATGTTTTTACATATTATTATTAAATATGAGTTTATTTTAAATTATATGTATAAGTTTATTTTAAATTAGTTTACACAATTTTAAATTAGTTTAAACAAATTTAAATTAGTTTAAACAAATTATAAAACTATATATATATATATATTTAAATCAATAAATCATCATCAATATACTGAAGTAGCTCAGCTGGTTAAGACTTGTGGTTTTAACCTTGAAGTTGAGGGTTCGATCCCTGATGATGTCTTTTTAATTTTTTCCATTTATGGTCAACGTTATTTTGGATAGAAAAGTTGACAGAAGGGGAAAATGACTAATATTTTGTGTTTCAGGGGGGAGACTGACTATTATTGAAACTAAAGGGACTGATTTATCTAATATGACAAACCTCAGGGGGAAAATGATAATTTCCCTAAATATATTTGAGTGAATATATTAATTTACTTAAAATTGATTTTTTAAATTATAATAATAATTTATTTTAAAAAAATTGTAAAAAGAAGAGCTCATAAATGAGCCATGACACCTTCAAAAAAAGTACATAAATAAGAGCCCATACAATTTGGACCGGATGTCCAGTAAGGGCCCATTTAAAAATTGGACCGTTGAATTGCATTCAAGTGCGTTAACAAAGAAAAATGCTTCAATCTAAACATGATATGGTATATCTAATCGGTAAAAATTCACTACATCATTAAATTTTACAAACCCAACACAGCACTGCCATTTTTTTTTTCCAGATTTATAAAAGTAAAATATTTTAATACCCAAATTAATGTTTGAAAATTTTAGTTGATGCCTGATTGATGTGTAATAAAAATTTGAGGTAGAGATAAAGATGACAGCGGTGAGAGACGGTAAGGAGAAAAACTTGTATGAGACGATCCAGTAAACTTACGTGGTGAGAGTGTCTAATAAATTTATCCTATGTGAGTGTCTTATAAATTTATACCATATAGCATAGTTTATATCGGAAACATACATATTGCAATCCATGAAAGTGATTAATACACCCATTTTTTATTACTATTTTGTATGACAAAAATATCCTTAAATAGAATGACTTAAAAGTTTTAAAAGACAGAATAAATGAATTTAACTAAATTGAAACTAATTTCTAAACCCACCAACCAACAGTTAAAACCCTAATTTTATTTTAGTATCAAATTAAACTCTAAAAAATATATGATTATTTCATTTGTTTCCATCATTCTCATCCAAACAGCATATGCATATTGGAGAGAGATTGAAAATACACAAGTTAAGGCATGCATGGAAAATACGCTTAGAGTAGTTTTCCTGTGATGAACTAGGGTGGTAAATATTATAGGCATGACCGCATGAGTTTTGGGATGTTAATGGATCATTGGTAATATAAGAGAAATTAGGATTTGAATGGACAATGATTAGGTATTATACTATTATGCATTGAATTGCAAATCAATAAATAAATATATATATATATATATATATATTTATACAATTTTTCTATTGTCAATTCGTTCTCATATAAAATATATCAATATATCATGACGAAGTATGTGAACCATTAGATTTACATATTTTGACTCAAAGTGTATGCACTTGTCAAAATTTCCTCATAATCTGTGATCTACATTCTTTGTCTCGATATATTTTATATCAGGACGAACTGACAATAAAAAAACTGTATATATATATAGTGAGTCTCTCATAAGGGATCCCATATTTGGTAAGAATTATCATGAAATCACATTGATTTAAATGATTTTTGATCTAATTTTTTTTATGGATGATAAGTCCATTGAAATCTACCTATGAATAAAATTTGAAAAAAAATTCAAACACTATAACTATTTATCCCGATTTTTTTAAATATGAAGACATCAGAAAAATGAACGAAATATAAAAAAAAAAAATTTAAAAGTTCTGGTGCTTAAAAAATTCTCAAATTCTTAATAAAAAAAGTCAGAAATTGTGGTCGAAAACCGAAGAGTTATGGTTTGAAATATTTTTAAAATTTCCTTTCCAAATATATATATATATATATATATATATATATTGAGTCTATTATAAGGGATCCCGTATTTGGTAAGAATTATCGTGAAATCACATTGATTTGAATGATTTTTGATCTAATTATTTTTATGGATGATAAGTTCATTGAAATCTACGTATGAATAAAATTTGAAAAAAAATTCAAATACTAAAACTATTTATCCCGATTTTTTTAAATATGAAGACATTAAAAAAATGGGTGAAATATAAAAAAATTTAAAAAAAAAAAATTAGTTCTGGTATTTAAGAAATTCTCAAATTCTTAATTAAAAAAAATCAGAAATTGTGGTCGAAAACGGAAGAGCTATGGCCTGAAATATTTTTAAAATTTCCTTTCCAAAAAAATCTCTCACAAATTACATAATTCCAATTATACCACCCTTACAACTTTTTTCTTGAGATTTGTACTATATTCGTTCTTGTTTGTTTTTGAAAGGCTTCTCTTCTGCAAGCTAGGATTCGGTCAAAGAAAAGTACTAATCTGCTGAAAATACTTTTCCTGTGACCAAAACAACCCCAATCTTATTGTACCGAAAAGAATCTTACAAACAAAACAAAAAAGAAGACAAAAGTGAAAATTTGGGAGAGAGAGAGAGAGAGAGAGAGAGAGAGAGAGAGAGAACACTCACGCCTTTACTCTGCAATAGCGAAAGGGTTCTGAACTTTTGTCCATCAAGATACAGAAAAAATGCTAATCTAATTCACCCAAATCGTATGCTCCAAACAAGTAAAATTACACAAATCATATGCTCCACCGTTTTTTTTAACGTAAAAATGATTTAATGTCTTTAAGCGCTTATTTTTATTACATTTATAAAAAAAATAATTTTTTAATTAGTGAATAGAAAATATATTTTATTTGAATACATTTAAAAAAAAATTAAGAGTATGATATCAGATGTTTTGTATTAGGGAAAATCATATTTTAGTCCCTATAGTTTGCTTTAATCTGTGTTTAATTCACGGTTTTTTTATAATTGTAATTTTTAGTCCATCATTATTCTGACAATAGGGATTGTAGTCCCTGCTGTCCAATTCCGTTATGGTTTTATTGAATTCTGTTAAGTCAACGCGGGTAAATGGGTAAATTCATCAGTGGGGGCAGGAAGGGTAATTAGGGCTGAAGGCTATAAAGGTAATTTAATATATACAATTAATAATATATTAAATAAAAAATATATTAAATTAAATAAAAATAAAAAAACAAATCAATAAATATTAAAAATTAAAAATTAAAAAACAACCTTCTTCTCTCATCTCTCACGATCTCTCATCTCTCTCTATCTCTCATCTCCTCATCCCATTATCAAACCCAAACCAAACCACCGAAAACCCCACCGAAAACAATCCCAGTTCAATTATGAACCAGTTCAAACCAAAACCAAACCTAAACCCAAGATCGAGTGTTGATCACTTCTTTCTCTTTCTATCTCATATTCTTCTTCTTCTTCTTCTTTCTCGGGTTCGGGGTGGTGGTTCGTTTATGGATCGATGGTGATGGTTCTAGGGTTTGATTTGATTGAAGATTCGAATCGATGGTGGTTTTGGGGTTTGATTCGATGGTGGTTCTGGGGTTTGATTCGATTGAAGATTCGAATGGATGGTGGTTTTAGGGGTTTGATTCGATTGAAGATTTGATTCGAATCGATGGTGATTCTGGGGTTTGATTCGATTGAAGATTCGAATCGATGGTGGTTTTGGGGTGAAGGTTCGTTTCTGGGTCGATGGTGATCAGTGGTGGTTATGGGTTTTGGTCGGTGATGGTTCTGGGTTTCAGTGATGGGTTACGATGGGTTTGGTGATTTATATTAGAGAAAATAGCACTAGACACCATTAATTGGTAGGTCAAGTCCCAAAAAGGCCATTCACTGTTTAAATTGTTCCAAAATCACCATTTTGATAAAACATTGTTTCAAAATCACCATTTTAACAAAACATTGTTCACTTGGCAGCCATTCTATTAAACTTTAACAGAAAGCTACCGTTATATATGATATGACACCCATAAAGAATTTTATGGACAATATTTTATGTATTTTGATTATTTAATTATATATAAAAATTAATGATTTGATTAATATATTATTTTTATGGATAATACTTCCTTATTATTATTCCTGATTAATTTGGGGTGACATCAAATTTATTTCATGATTAATTTATTATTTAATTATATATAAAAAGTAATGATTTGCTTATAAGAATTTATGGGCAATATGATATAAGCAAACGGACTTCAAACAATTAATGGCCAAAGTGGCAACAATTGATACTTTTTTTCTATAAAATGGCTAATTTGAGCCATTTTGAAAAATTAATGGTGATTTTGGGACTGCCTTACCAAATCAGTGGCTTTAGATATCACTGACCCTTTATATTACTTGGGTTTTTTAAACAGTGAAAATCCTAGATCTTATGTATTGGATTGTTTTTTCCTGTTTGTAGTTTCTCAGTAGCCAAACAAAAAATTGTTGTAGGCCTTTTCAATTTTCTTTTTTGCTGGTAGTATTAGGTGAATGATTGAAATATGTATAGAGAAAAAATATAGAAAAATATATGATCTGGTGGAGATCCAGATCAGATCTGCAAAAAATTTTATTCAATTATTTTTTTTGAAAAACAAAATCTAATGGAGAAGAAATAAGATCTCCGATCTGGGTTTAGTTTGAGGATTTACAGGAGAGACATGGGGTCGTTTGAGGAGAGAGAGAGAGAGAGCTTTTTTTGTTTTTATTTTTTAATTTTTATTTTTTATTTGTGGGTTGGAGTTTTGATAGAATGAAGATGAAGATGAAGATGAAGATAAAGATGAAGATGAAAGATCTGGATTATTTTTTGGAGAAGAAGATAATCTGGGTTTCCAGATGTTCTAGATCCGGATCCCATGTTACAATTTTTTATTTTTTATTTCTGTTGTTATTTTTAATTTATGTCTTAAAATTTAAATAAAAAAAATTAAAAAGAGAGATATTTCCACCACAGTGGAGATCCATCTTGTTTTTTTGGTGTGTTTTAATTTTTTTTTTGTTTTTTCAATATACATTAAGAGTAAAACTGTCTTTTCAGTGGGATCAACACACATCAGGGGCATTTACGTCATTTAACCGCTCTGACATGTCAGTAACGGATTCTGTCATAGAAGGATTAAAAGTTACAATTCTAAAAAACCATGGACTAAACACATATTAAGGCAAACCACAGGGACTAAAATACGATTTTCCCCTTGTTTTAAAAAAACAAAAGGGGTCTGTCCTGTAAGCGTTTTTCAGTGACTGTTTTTCGAAAATAAAAATGAAAATGAAAACAGTGTTTTTTTCTGGTAGCATATACGGGAAACTGTATCCTGAAATTGAAAACAGTAAAAACGTGTCTGGTAACTTCACTGAAAGCTGAATTCTGAAAATGAAATCAGTAAAAACACTTCTGGTTGAATAACTGAAAAATATCAAAAATTATAATTTTTCTTATATTTTTTCTATTGCAATTTTTAATTTGAATAAAAGGGAGTCAATAATTCATCCCAAATGATTATCAAATAACTCATAATTTAAAAATTGTTGTAAAAATAAAGAGAAAAATATAATAATGAATCAGAGAAGAAAATTGATTCACCGAATACATACATATATACATATACATATACATATATATATATATAATTTGAATAAAAGTGAGTCACCAGAACATTACACATGAAATTCAGTAAACTGGAGTTAAGTTAACAAAATCTGGAGTTAAACGTGCTACCAGTAAACTCATATCTCCACATTTAGCAAACATACCAACAAGACTAGTCCCTACAAACTGATTAACACTAACTTCACTCTTAATAATCAATGCATGGTATCTTCTTCCCAGTTCAAGACATCTTTCATTGCTACAAAATTTTAAAACACCAATCACAAAACGCCTATCTAGTAAACTCCCTGAAGAAGAATATGTAGGGGCATCATCAGTACACACATCGTCACTACAATCATCATGAGAAGTACCATTACCTGTAAAATAACCATTTTTAACCACACCCTTTTCAACATCAATCACATATCTAGCGTAGTTAATTGGAATCAATTGTTGAAACACCAATTCGTTTAGGACTTCTATCGAACAGTGTATATACAACTTTTGAAGGAATATGTTCACTAGCCATAGATGTCATTGGGAGGCTGAAATTTTTAAGATTGAATGGGTCTTTTACACTGGAAGTGGAAGGAAAGGAAATTGAAAAGCTGGTATTCAAACAAAGTTCATTAAAATTTCAAGGAAAGGAAATTTTTAACTTCGCTGGATAACTAATAAGTGGACTCGGCGAAGAAGAAGAAGAAGAAAAAGAAGGAGAAGAAGAAGAAGCCGATCGGAGGCGAAGAAGAAGAAGAAGAAGAAGAAGCCGATCGGCGGCGAAGAAGAAGAAGAAGCCGATTGGCGGCGAAGAGGCGAAGAAGAAGAAGAAGAAGCGGATCGAAGAAGAAGAAGAGGAAGCCGGTCGGAGGGGAAGAAGAAGAAGAAAAGGAGTCTGGAAGAAGATGAAGAAGAATAGTGATGGGAAGATGGAGAAAAGTAAGAAAAAATGATTTTTTTTTTATAAAAAAAAAACGAAAAACGAAAACAACTTTCAAATGTTTTTCAAATTTTTCACTTTTAACACTAATTGTGTTTTTCAAATTTTTTTGTTTTTCAAAAATAAAATGAAAAACGGTTAAACGAACGCGAATTCGAAATCGTTTTTGAAAAACAAAAATGAAAACAAAAAAAAAAAACAACCGCAAGACGGGGCACTTTTTCATTCTGGTTTTCAGATTAAAATAAAACAACCAAACCCTACCTAATACAAGTTTCTGTTAAACGAATATATTCCAGCTAATAAAAACTTCACCTAATAGGCTAATATAGTAATACTGGACAAGTTTCTATTTTTCAGTTTTCTCAATTTTTTCTGTAAAACCTCATCATACGTACCAGAACCCTCTCTACACAATGGCACGCACTTTTTCTCTCTAAAAAAACCAGAATTTCCCAGCCTTGATCTTAACCCAAACCACCAAAATCCAGAGACCACCACTATCCCACAACCCAAACCCAGTCTCCTCTCTGTGATCTCCAGTAAAACACAAACCTAGTGAAGGGAAAGAAGATGGAGAAGAGAGATGGGAAGAATGAGAACGAGAAGACGATCGGCGGTCTACCCAAACAAGATTCTCTTGATTCTATATTTAGAGCTCTGTTTTGATGTACTATTTATAGATTGTTATATGCTTAAGTGGGTTATGTAGTCTTGATTGGAAAATTTGTGGTTGCTTTTTTTTTTTTTCTCTTTCCAGAACTGAAAGATGAATTTTTGGTGTGGCATTTTTTTTTTATGTCGAGAATATTTGGTTTTCCAATGATGAATGCTAATGCAGGCAATATATTGTTTTGATAATTTTCAGGCCATGGAATTGTGAAGATTGAACATGAAAAGAGCTATCGTATCGAGAGTACAAGGGGATTATTGTTATATCTCAAGCTGTCTATACCACATCAACAGTCATCATTGGTCAGACTCAGCTTGTTGAACTTTGCCACGGGTATGTCACTTACTTTCACTTATTTAAGTTGTGTTGGAGTCCGGGTTGAAGTTCGTTTTTGTGGAATTATTGTCAATAATTGTTACCATTATACTTCAAACACTTAAGTGCTCATATTAGAGTGCTCATAATCTCATATTAGAGTGATCTGGGTTTATATGGAAATTTAATCCTAATTTTTTTGCACTTCATTTCCTCTATATAAAATATGATAGTCCGGATCACTTGCATTTTATATTGGTTGGTGAATTTGCATGCTGCTTAAATGAAAAATTGTGAGTTTTTAAAGGTTTTTCGTAACTTAAATTCTTAAATCTGACAGTAAGATTGGAAGTTGAGTGATGAAATATATATTTCTAGGACTAGAAACACCTTTGTTGTTTAATATAGGTTTGAGGAAAGAATCATTTCATGGTGATTTGCTGGTTGGCATAGTGAATTTGATTTAATTTATTTATTATTTTTATGAACGTGAATGGGTTTCTAATGGAGCAATATTTGTCTTAGATGAATCCTATCTTGATTTCTGGAGCATGGTATCTAATTTATTTAACAATGTCACATGTGACTGTTGTTATTTAGGATATTATTATTTTCTCCTAAAGATTAAGGGAACATTGTTCAGAAATACTCAATTTCAATATGCTGTTTACCGTGAGTTTCTGACATGAACAATAACAAGAAATACTAAAATATCCTTGAGTTTTTTTTTTTTTTGATAATGAATATCCTTGAGTTTCTGATCTGTCCCTTACGCATAACGCATCTCTCTTTGTTTCTTTCTAAGTATTTTTATTTATATTATATATTTAGGTCAGCTTTTATATTTAGTAATCTTTTAATCTTCAGGTTCCCTTTTGGAATTAAGATCCTGTTGTAGTCATCATCATCTTTAGGCATGCTTTTCGAATTAAGGATGCTAAAAGTTTTCCTTTTAACATTTATCATGAACCAATATGTTTTACCGTGAACTAATATATCAAAGTACATGGCGACTGTGTACCCTCTGGCTATTCCTCCTCCTAACTGTGAGGAGAGGGCCATTGAAACTTACCAAAAAAAATTGATCCGGTCACTAAAAATGATACCAGACAATTTCCAGAACATTCCTTCCATATCCATAAAAAACTAAATAGGCCGTTGTTGGCTATACCCCATAGCAATACCTTTATATTCATAAATAAATCTGAGTTATTTTAGTATAAATAATAAAATTTTAAATCATATATATATATATATATATTAATAAAATAAATATACTTAAGCCATATATGCCTGCCTCGAAGATAGATAAGTAAGAAAGTGTTGGGTGCGGAAATCAAAAGTTCGGCACATGAACAAGTAACATATACAAATACATATATTAAAAATAAAACATATTGTTAAAAATATGTAAATTGTAAAAAATTATAAATTATTCCTTACTCTTCAGTAAAAGACATCGGGCCGGTTGTACTCTAATAAAGCCAGTGAGTGTATAAAACGCACTGCCTTCCATGCATGGTTAAACGAAGGGATACTTATCACAAGGATCCCGGTAACGCATAATATTCCTGAAATTATTAAATAACAAAATCAAAATTTATTTATGAAATTATTAAATAAATAATCAAATGGAACAACTGAACTACAAAAATTAATGAAGACAAAAAAATTGTAAATTATTTACCCTCAATGGAAAATATCCAGATCATATCAAATCATCACCCCGAATCCAAAGTTGAATTAACTGATACACATTGACCCATATACCTTGTGATTTCATTATCCATTTATGGAAAAGATAGACATGACCTCTCTACACATTATTAAAAAAAGTACAAGGTCATAATATTTGTAGGTTATGACTCTTCATTTATTTTATTAACGTGTAGAGCTTTGCTTATGTTTTCCATAAGTGGATAATGAAATCACCAGGTATATGGGTTAATGTGTATCGGTTAGTTCAACTTCAGATTCGGGGATCTGGATATTTTCCATTCAAGATAAATAATTTACAAACAATTTTTTGTCTTCATTAATTTTGTAGTTCAGTTGTTCCATTTGATTATTTATTTAATAATTTCATAAATAAATTTTGATTTTTTATTTAATAATTTCATGAATATTATGCGTTACCGAGATCCTTGTGATAAGTATCCATTCATTTAGCCATGCATGTAAGGCAATGCGTTTTATACACTCTCTGGCTTCGGTAGAGTACAACCGGCGGATGTCTTTCACCGGAGAGTACAGAATAATTTATAATTTTTTTTGCAATTTACATATTTTTATCAATATGTTTTATTTTTAATATATGTATTTGTTTACGTTACAGGTTCATGTGCCAGACTTTTGATTTCCACACCCAACACTTTCTTACATATCTATCTTCGAGGCAGACAGACATTGTTTAAGTATATTTATTTTATTAATATATATATATTTATATATATATGTTAACCGAAGATTCTCTTTGGGTGAAGAATTTCAATTAACACCCTTAGACAATTCCCCTGTAGGTTGCAGTCGGGGTATGTACCTTGGGTTGTGATGAAAATGGAGGAGAGATAACAGGGAAAGAGAAAGAGAACTATGGAGGAATAATGTTCATTAAGTAGGTACTGTTTTATTGAATATTGAATTCGTGAATGCAATGGTGTTATTTCTCACTTCTCTCAATTTCTCCCCACAAATGGCGATGGTGATCTCGTACTAGTCGATAAATGAATATTTTCCTGTAAAATGGCAAAGAAAGACTCTTTGTAGGTGATCGTTGATCTGAAATCGAATTCCTTTTTACGGCCTCAATTGCCCTATTTATGGACTCCCCTCTCCACTTCCTGAGAATCTGATCCCTTTATTGGAAATTATTTGGAGTTCTTTTTTAGGCATTGAATGACGTTGATTGGGGCTAAAGGAGCGGGATTTTTTCCCTCAAATTTCTGTAACATTTAAACTCTGATTTGGTTGACCATTTGGTCTCATTTATGGCGCTTTAAGTGGTGAAGAAGTCAAATATTCCCTCATACATTGCTTGGAGGAGAATACTGACTCTGTACCTTAATAGTGTAGTACATTGATGTACCGGTCTGCTCTTGCTGGCGTGGTGCTTGTTCTAGCATGCTGGTATTTTCGTGGTGACATTCTTCTTACTAAGTAAGTAGGATACTTATCTTGGTTGGATCCTGGACTGATATCGCGGTACTTAGGCACCGTGTAGATGTTACAGTACCTAGGTATTAGGTACGTAGTATCTTGGTACCGTCTTCACTTGCTATCAGGAGTAGAGGCGTAGCGGGGCACGTACCCTTCCTAGATCATGGTATTGATGTTTCCTGGTACCTGTGAGCTGGGAATGGTCCCGATCTAGGTCCTATCAGATATCAGTTCGTTGGAAAATTCTTCTTTGGACTCATGCCAAAAAAGACTATAAACAATATATATAATGTCAGACCCATTTTTGGAAACCATATAAATGTATCATATTCTGATTTTCTCAGGGGATCATCCACGAAACCTAGATCTAGGAATATTCTCTCTACACATTAAAACATTTCCAACTATTACCTCACCAAATCCTTTCCTACACACATCTCTCCTCTATTTCACATTACCATCAAGACTCAACCCTTTGCTTCGAATTTGGAGCTTTTGGAGAAGAAGAAGAAGCTTGAAGGAAAGATCCAACACCACACATCATTGGTTATCTCTACTTCTCTTCTTTGAATTTCCTTTGTAAATCCATGAGTAGCTAAACCCATTTTAGGGGTCAATGTAATAAGTTTATGAATTGTGGGTGTTCCACCAAACTATCATAGTTATTCAATCAATTGGTTTCATTTATGTGGATTTAATGTTATGATATCTTCTTGTTTTAGAAAGGCACTCCAACTCTTTGAATCAAGTTAGATATTGAATTTATTTGAGATTTTAATTGGACACACACCCATGTTAATTGAATACTAGCTCACTTGAATGGAAAAGATATATTGAGAGCACACCAATACAATGTATCTTGGTCTTTAATTTTATCAAAGCTTAAAAGCAATTTCTCTACACTCAAGCTACACACTCATAGTTGAGTTTTGGTTGAGATTTGAGTGGTTCTTTGAGCTACACATAAGAATATATTAATCCTAATTGATTGGATAAGTTCTTATTGAAGTTTAATTGGTTCATCCACCATTTGTTAACAAATTGCGTTGACTCCCTAATCACCTCGCATACTTTCATATCATATTTTCTTGTTAATTGTTAGTTGTTAATTTAGATCTATTAGTTCGTTAATTTTAGTTTGTTAAACTTAGTTGATAATTCAAAGTCAAGCTTTTGAACTTTAACTTTCTACACTGAGATTAGTTTAGACTTGCAATTTGATCAATACTACCCTTAGATCTCTGTAAAACGGTCCTTACTTATCGTTATACTCGTCTCTTGGACTTGTGCGCATTGCTAGAAATTTTTAGAAATTATCTTTTGACTTGCATATTTCGCGATAAAGTATTGCACGTTCATAATGTACAACATGATCTTTAATTCCAAAAGGAGAGGTAAAGATTACAAGACTAAAATATAAAAGTAGGCCTAAAGATATAATATAAATAAAAACACTAAGAAAGAAACAAAGAGAGATGCGTAAGGGACAAAGAGCATAAACTCGAGATTATTTTAGTATTTTTGCATAATGTTCATGTTAGAAACTCACCAATAAATAGCATGTGGAAATTAGGTATTTCTGAACAATGTTCCCTCAATTTTTAGGGGAAAATAATAATATCCCTGGATAACATGTGACGGAGTTAATAAACTGGATGTCAAAAATAATAGAATGCATATCTATACAAATTTTACACCCTATAAAAACTTATTTGCTGCTTCAGAAACCAAGATAGGAATCATCTAGGACAAATATTGCTGAATTAAAAACCCATTCACTGTTCTCAAAAAAAAAAACTCATTCACTATGCCAACCAGCAAGTCGCCATGAAAAACCTATATCAAGCAACAAAGGTGTTCCTATACCCAAAAATATGTATTACAATGAACTTCTAATCTTACGGTCAGACTTTAGAATTTTAGGTATTAAATACCTTTAAGAAGATCACAATTTTTCATATAAGCAGCATGCAAATTCACCAACCAAGATAAAATGCAAGCGATCCAGAATATATTATTTTATATAGAGAAAATGAAGCGCAACAAAATCAAGATTAAATTTCCATATAAACCCAGATCACTCTAATACGAGTAATTAAGTGTATGAAGTATAACGGTGACAATTATTGACAATACTTCCATAAAAACGAACTTCAACCGAGACTCCAACTTAACTAAGTGAAAGTAAGTAACATACCCGTGGCAAAGTAAGTCCCTGAGACCATGTTGAGGTGGTAGAGACAGCTTGGGACGTAACAATAATCCCCCTTGTACTCTTGACCCTACGAGAGACGACAGCTTCTTTTCATAGTTCAATCTTCACACCTTCTCTGGCCTAAAAAATATCAAAACAATACATTGCCTGCATTAGCATTCATCATTGCAAAACCAAATATTCTCAACATAAAAAAAAAAAAGATGGCACACCAAAAATTCATCTTTCAGTTCTGGAAAGGTAAAAAAAAAAAAAAAGAGAGGCAATTTTCCAATAAAGACTACAAAACTCACTTAAGCATATAACAATCTATAAATAGTACATCAAAGTAGAGCTACATTGATGCAATTAGATGTAAACCATTAACATATAAATTTTTGTAACATTGGCTTCCATTGATATTAATGGTCTATATTTCGTATTGGATCTGTTTCGTTATAGATACCTCTGCATATATTGGACCGTTATTCATCTAGCCATGTTTCTCATTGTGATTTGTGTTCATTAAACTGTTAAAAGGTTACAAAGAAGAAAGACTTGTCTGATTTTTACTTCAACCTTGGAAAAAATATGGCCATTGGTGGGAACGAGTCGAACAAGCAGGCCGAACCACAATCATAAAAGAAGTGAAGATGCAATCGCAGCTGCCAAAGAACCTTTGTTGGCATGAAAGAGAGCAAAGGGACAATAATTCCTGATTTTAAATTATACAAGAATGTGGGTATCAAATAAATCAAATTTATTTGTTCATTTCTTATAATTATACAACCTCAACTTGTAGCAGTTTTACGTACACATAATAATGATGTATATATTTAAATGTTATTTTGGACAATACTATTTATTTTTTATACTGTTTGATATTTGGATTTCTACTGTTCATGATTTTGTAGGTACAAGTGTACAACTGTTTTCAAACCCTCTACTCGCGAGTACAAGTAACAAATGGATCTGGAACTTTTTGACAAAATTGGTTCTGATATAATATAAGTAATTACCACCACATCCAAAAAATTAATTACTTTTTAGTGCATGTTTATTGGGTGGGATTGGATTGATCAGTACGATCCGATTGGATTTCTCTAATCCAATGTAAACAAATAATCCCATAGTCTCGCCTATGGGTGGGTATGAGTTGGTTTGAGCTAGGTTTGACGATACTCAAATCAAACCATTATTTAATTGGTTTATTTTGTTCACAATCCAAACCAAACCAAACCAAACCAATAAAATATTTGGTGGTTTAAGAAAATAATTACTGTTGTAAAATAATTGACTTTCACCCCTAGAGAATAATTCACTATTAATTCTTTTGATCTCTTTTCCTATTTCATTGTAAAGTATCTACTTCTCTTAATCTTACTTCCTATCTCATTGTAAATTCAATACTCTCTATGCCTATATATATATATAGACTCATTGTATAAGCTTTCAAGACACAAAGATAAATAAAATTCATTAAATTGATTTCCTCTCATTCTTCTCTCTTGGTTAGTATTATTATATATTTTATAAGCTTTTAGGCTTTATTTTATAACATGTTATCAACATGAATGCTTTTCTTTTATTATCTCTTCTTCTTCCTTTCTTGTTATTAATAATAAAGGTTTGCAACAAGAAGATTGCATTCAATATAAGAATCGGAAGTTCTAGATTCGAAAATAAGAACAAGAAGTTCTTGAATCGAAAAAAAAGAACCAGAAGTTCTTGATTAGGAAAATCAGAAATATGAGTTCTTGATTCGAAAAAAAAAATCAGAACCAGAAGTTCTTGATTCGAAAAAAAATTCACAACCTGAAGTTGTAGATTGTAATATAATTAATCAGAACATGAAGTTTTGAACTCCAATTCCATCAGAATCCGAAGTTCTGTATTCCAATTCAATCATAACATAAAGTTCTACGTACATATGGATCTCAATTTTAATCAGAACCAAAAGTTCTGCAAGCATAGTTGTTGATCCAATATTTTGAAAATTAATTGAATTAGAACCTGAAGTTATGTATTTCAATTTAATCAATCATAACCAGAAGTTCTGGATTTCAATTTAAATCTTGAACCTAAAGTTCTAAATTCTAAACATTATTTAGAACATGAAGTTCTAAATCTTGAAAATTATTTAGAATCCGAAGTTCTAAACCCTTGAGATTATTTAGAACCTGAAGTTCTAAATTAGATTTCTCTTTTCGGGAATATGGATGAACAATCTAGTTTCAAAAGGGAAATTAAGGATATATGTTTGGTGGACAGTGGAACAACGCATACTATTCTTTGAGATAAAAAATACTTATTGAATTTAACCTTGATTAAAGCCAAGGTAAACACTATATCTGGTCCTGCAGACCTAATATAAGGCTCTGGAAAAGCCACAATTATATTAACAAACGATACAAAAATAAGCATAAATGTTACTTTATATTTTAGCAGATCCAGTAGAAATCCACTTAGTTTCAAAGATATCCGCAACAATGGATATCATATTGAGACCATAAGTGAGGAAAATAGAAAGTACCTCTATATTACATCACATCTCTCGAGCTAGAAGCTCATTTTAGAAAAGCACAATGCTTATTCATATGGATTATATTATATAAATATAAAACTGGTTGAAACCTACGCAATTATGAACCAGAAGTTCACAAATCCAAAAACATTTTTACTTTGGCATGATCTTCTCGGTTATCCAGGATCTACTATGATGCGTAAGATAATTGAGAATTCTCATGGACATTCATTAAAGAATAAGAAGATTCTACTGTTCAATAAAAATATGTGTATCGTTTGTTCACAAGGAAAGTTAGTAATCAAACCATCCATTACAAATATTTATTTTGAATCCCCATCTTTCTTATTATGAATTCAAGGATATATATGTGGGCCCTTCCACTCAACGAGTGGACTATTTAGATACTTTATGGTATTAATTGACGCATCAGCAAGATGGTCACATATTTGCTTATTGTCTACACGTAATACTGCCTTTTCTAGATTGTTGATGCAGGTTATTAGACTTTCAGCATATTTTCTGGATTATCCAATCAAAACCATACGAAGAATAATGCTTTTGGTTATGTCGATGGCAGTATGTTTGATGCCAACAGAAACACATAGTGAATATGTGTATTGTGTACGTGTGAAAGAAACACAGTGAAAAAAATACAAAGAAATACACATTACGAGGGTTTGCATTTGTGAACTGTTTCCAAATTCATGATCACCTTACGACCGATGATACAACCAATAGATGATTCTGCTTCAACCGTAAAATTCGAATTCTCGATGAATGGTACTGTTAAAGGAAAAATCCACTCGGTGAGTGAAATTTCGGTTAGCACCCTCACCCACTACCGGTAGCAGTAGCGGGATAAGTACCTTCGATACCGAAGTCCCTTTCTATAATCGAAGGCAAGAAATAATATGATGGAGAAGAAACAAAAGGACCGGGAGATATAGAAGGACACTGTTTTATTAAATAATACTATAACAAAGTTACAAAACATACACTCTTCTCTCGTTTCTAACTCTTTTACACATGGTGGTGTTGGAGAAAACGTTTATGTCGATAAGTGGATATGTTCTCCCAATGATCGTCAATGATCGTCAATGATCGTCAATGAACTTTCACAAGCTTCGGAGCATTTCATAGGAAATTCTACCGGAAATAAATCTCTTTTCCTTAGGCGATAAAAAACACTCGAATTATCCCATTTCCTTACCCTTCAAGACCGTATATATAGTTCTCCCAAGAATCCCCTCAAAATCCGATCTTATTAATGAGGATTACTGAGAGTCTTATTTTAGGCGTTGAAAGGCATTGTGTTGGGCTGAAGGCGCGGGATTTGATCCCGTTAATTATTGTCGTATTCAAGTTCTAATTTGGTTGACTATTAGGTCTCATTAATGACGTTTTATTTTGGCGATGGAGTCAACTTTCCTTCTTCGTGGAGCTTGGGGGGAAATTTTGGACTCTGGCAGAATGAGGTGTTAGTATATCAGTTTGATGGAGCTTGCTCTACTTCTTGATGGAATGGTGCTTGTGTCTTCACGATCTTCTTCGTATTGCTTGGTAGGTAAGGTATCTGCCTTGGAGGGGCTCCGGATATACATCGAGGTACTAGGTACCAGGTGGAAGTCGAGGTAGTACCAAGGCGGGTATCGAGGTACTGGGTGCCTTGATTGATGTCGGAGTGCTTGCAGGGTGCTGGGTGTGCAAGTTTATCATCGTACTGGTCTTAAGTCGATATTAGGAGCTTCAATAGGGCAAGGTACATGCCTTCGTTAGCTCGTGGAGATGATGTCCTATCTAGATAGATAGGTAGTCGAGGTCCCGACCTTGTCAAGTATCAGCTTCGTCTAGGTAGTGGTACCGATCTCGCTGGTTACCTGGAATATCTGGATGAATCTTCCTAGGTAGCTCTTTGTTGGAAAATTATCCTTTGGTCCCTTGCCAGAAAACCCTATTAACAGGTACATAATCCGAAAAATACTTTGTTTTATACATTATTCATATCACATTGGTTAATTATCATATATTCATTGTTTACGTGAGGTTTTTAAATTTGCTATGGCTTTTTGCACTTGAAAATGATTATATGGGGAAACTATGTTTTTTCTTTTGTGCCTAAAAAAAATCATTTATCTTGCCTGATTAGATTGATTGATATCATTCCATAAAGTGAATGTCAAGTCATCTAATCGTCATGGTGGAAATTTTGGTCAATTAAAATTATTATAACATCGGTGATCATAATAAGAAAATCTAGCCATCAGAAGTGGAATCACACCAAAACAAAGTAAATAAATGTTTACTATTGGTGATGACAATAGTGGGGTACCTGAAGTATACTTAAATATCATGTTGATATTTTACCAAGAATATATAAATGCTCTGAGAGAGATAATTGCATGTTACAAATTGAAAAATAAAATGACATATAAATGACATATATGTGACACTTTGTTATTTTAATATATCCGGAAGAATCTATTTAGTTATAAAAATATACATCATAAATAAATGTTGTATTATTTTATATTATCTCATGCCAGAAACATGCAATTTCATTCGTACAATTGAATCTATCATATAAAATATGTAGATTATTTAGTGAAAGTCCCTAAAAGGACAATATGATAGTACAAAATATATCCCTGAAGAATGATAAGGTATTATAAATATGTCTGAAAATGACATTTTGATGATGCAAATAAATCCGTGAAGGATAACAAAATAAGACCAACAAACATATAAATTCACGTTGTTAGGAGGAGAAATATACAATTAGAAAAATTAACGACGTGAAATTGCAGTTGACATGCATCATATTTATCTTATCTTGATCCTTGGTTGAACTTCAAGGGATTATTCACTTGCATATTGCTTATTCGAATGAATTTATTAATTGCCAATATATTAACCCAGGTGATTGTTCCTGAAGAACAATTTATGCAAATGACAATAAATAAATTATTCGTAGCATACTAGAAGTGTGAAATGTGATTTTTATTTAAAAGTTATTATTCCCTGAAGCAAATATGAAAGATCATGATCACGTTAATTAAGAATTGTCATCATGACTCCCGAAGAGTTAAATGTCTTTGAAAAGACAAAAACCTTTTTGAAGAGGTACAAAGTAAATGAAATTTGATCTCCCCCTCTGAGACTCATAAATTAAAGGGATCTCAATTGCCCATGCAAAGACACGTATACTGGAAGTATACAAATATTACAGTTCCCCACTGTAAAATTTTACAATAGCCCTTGAAGAGGCATATGTACTGCAAACAAAAATTGAGATTTTCTATATTGTTGTTCTGCGTATTATAAAATGATGAGGATCTTAAACCACATATTATGGATGAATGTTGACATAATACCATTGTTCAAAAGACAGAGCTATATTCAAGGACATATAGTGTAGACATTTGAAGACGTCAAACGTTTTTGTTAAAACGATTATTCGTACGAAAATTAAGATATCGAGATATAACTTATACCTCGAAATGAAGGGTTTATTGCAGAACCTAGTGTTTGATCATATACAATTTTTTTGTTGCATAATTAATATTTCTATGATCAGAATAATTCCTGAAGGATTCAAAATTCCATAAGCATATAATTAAAATTCTCGTAACATATGTTCAATAAAGTTACAACGATTTTTTGAAGTAATTCAGAAGAATGTGATATGATTGTTTTAGAGAAAACATCATAAAATGAGCATAAAATTAAAGTTCCTATATGCCTTATGTGTATTCATAAAGACATCAGAATCCGAATTTGCTATTGAAGCAATATATATAAATGACATGAATTTAATTGAAATTCCTGAAGACGTTCTGAAACTACACAATATTTGAAATGAGAATTTGAGATGAAAGTTTAGGGAAAACAAAATTCTGTCTCAACCTAGAGATCGAGCATCAATCAAATGGAATATTTTTCCATCAATCAACTTACGTCGAGAAGATTCTAAAAAGATTCAATATGGATAAGTCTCATCCTTTGAGTACTCTTAAGGTTATTCAGTCTTTAGATTTCAAGAAAGACCTATTTAGACCTAATGATATTGATGAAATGATACTTGGTCCTGAAGCACCGTATCTTAATGCAATATGTGCCTTGTTATATTTAACACAATGTACGAGACTAGATATTGCATTTTCTGTGAATCTATTGGCAAGATTCAGTTATGCGCTAACTCGACGACATTGGAATGGGATCACACATATTTTCCGATATCTTCGAGGAACTATAGACTTGGGTTTATTTTATTCAATGTCAAATAGTTCAGGACTTGTCGGTTATGCCGATACTGGTTATCTCTCTAATCCTCATAAGTCAAGTTCACAAACTGGATATATTTTCATATATAATTGTACAACAATTTCGTGGCCCTCTTCCAAGCAAACTCTCGTTGCTACTTTTTCTAACCATTCTGAGATCTTTGTGCTTCAAGAAGCAAGTCGATAGTGTGTATGTCTGAGGTCTGTTATTCGTCATATCCAGAGTACTTGTAAACTACCCCCAATTACAGATTCGACAACAATAATATATGAAGATAATCCAGCTTGTATTGCACAAGTCAGATGAGGGTACATCAAAGGAGATAGAACCAAGCACATATCACCAAAGTTCTTCTACACTCATGAACTTCAAGAAAGTCGACAAATTGATATAAAATAGATAAGGGTTTGGTTTGGACGGGGTGATCGGTTAGGCAGTTTGGGTGCCCACCTATAACCCTCGCCATAATAGTTGTGGTTTTTTATTTTATTTCAGTTAAAATATATATATATATATATTTATGTAATATATTTTTTTAAACTAATAAATTTTATTCTAACATTTTTTATAAAAATTTAATATTAATTAAAAATAAATGTTTTTTTAACCAAATTTAGTTTAGTAAAATAATAATTTTATTTATTTAAAAATTAATTTTATATAATTTTATATTACCTCTTACAAAAGACAATTATTTTCAATTATTTTTTTATCCAATCATATATTATACCAAACGAGAGACAATATTATTTTAGTCCTATCTGTATTGCACCAAACACATCACAGTACTAATTTAGTCAAATCCTATCAAATCCCATAAAAATAGTCCAACACTATCCAATTCAATCTCGCGCACCAAGCAGGACCTTAGGGAACAACTTAACGATAGATATTAAATTAGATCCATTAATAAATAAAACTAAACATACCACAAATTAAATTAACAAAAACAAAAACAAACATGTAATGCAAATACAATCAAACAAAAATGAATTTATATCATGTAATGCATTAAAGAGTATGCTGAACTTGAATCAAATCAACCTATTCGTATTTCAAAAAGGGCTCAAAAAATAAATAGCACTATTTGTGGTGGGTGTTGTGCAAATATCACCACATTACTAATTCATGTTTAAAAGGCACTAATATAGGTGTCCAGACAAAAATACCCCTTCCAAGTGAGTTTTTGTCGTTTTCAAACCTAGTGAGAAAAACCAGAGAGAGAAAACATCTCTTGGAAAAAGAACCGGCGTTGGAAGATCAGTGGTTTTCCGTCTGAAAAAGACGTCGAAGTAACCGGCGGTAGGACAACAGTGTTTATCGGGTGTTCAGACGAGAGCATCTTCAATCGACGGTAAGTTGAGTCAGATTATGTTGTTGATTTTGTTTGTAATAAGTTCATGTTTGATGTTGGTTGGTTGTTGATTAAACTTGTAGATTATGTTTGTTTGTTGATCTGAGAATGGTTGTGGGTTAGGTTAGGGTTTGTAAATCCGTTGAAGATCTGGGTTCCCGAGCTTTTTCAAGGTGATTCCGAGCTTTTTTCAAGCTTATTCGAGCTTTTTAAGAGTTTTTTCCGAGCTTTTTAAAACGTTTTCCGAGCTTTTTCAGGGTTTTCGAGCTTTTTCAAACTGGTTCCGAGCTTTTTGAAACTATTGTCGAGCTATTTTAAAATGTGGCCGAGCTTTTTAAAACAATTTCCAAGCTTTTTGAAACAGTGCCCGAGATTTTTTAAAAAGCCCGAGCTTTTTTAAACAGTGTCCGAGCTTTTTGAAACTGAGTCCGAGCTTTTTCAAACAGTTGCCGAGCTTTTTTAGACAGTTCGAGCTTGTTAAAACTGAGTACGAGCTTTTTGAACAGTCCGAACATTTTCAACACGTGTTCGAGCTTTTTGAAAAAATTTCGAGCTTTTTTAAACTGAGTCCGAGCTTGTTAAAACTGAGTCCGAGCTTTTTGAACAGTCCGAGCATTTTCAACACGTGTCCAAGCTTTTTGAAAAATTTTCCGAGCTTTTTTAAACTGAGTCCGAGCTTGTTAAAACCGAGTCCGAGCTTTTTCAACAGTCCGAGCATTTTCAACACGTGTTCGAGCTTTTTGAAACAGTTTCCGAGCTTTTTGAAAAAAGTTCGAGCTTTTTTAAACTGAGTCTGAGCTTGTTAAAACTGAGTCCCAGCTTTTTGAACAGTCCGAGCATTTTCAACACGTGTCCGAGGTTTTTGAAACAGTTTCCGAGCTTTTTGAAAGATTTTTCGAGCTTTTTTAAACTGAGTCCGAGCTTGTTAAAACTGAGTCCGAGCTTTTTGAACAGTCCGAGCATTTTCAACACGTGTCCGAGCTTCTTGAAAAATTTTCCGAGCTTTTTTAAACTGAGTCCGAGCTTGTTAAAACCGAGTCCGAGCTTTTTCAACAGTCCGAGCATTTTCAACACGTGTTCGAGCTTTTTGAAACAGTTTCCGAGCTTTTTGAAAAAAGTTCGAGCTTTTTTAAACTGAGTCCGAGCTTGTTAAAACTGAGTCCCAGCTTTTTGAACAGTCCGAGCATTTTCAACACGTGTCCGAGGTTTTTGAAACAGTTTCCGAGCTTTTTGAAAGATTTTTCGAGCTTTTTTAAACTGAGTTCGAGCTTGTTAAAACCGAGTCCGAGCTTTTTAAACAGTCCGAGCATTTTCAACACGTGTCCGAGCTTTTTGAAACAGTGTCCGAGCTTTTTCAACAGTCCGAGCGTTTTC
This sequence comes from Dipteronia sinensis, assembly GCA_033220585.1. Taxonomy (NCBI): domain Eukaryota; kingdom Viridiplantae; phylum Streptophyta; class Magnoliopsida; order Sapindales; family Sapindaceae; genus Dipteronia; species Dipteronia sinensis. The sequence continues at coordinate 18,331,047 of CM065645.1, read as the reverse complement.
AAACTGGTCCCGAGCTTTTTCAAACTGGTCCCGAGCTTTTTCAAACTGTGCCCGAGCTTTTTTTATATGAGTCCGAGCATTTTCCAACTGTGTCCGAGCTTTTTTCACACTGTCCGAGCGTTTTCAATATGAGTCCGAGCTTTTTGAAACTGCTTCTCTGCTATTTTATATTATTATGTCCTAGCCTTTTACAGTTTACTGATGCATTCTTTCTATGAAAATGCAGAAAAGTAGTGAACTAAAGGATTTGCTTAAAACTCCAGAGGATGAATGGTACGATGGAAAAATAACTCGGCAAGACCATTTCAGCGACCTTAAAGATATCGACGTCGCACTAGACAGTGTACCAGAACAATTCAAGGTCGAAGACCGACGTCGGTATACAGAGTCTTGTTTTGGTCATTTCCTGAGGATGGATCGGGGGATGAAGTTTTCGGGTAGCGTAGTCCATCGACTGCTATTGCGCGAGCTACATCACGATGGGCCGCAGGATGAGATGAGATTTTTGTTAGGTACTCGTTCGGTCCAGTTCTCCAAGGTTGAATTCTGTCTGATCACCGGATTGAAGTTTGGAGTGATTCCCGACACGACGAGGTATGAGATGGTTCAGAACGGGATACAACAACGGTATTTCAATGGTGCAGCTAATGTGGATTATGAACAGCTGAAAGCTGTTCTACGGATCGGTGTATTTGAGGAGCAGTACGATGTTGTGAAGCTGTGCCTCCTTTATATGCTAAACTGGATATTGATGGGGTTGGACGAGAGACAGAAAGTTCCATTATGGCAGATCCGGCTAGTCGAGGACTTGGACGCTTTTGATGCATTCCCGTGGGGTGCCCACGTGTATAGGCAGTCCATTATTGGATTCAAGAATGCCTTAAACGGTCGACGTGTGCGGTATGAGAGACGACAGCATGAAAAGGGCGTTGACGTTCACACGGTGGAGACGTACAACATTTACGGTCTAGCTCACGCACTGTTGGTGAGAATTTAGAATTTGTATCGTTTGAAAACCTGAAATTTTTTTTCCATGAGTTACGGAATAAATGATTGGATTCTGAATAACTTGTTCTTTTACATAGGTATTTGCGTATGAGGTTATCCCCGAGCTTGGGACCCGATTTGGGACACGTAGGGAGATTGAGTTGTCCCCCCGTATTCTGAAATGGCAGTTGCAAACTCAACCAAGGTCGGACAAGCTGGACAGAAAAATTTTCTTAGCCAGGGTAAGGATCTATTGTGTTAAAGTGTTTACATATTACGATTATACAAATAGAATGGTCTAACCACGATTTCAGATGTTTGCGAGGACTGCACTGGTGCCGACAGCAGCTGAGAGGGTTGCACGGTACTACGAGGGCATAAATGAGGGAGGCAGTCTATATATGGCTGCCGATGGACACGACGGCTCTGTACCGGATCCCTTACATCATACGACTGCCGGACCCAGTCATACGGAGGGTTCCGACCATGAGTTTGGCGGTGGGAGTCCCCTCAGGCACAGGCCGGATACGGAGGGTTCGGTCCCGGAGTTTGTCGCTGGGAGTCCTCTTAGGCGCAGACAGGTTCGCTTTGCGATGCCCAGTGGAGTACATTCACGAGAAGACGTTGGAGGGCATCGCCAGGTATGTAAAAAATGGTGTAATGCATTATTTATGTTGAAACAAGTGTTGGGTTTTAGTACTGATAATAATGATTTTGTTTCAGGATCGTTTGGAACAAAAAATCCAAGATGTGATGGATGCAGTCGCTGCGTTACGGGAGGATATCCGGAAGAGTGATCGGGAACGGGATAGGCAGCATAGAGAGGTGATGGACTTTCTCCGGGGGCGGTGGGGTTCGACATCACAGTCTGGCAGGGATGGTCCACCCTCCCATGATCAAGACTCTCCCCGTACAGACAGAGACGGAGGGACAGACCCAGCCACCGGACCTACGACGGAGGCTGATGGACCTCAGACACAGGGTCCAACAGCTGGAGATACAGTACGAGACCAGCAGATGCAAGTCCCTAGTGGCACGGATACAGGAGTATTTGGGGAGACAGTTACCCAGGCGATATTAGAGTATCCGCTGCTCATGGAGGTACAGGATGTGGATCCTCCTGTTTATATCCAGGACCACACAGCGGACCCGTTCAGTCCACTGGGTCAGAGTCCCTCCTCCCGTACAGTCCACACTCCTGACCTGACCAGGCGATCCATAGGGAGCACCCCTGCGGTCCATCCGACACCGCTCTCCTCTACTCGATCCCGTCACACCTCACCCCCTAGTGACACTGGCGGTCCATCCCACCGGAGCCCTCGACGTGATCAGCCATTTCAGAGTTCCTCCTCCCAACACCCCCCAATCCACAGTCAGCATAGGCAGCAGCGGATGCGCAAACGAGGCTGGCAGTTGATGAGCCCATACACTGACCCCTGTCGGCCGAAGAGGCCAAGGACACTGCCCATGTCATCAGCACATACATTCAGGCCCGATGGATTGGTAGACGCTGACCAGCTTGCGGCTTACAAAGCCTACAAGAGGAACGTGACGGGGGAATTGTAAGTATTAAAATATTGTGAATTTATTTTGAAACACCTAAGTTAAATTAGTTGTATTCCTAAATAATTGAAAATTACACAGACGTGATGTGGATTTGATGACCCCCGTGACTGTGACTTGGTTCCACCGGTTGCAAACCAACTTTATGGAGTTGGAGGACACGGTACTTTCCTTACTTTGATTGTCTTTTAAGTTTGTTTAACTTATGGAAGATTACTAACAATGTATAATGTTTATATTGTCAGCATATTGACGCGTACCTGCATATTTTACGGAAACGTCAACGAGCATTCCCCACTGTCTACATTCAGAGGATGAACCTACTAGATTCTCAGTTCTATGTAAGTGTTTCAAATGTACTGTTTTCACACGTCTGTTTGTTGTGTTTCATCCTGTTTCTAACGTTTCAGTTCGTTGTCTATTTTCAGTCAATGCTGGAGTTTCAGTGGCGGAGAATCATGCCTCGCGATGCTGTGGGCAAAGCCCCAAAAAACTGGTCTGTGTTGAAGTACAGGTGGTCCCCTGAAGATCTGATGACGGTACGTGGATTGCTCCCGGTAGGGAACCGACCATGGCACGAGGTTGACGCGGTGAGCAAAATACAGTTATGGTTTCAATGTGTTTAATTAAAAATTCTTATTTTGACCATAACAATATCTTGAACACTTGGTACAGGTCCTTATTCCGTGCAACGTTGGTGGCCAGCATTGGCTCGTGGCCAGCGTTGACCTTACTGTCGGGAAGATCCACCTGCTAGACCCGTTCAGACAGGAAGTCCCCCTACAGATCAGGAAAGAGCAGGTCGCTCCATTGCGGTGGTTTATACCCTCGATGTTGCATCAGGTGGGGTTTCACGATGCCAGACCAACGGGCGAGGTGAAGTATCAGAAGCGGAATAGGCCCTTTGGGGTAAGCATGGTGTCTACAACACATGTGCCCCAACAGACTATAGGGTATGACTGTACGAACATCATTTAAACTTTAAGTTTGTTTTATTCAACTTCTATTGTAACGGTTGTTCATGTGCTGAGTCGCAGGGGTAACTGTGGTGCTCATACCTTGAGATTGATGGAGTACGTACTGGCGAACAGGATGACGTTCGACTGGTCAGAAGAAGATATGTGCACCATACGGGAGAAGATGGCTGTGGAGATTTTTTGTAACTCCAAGCCACATTAGATGTTGTAGTTGTCGATGTACAAACAATTATAGTAATGAACTTTCAAATTATAAATTTTTTGTTTAAAATTTAAAGTGTTTTCATTTACAAGTACAACACACGCATTTCATATCATACAATAAAACAAGTAATAATTAACACCCCAACTCAATTAAACAATAAGTATGAACGGCTCGGTTCACTCCTCGGCAGATTCCTTGTGTGGGCACGTCTGTTTGTTATGTCCAACTTGATGACATACGCTACACTTACGACGGTATTCCTCGGGAACAATTCTGCTCGGACCTTCAATAATCAAGGGCGGATTAGAACACCTCCTGCTATTATGACCTGATTGTCCACATCTTCTACACGATTGGGTGGTTGTCCTCTCGGAAGACGATGCATGTCAACCCTCCATCGGGCGACCTGATTGTCTCTTGGTCTTTGGATTTAAAACCACCCGCTCAGCGATGTCGGACGGCACTACCCATGAAGAAGGATGGCCAACAGGCATAATAGGAACTGAGTATGCATCAATAAGTGTCTGTCTCTTGTAGTAGTCCGAACACAGCGATGTGAAATCCAAATTCCGCTCCCTGTAAAACCAATGAAAAAAGTGACAATCACGCTTGCTTAATATAGGGTATAATTTTATACTGTTAATGTACCTTGCCGCTGCGAGTGCGTGAGAACACAGAAACTGATCCATTTGGAATTTGTTGCATATGCATGTCTTCCGGGCTAAGTCAACAGTCCACTGTTTTCCGGACCGTTTGACAGAGAAAATGTTCCAGTCCACTGGATTGACGGTCATATAACCGCACTTCTCGACCCGTTGTAGCATCACAAGATGTGATGCGTCGGTCAACTGATGACGCATGGACTGTGCAGCTCGATGTCGATCGTGAAACCAACGCTGTAACATATTCCTAATGAACTCTGCCAATGTCAACATAGGGAGTTGTCGTGCGAATTTAAGGCATGAGTTTATGCACTCTGCAACATTTGTTGTCATCACCCTGAACCTTCGTTGGGGACAGTGTACACGAGACCATTTGTGTGGACCGGCAGATTCAACATAATCGAACGCATTCTTGTGCAGGTTACGTAACTCACCCATGTACCGGTTATATTTGAATTCAGTGTACGCTCTAGCGGCTTTGCCCATTAAGCTGGCAACATCTTTTCTGTGAAATCGCTTCTTCACATTTTCACCAAAGTGCCAACAACATATGGTATGGGTTGCATAAGGGAACACTTTAGAAATCCCTGCTTCAATGCTTGCATGTCGATCGGAAATAAAAACCAGATCATCTATATGACCAAGGGCACCCTTCAAGCAATCCAAAAACCATTCCCATGAAAGGTTGTTTTCGGAGTCGCCGTACCCAAAAGCAATTGGATACACCTGTTCGTTTCCATCTTGGGCAGTTGCAACAAACATTGTACCCCCGAATCTTCCCTTCAAATGGGTACCATCAACTGCAATAACCAGACGCATGCACCTCTGAAAACCTCTAACTGAGGCCCCTAATGACATGAAAAAGTAAAGGAATTTACCGTCGTCAGCGCACTGTAAGTCAGTGATTGTGCCGGGATTTTGTTGTTCCAGCACGTAACCAAAAGACGGCAGTAGTTGGAAGGTTTCTTCATGTGTCCCATAGGTCAGTGACAATGCATAATGCAAGGCTTGATATGCCTTACTGTACATGATTTGGATGCCATACATTGTTTTCATATCGGCGATTATATCCTTAGGACGCATGAGACGACCATCTTGTTGTTGAAGTCTAGGTGCAACCACTTCTCCAATTATAACTGCACTAGCTTGTCGGTGGCGACGGTGAATCTCCTCCAATGGACAACTGTGTTCATTGACAAAACTTCTTACTTGGAAGTACGTCCCTTCATCTCTTCTCACCGCTCTTAATTTCCATGTACAGTTGTCAATCAAACAAACAAGATGTAACGTTGTCTTATTGGACCTTTTCACCTTCCATTCGAAGTTTCGCCGCATTGCGAAAAGGCCAACTAGTCTCTTCAGATCCTTTTTTGTCGGAAAAAACTGACCTTTATAAATCATGCATGTAGGTTCTTCTGCTACCAAGGTTGTGCTTCTACCAATCCCAAACGAGTATGAATCTGCTCCGGGAATAACCCACGTTGTGGTATTATCAGAATCATCTGTAGATACATTATGCCGGACCTCGGAAGTACCAGGCATATCTGCTCCGGTGCAACTAACTCCTTCTACACGTCTTCCACGTCTTTGAATTTGGACATGATCTTCATCAGTGTTCTCTACAGGATCTACCAGATCAATATTTGCCTCATTATCCACCTCCTGGTTAGGCCCAAGGTTCGGTTCAGTGTTCTCCTCATTGTACATCTCATTGTATTGCTCATTGTACCGCTCATCATTCATCTCAAATCGACAACCAAACACATCGTCGAATTGAGGTTCACAAACATCTGCATGGTCGACCACTACCGGTTGGACAGCACATATGTTTTCCCCACCTTCAGTGGCACTCCTTTGTGTGAACACTTGGTTGCTACCGCTAGCGGATCCAAATGGTTGGGTATTTTCAGGAGCAGGAATATCATTCCGTATCACATCTCCAGTTGCCCTCTCAATTAGACTAACACATACTTGAGGGATCACCCGATCTTCCCCTAGCATAAACTGAACATCATCGTCATTTCTTACAAATGTGCGACATGTAGCGCCAGGAACGATTGATATTGACTGTAGATCAACATTGTATTTGTTTACATCATACTTCACAACGGTATGCACGATCGACACCAATTCTTCGTAACTCATATTCTTTGACACATCCATTCCTTGGTTGTCGGATCCAACAAACCTCTGACTTCCGTCGGGTAACTGCTCCCATCGACCGTTGTAAGATATTACTATTCTCACCCGATTCATTATCATGTAACATCCATCACCACAAACCATTATGACAAACATAAAAGCTATGGAAAAAGCTCAGAGCCTTTTAAAATAGTTTCCGAGGTTTTTACGAGCTTTTTTACAAAGTACAGAGCTTTTTTACAAAGTCCGAGCTTTTTTACAAATTCCAGAGCTTTTTTACAAAAGTCCAGAGCTTTTTTACAAAAGTCCCGAGCTTTTTCACAAAGTCCCGAGCTTTTTCAGAAAGTCCCGAGCTTTTTTACAAAAGTCCCGAGCTTTTTCACAAAGTCCCGAGCTTTTTCAGAAAGTCCCGAGCTTTTTTACAAAGTCCCGAGCTTTTTTACAAAAGTCTCGAGCTTTTTCACAAAGTCCCGAGCTTTTTTACAAAAGTCCCGAGCTTTTTCACAAAGTCCCGAGCTTTTTCAGAAAGTCCCGAGCTTTTTTACAAAGTCCCGAGCTTTTTCACAAAAGTCCCGAGCTTTTTCACAAAGTCCCGAGCTTTTTTACAAAAGTCTCGAGCTTTTTCACAAAGTCCCGAGCTTTTTACAAAGTCCCGAGCTTTTTACAAAAGTCCCGAGCTTTTTCACAAAGTCCCGAGCTTTTTTACAAAGTCTCGAGCTTTTTTCATGTCTCCGAGCTTGTTTTCTAAAGGCTCGAGCCTTTTGTCCAAAGGCTCGAGCTTTTTCAAACATGCTCCGAGTTTTTTCAAACAGTGTCCGAGCTTTTTAAAACAGGGTCCGAGCATTTTCAAACAGGCTCCGAGCTTTTTATTAACAGGTTCGGAGATTCAAATTTCACAGATTCAATATTCACAAAACCAGTTTCATGTTTACAAAAGGAACGTTTAAAAAAAATGAAGGATCAAAAACAGTATTTCAGTCAAACATATTACCTTGTTGTGCTTACTGAAGAACGTTGAGTAGAGTAGTTTTGAAATTTATTGTAGACAGAGAAAGAGAGGAGTTCCTGCCTTCAGCGTTTCAAGTGTGGAGATGGAAGTACAGACACAATTATAAATTGATTATTTAAGGGCAATTTTGGTAGTTCACCAAAATAGGTGCCTTTTAAACATAAGTTATTAAACCGGTGACGTTGGTGCAACAGCGAGACAAAAAGGTGACATTTCTCACCATTTCCACATTTCAAAAAAATAAAATAAAAATCAACCTATTCGAAAATTTTACTCCCAAAGCCCTTCAACTTGTCTGAAAACCAACAGATTTTTGGAGGAGTAACCATGTAGTTATAGTTCCACTTCTACCGCAACATGGCCGGTTCTGAATTTTTAGAGGCCTGTAGCGAAAAATCTGAAAACGGCCCGTTTATTTATAATTCAACCAAAATTTGTCTACAATTATAAGATTTAAATAATTCAGTATTGCTAATCGCTTACACAACTACAAAAGCATTTGAAAAGTTCTAAAATTATCTTAGCAGCATCTCTCTTTTCAATAGTTAAGCTATCAAGTATGTATTCTTGCAAAACAAAATAACAAATATCATAACATCATTGAAAATGTCTTCTTCTAGCATTTTGAGAAGCAAATTTATCAATAAGGTTTTCAAATTCAATCTTTCCAACATATACTTTTCAATACATAAAATTGTCAATCCATTTAACTTTTCTTGTGACATAGTTGACTGCAAATAAAATTTTAATATTTTTAATTTTGAAAAACTTTTTTATGCAGATGTCATAGTTACATGTATAATCAACAATATTCTATAAGCAATTGAAGTATTTGGTTAACAATCAAAAGTTTTTACAAACTCAAGTATTTCAATGGCTGTTTTGTTTCTTTTGGTAAAACCACTTGTAACACTTTTAATTCAGAAAATAAATCATTTGAATCAACATCATAAAAATTGTCATATTTTAGAGCAGATTCAAGATTGACACAATATTCCTTCAATTTATCATCATCTAATGAAGTTAACTTCTTTGAATCAAACAAGAACCCAAAAATATTTTCATATGTTTTCAATTGTTCAAATCTACTACACAAAGAAGCAATAGCAACATCCACAACAACAATAAAATAATTAACTCTAAAATTCTTTATTGTGTTATATCTTCATGTGCACTCTCATCAAATTTTTTCTTTCTACGAAGATGACAGTTTTTTTATAACAAATATAGACACAATTTTCATATCAAATGCAATACTTTAAGCAAAAATCCTGGCAGATGTAAATCAATTTTCTCTATATTTTTCAAAATAAAAAATCAATCCCTTCAATTGTTCTATGACAACATGAATACACATATCTTTAGATTGCAATACTTTGCTAATCATGTTAACATTAAACAAAATATCATGCCTAATAAAAACTCAAAATTATCAAGTTCATTTACTAAACTTCTAGCTTCACTATTTGTTTTGGCATCATCACTACTTTCTTGTAATTCCTACAAAGCTTCTCTTATTTGAGGAGCTCGATATCTTTTGGCTTTAACACAATCAATACGACTTTTCCAACGTGTTGTGGTTAATGTCTTACAAGTTAATCCATCTACATAGTCCTGAAAAAATTCCCATCTTTTTGTAGATTAGAAAACACCGACTATATGCGTTGACCAACTCTAAAAAAAAGATACCAATTTTACACAAGAGTGTGCCATATCACAAATAGTTAGATTAAGACTATGACAATCACATGACATGTAAAACACTTTTGGATTTATTTCAAGTAATCTCTTTGCACATCTTGATGTTTCCCTTTCATGTTAGATCCATTATCATAACATTGTCTTCTCACATCATTAATACTAAGATCAAGAGCTTTTAGTATAACTTGTAATACATGAAAAAACCTTATCATCTACTTTTAAAAACTCTAAAAAGTACTCTTCTATTTTTATTGGATAATTTGACATGTCTACATATCGTATTATCAAAGTCATTTGTTCTTAATGACTTACATTTAGAGTACAATTAAGTATCACTGAAAAGTATTTCGCCTCTTTGATTTTTTTAGTGATTGCACTTTTGATATTAGAGGCTAATCTAACAATCAACTCATTTTGTATTTTATGACTGAGATAGTGATAATGAATCTCATTATAATGAATGCATTGAATGTGTTCTTGCATTACTACATCTAACTCTGTAATCATTTCAATTAAACTCAAAAAGTTACCATTATTATCTTGGTAAAAATTTTCATTGCTTCCACGAAAAGTCAAATTATGCTTAGCAAGATATTTCACAACAATTATTCTTACAAGAACTTGTTTCTAGCGATTTTTCTCTTTTTTAATTTGCTCTTGTATATTCTTTTCAATTGTTTCCATTCTTTTTTGGTCTGATTAGTAAATCAATCCTAGTGTTCCTACTAGCGATGTGTTCAATATTATTCTCATGTTGTTTAAGTCTCTCGCTAAGATGTCTTCAATCATTAAATCATTTACTCGCTAAAAGACTCTTCATGTGCACAAACTTAACAACTTGCAGTAAAAACAATATACTTTGTCACATCCTTTGAGTACACTAGCCATTTCCTATCTTGATTCTCTCCATTTTGTAATTTTCGAGTATAATATGCATATGAAAAATGTCTAGAGTTATCATCCAAAGGAATTTCGAGATTTGTTTCTCTTATATGACCTTTTTCCACTAATAAATCATTTGTTTTGTTAAATGTTATCAATGTTATCCCAATTTTTCAGATCATTAATATCCAAAGGAGTTGGTTGTTCTGTTCCGTTGAGTTCGTTTAATTCTTCTAGATGACTTGGTTCAGTTGTTTGTTGTGATTCATTGACTAAATCTTCAATCGATTTTTCAAGTGAACAACCTGAACTTATATTTTTAACAAATGATTTATTTAAAGCTTCCTTTTGAGATTCAACCAGTTCTTCTATTTTTGTTTCCTTTTTTCACTGCCAGATTTGTGTTTTTTAGGATACATGTTTATAATAATAACCAAACAAGGGTGGAGGCAGGTAGAAGATAGATCGGGCTATAGCCTAGTCCAACGTTTTGAAAAATATATATATATATATATATTATTATTTATTTATTCTTTAAAAAACATTATTATATTAATTAAATGAAATTATAAAGTTTATAATTATGGATTTCAATTTATATTCGGTTCAATATATCGTCATAAAGATCACCGTCCTAATGCAATTTGATGGTAAAAACTCTTATTTAGTTTGACAATATTATAGATCGAGTTGCTGACACCGCATGTGGAATTTTTGAAAAAACAATCTCATCATAGAGCTCAAACTCATGTTTTGAACATTTGATAATTTACTTAGGGGTCGTTTGTTTTTTCCACTTAAAACTTAATGGGTCTGAATCATAATTATTAAGTTGTTTTATTTGTTTTTATAAGTGGTCAAACAACTAAAAATACCAAAAAACAACTTAAAATAAAAAGTAAAAAATCCTGACTTTTCACTTAATTGCAAATCACTTAATTGCATTAAATGCAATTTAAAATCTTTTCTTCCGATACTATCCTCCATATATAACATAGTTCCAATATCATCATAATTATATATGGTACAAAAATCTTTATTTTAATATATTGCTTATTTTAAATAACTTTAAAAATAAAAAAGAACCATAATCACTACTCATATTGGTGTTTAATATCAATACTTTATTATGATATTAGGGTGATGTATTTATATATTATTTTTTTAAATGTTTTGTATGAGTTTTCCTGCTATCCCTTTTATTTTTTGAAAAAGAAAACTTTTCTTTTCTTAGTAAAAATGAAGTTTATTTGTAATCGAAAAAGAAGATCATGATCATATGTGTTCATATATAATTATTATTTTTGGATTATTTTTATTCCATATTATATGTATAGTTGTTTAACATGGGTATACATGTTAAATTACTTAGTTTCAGGCAATTTTACTTTTAAAAAACAAACGTGTTGACAATACATTCAGATGTGAGAAAAAAAAAACATGTCATTCAAGTTAAGATTTCAGTCCCTATTCAGTCTTTAGAAAAATTCAGGATTGTTCAGTCTTCAGATAAAAAAACAAACGACCCCTTAGTTAAGTCCCATTAAGTGAACATTTGATAATTAACTAAGTTAACTAAAATTTGATCTAAGTTATTTAGAATTATTTTTGGCTAAATATTTAGTTTAACCTTTCCAACTGGAAATCTTGGCTATGCCACTATAACCAAAGTAACAATTAACAAACAAAAATGAATAAAACCTTAAAATCCAAAGTACTGTAACAAACGAAGTTGTTAAAACACAAAAATAATAAAACCAAAGTATTGTAACAAACAAAGTTGTTAAAACACAAAAATGAAACAATATAACCTATCGAATGAAATTCCAAGTCCTCAAAGTGTCAAAGTGCAATGTCCAAATACAATCTTTTCTAATATTTATTTTTTTAGTAATCCAATTTGCTTCTCCTATAAAGTGCAAAATAAAATCCCGATTAACTGCTACGATAGAGTGTAGGGTATAAACAAAGAATAAGTTATTCAACAAATGTCAAATTCCCCATAGAATTTAGAAACCAAAAAATAAAGTTATACAATATAAAAAAAATCAAGTTACATGTTTAAAAAAAATGAAGTTTCTGTAGATGAAAACAAAAGTACAAAACTTACCGGTTACCACTTTTGCCTCTTTTCTTTTATGAACGGATAAAAGTGTAGACAACAAAGTGAGTAAACTCTTGAACAAATTACTCAACAATTTTCAAATTTCCAAAACAAAACCTTGATTTTTTTTCTTAGTAAGATTTCATTTTGAGAGATAAAATCAATATTTTAGCAGCAAAACAAAACACTTATGTGATTTTTTTTGAAACAATGTATCACTGATTTTAGCAGCCAAACATTCGCACTTCTCAATATCTCTGTATCTGTATCTCAGCAAAAAACGATTTGTTTTTCAATAAAATATTTCTTTCGAAAACTGTTTTCAAGATGACTTTTGAGAGTTTTGAGTAATGAGTAACCGCTAACCAATCAATTGGACTTCTGAGTAATGATTAATGAGTAACTGAGTAACACCAACGGAAGAAAATCGATTCAGTTTTCAATGATAATTTCTGATTTTTTTAAAAATATATTATATACATATAATTAGAAAAATAAATGAACTGGGCCCTTTAGAGCCACAATTTTTTTTCTCTAGACTATGACAACTCACAACCGTCCTAAACTTATGTACCCAAGTCCTAATACTACATATTAACTTTTAATTAAAAAAATGGGCCCTTTTATATTGAGTCCGGGGTGATTGCACTTTTATACGGTTTTAAAAAATTGTTATTTTTATTTAAGTTTTTTGTTTGAATTATTTTCATTTTGAATTAGTCAGCCACTCATTTAGGATTGTTAAGTGGCTATTGCACTTGTTTAGTATTATGCTATTTGTTAGGGAGAGTGGTTGCTGAACGTTGTAATCTTTTATATTTATTTGGTTGTGTTGAGAAATAAAATATCTAATTTTGCTAAGCATAAAAAATTCATACTTAATTCATGAGGTTTCTGCTCCCTCAAACGAGCTGAAAATTATATGATTCTCTGCTCAATTCAAAATAGGTAGAGGTAAAGCTACATCATCAACCACATCCGTACTAATGTGGTATCAGAGCGTGGGAATGGATCACCGGTTGGAACAATTGGAGGTGGCTGTGGGAGAAATGTCAAGTCATGGGGAGATCTTACAAAAATTGTCAGAAGCAATAACCAAACTTACTAATAGGGTGGAACAAATTGCCACCCAAACCATCGAATCTGTTGGGAATTCTTTTGTTAGATTGCAAACTCCAGGCAGGGTTGAAAACTCAACAGCAGCCCATAGCACACAAGTTGTTCGACCTAATGCTCATAAGAGTTCACTTTCAGGATCATACGTTCCAAAGACAGTGAAGCTTGATTTTCCTCGCTATGACGACAAGGGAGATCCAACCATTTGGCTGTTCAAGGTATACCAATTTTTCTAGCTACATGGAATCTTATTTCTTGATAGAGTTTCACTTGCATCATTTCATTTGGAAGGCGATGCATACCTATGGTACCAGCTGCTGCACCATGAAGTGGGCACCGTCACGTGGGAAGAATTTGGAGGCAATTTACAACAAACAAGTTTATTACAAGATTACCAAGAAAAGTTTGAGAAACTTTTGGCTAGGACAGGACCAATGGAACAAGCTAGACAAGTCAATTGTTTCAGGATGCCTTAGGAATCCATTCAAATTGAGGTTAGAGCTAACATACCAAGCATCTTGTCATCAGCAATTGGGTTAGCCAGGCTATATGAAGCTCAAGATCTCGATCATAGACCATCAAAAGTTTCATCCACAAATTCTGATTCACAAAATGGTCCATCACTAGTTCCAATCAAGAGATTAACAACGGAGGAAATCGTCGAGAGAAGGAAGAAAAGATTGTGCTTCAAATGTAATGAACATTTTGGTCCTAGACATCATTGCAAAACTTGTTCATGATTCAAGCTTGCTTTAATGACAGTGATACGAATGAAGAGATGGAAATTATTGGCACAAGTCCCGAAATTTCGTTACCACTATAGTTGTTTTAGACAAACAAATTAAAACCTTAAGGACAATGTTGTTTTCAAGGGGAAGGGAGTTGACACGATTTAAAATTTTTTTATTTTTATTTAAATATTTTTATTTGAATTAGTTTTCATTTTGAATTAGTCAGCCACCCATTTAGGATTGTTAAGTGGCTGTTGCACCTGTCTAGTATTTTGCTATTTGTTAGGGAGAGTGGTTGCTGAAAGTTGTAATCTTCTATATTTATTTGGTTGTGTTGGGAAATAAAATATCTATCTTTGCTATGCATAAAAATTCATACCGAATTCATGAGGCTTCTGCTTCTATTGACGATGATTTTTCGATTACGAAAAATAGATCACACGTCACACAAAATATGGTGGATTAAATACCGAGCAACAAGTCCAAAGGAATAAAAGGCCAATCAAACAAGATTTTACGTGGTAAAACCCTAAAGTGGGGAAACATCCACGGTTGCCGGCGACGTCGAGAAAGAAATCCACTATCAAGAATTAATATTACACACTCAACCTTCCTTACTCTCCCCAATCTCTCACAATTCGGTAACCCCCGTTGGGGCATTTTTAAGGTCTATTTATACATGCATAGATCCCCAAATCTTGGAGTACAAGTAAGAGAAAGGTAATAGTAAATCAATAAAACCCTTACTTGTTGGAGTCATTCTAATTATATCAGGACTTTTTCTTATTTTGGATTATGGAAACTCTTAAGGAAATATGTTTCCTTGTCAGACTATGCTTCTCGATATCTTGTTTAAGGAGGATTCTTCTTTACGTGTTTGAGTGGTAATAACGTTATAAACATGCCAAGCATCCGAACGTATCTAGTTATTATCCATGTGTCGCTCAGCCGACAGTCTTCTAAACCCCACTAGATCTCTTTCACCCCCGACCAATGATCTTCAGCCGATCCAGCAACTAGCCCAATCATTTAGGTTTTTCCCCGATTGTCTTCTTGCTAACTCAATCAATCTAATTACCTTGGTCGGGTTTTTCCAACCCGACCATCTAAGCAACTTTGATCAGCATTGTGGGGTTATTTTTTGATCACTTTAGTTTGGTTCAATTTAGTTGATAACCGTTGACACGTCACTTGTTGTCCTCGTGTGACGTGTTGCTCCTTAGCAAATTACACCAACAACAATACCCCCTTAAACATTCAAACCGAGCATTTTGCTTAATGACGATAATTCGCTCGGTGAGATATGTTTAATTTGGGAGCATTTTGTCATGTAGCTCATAAATGCTTACTAATGCTGGACAACTGGCTTTCAATTTCAGCCACAAACGGTTGATTTATCTGAATGATTAGACGCAACTGACGCAGCTGATGGCGGTGTTTCAAATTTCAAACGGCGCGTGATCTTCAGGATTCGCACACCAACCACCACTTTCGCATGACGACATCTTCGCCTATAATATTTTCAAAATCCTTCATTTTCCCTTTCACACAATCTTTCCTTTCAAACTACGTAAGTCTTCATCTTCCAAATTTTTCTTCTGCCTTAAAGACTTTTTCAAAGTCCTTCGTGATTCACCAGATCTTCATCTTACTCACTTCAATCATCAGGTATGGATTCTACTACCCGCCATCGTTACGTTGAATTATTGATTCACTATATTGAAATAGACGATAAAGAAAACTTCGCTAGGGTTGAATCCATTTTAGAGGGATTTTTCCAAGATTTTTCTCGTCCCCCTCAACCTACAATCCTTAATATTGATTACTCAATGACTCTCCCTAAATTCCAACATTCTTCTTTTGAATCAAACATAGCTAACCCAATTGTTTCTTCTCCGAATACATACCCAGATATGTCGAAGACATCCGGATCTGATCGGGGGAGCAGATCAAACTCTAAGGATTCTTCTGATGTCGACTTGAAGATCCCTTCTCAATTATTGAAGATGGAAGATGTTCACAGGATACGACGGGCTTTTCTTCTAAAGTTCTCGGCAGAGCATCACAACGCCTTTGATTCAGAAGTAAATGCGGTAGACAAACCATAGTTAGTAAAGTACAGTAAAAGGTTTGATCTCCCGTGATCAGCCGAACTCTCTTTGAATGACCAATATGCAATTTGGAATCCCCATCGGGTGTAATGGCCATCTATGGGACAATGCTCACATCTAGGGTCACACTACCCCTTCAATCTTTCATCGCCCGGTTCCTAGCTGAGGCCGGTATCACCCCTGCTCAGCTTTCACCAAACTCATATCAAGTCCTTACGAGTTTATGGCATTAGTGGAAGCAAATCAGTGCCAAATATCCCCCGACCCTTTAAGAGATTCATAACTTTTATACTTTAGGTTGGTCAAACAATGAATGTACCTTTTACCTTCAATCTAGTTCGATCGGCCATTGGATTCCTGAAGGGTATAACCAACGACCTACACCTCTATCCAACAGAGATCACAACGGCTTCATTTGGGGTTTCCTTTCCTCCAACAAATATTGGAAGAACAACTGGTTCTTCGTTCAGGGTGAATGGGGTGAAACCGTGGTTACCGATCCTCGATAAGAGCTAACTAGGAACCGTGTTCCCAAGCACTTCTATAGTCCTAAACAATGGAACAAAACCCATGCAATGTTAACAGAGGACCAAGCAAAAAATGTTATCAAGGCTGCTCAAACAACATGGAAGGCCAGGGATCAGCGCACGCTGTTTGCCGAAAAGGCCCTCCAAAACCTTTGCATGCTCATCTGCTTCTAATGCTGCTCGAGGAAAGAAGAGATCGTAGCCACTAAAAGATCTATGAGCTTATCAGACTAGAGTCAGGCCAATCATTCTTGAAGAAGTTGATAAGGATCAAGACACACTGACTGACCTAATTTGTAGAGAGCACCGATCGAAGAGGGGAAATGATCGTTCTTCAGCTTCATATGCCACTCTGCCACTTAATCAATCCGGAACGGATGATCGGGCTACTGCTGGGGGCGGCCCTCAACAAACTCAACCTCTATCTTCAACTGAGACAGTCTCTCTTCAAACCATCCATCCAGCCGACTAATGCCATTCAAGTTCTCCAGCTCATTGTGCCGGCAAGGCCCCAATGCAATTTTCTATCAAACGTCAGATAGTCTTTTCCGATTTGGATTCTGACGGGGGGCAAGCCAGTCCTGTCAAGGTACCAGCCAATCCACCTACCCCTGGGGATAACCAATCTGACCATGAAGTGGATCGATTCCGTAAATTACCTATAGGGCCAAGTCACCCTTTAAGGCATTCGCTTGATGTAGCCATGACCCCCCTTGCAAGAAATACAGAGGCTGACCCATCGGGGGCAACTGGTCAGGAACAAACAGTTTCAACACCCTTGGCAGCTACTCCCAAAACCATACCTATCACAAATCCAATCGCCACTAACCAGCAGCCTTACGACCCAGCCGTGACAATAACTCCTGCTACTGTTGGTGTCCTTGATTCTGGGACAACATCAATCAACCCTCTTGACCTGTTGAAAACTATGTCAGCTGAAAGAGGCTACGTTGGTGAAGGCTACTGGGCCAATTTTTCGGAACGCGAGCGATTGGGAGCGAGTCCGCGCTATCTACAATAATGGCGTATATGAATGTGCTTTTTACTTTTTCCTATCAACTATTTTCATTTTAACTCCATACAATCATGACTTTTTTCTTTCCTTTTCTTAAGGCCGGGCTAGAGAAAGAACTTGAAAAAGGAAAGGAAGCGATCAACTCTGTTTTAACCAGCGAGTCCAAACCGAGAGCATCCTTTGAAGAGAAACTGAAACAACGTGATGCAACTGAGGCAGTCTTAAGAAAAATGTTATCCGATGCTGAGACCCAAGCTGATAATGCAACTACTAGCCTGACATAGCTCACAGTCAGAAGTACTGAACTTGAAGCGAATCTAGCAAAGGCTGAACAACAGTGCTTGGAACTTGAACAGAAACTATCCCTGGCCGAACAGGCTGTTGATGGTCAAGAAGCCGAGGCTCTAACTGTTAAGGAGACTCTGCTGCCTCCCAACAATCTATGCTTGAAGCCCAGCAGGGATCGAAGGAGGCCAAGCTTCGCTATGAAAGGCTGATTGAAAACCTGAGGTAGCAGAATGTCAGCGTAGAGGTAATCTATTAGGAGGTCAAGTTAGCCCTGGAAATTCATAGTGTTGATCGCTACAATAAATCCCTAGCATTTGAAGCAGTTGTGCTGAGGCAATTGGAACGAGGTCTGGCCACTGCTCGAATGTTCTTTGGGGGTAAGGAGATGTCAACCAGTGAGGCTCGCAGTAAATGGGACCGAACAGTCGAAAAACATAATGCTGAGTCCCTTAAAGTGATAAAAAATCAAAGGGCAAGATGGAGGGCTTATTGCAAATCTATTGGGAAGGATCCTCACCAAATGCATCTAGAGCTCCTATCTAGGTCTTCTTTGGTGACTTTTCACGCGATCGGAGAGAACGTCGCAATAACCAATGGCATTGATGTTGGAACTTTGCCTAAGACTGATTACTCTCCTTTCATGGTTGAAAATCCTGAAAATGACATATGTTGGCCAGATTTTGGAGACATGACCAAGTGCTATGAAAAAGAAATTAATCTCCCTAATACCTCCGGACCCGGTGGCCCTTCAAGTACCCCTAGAGCCTAATCACTCCTTAGTCGAAATATTTTCCGTTATGCCACATATCTTGTAAATTTTCCTTGTAACGTTGTGGATGATTTATTCACCTTTTAATGATACAAGCTTTTAATTTACTTGTATGGTCTTCTATTTTAATCAACCATTTTGTTGATTGTCACTTTTGATTTGAACAGTTATCTTATTAGCTGATTGTGACTAATCTCTTTGTTTAACTCTTCAGTTGACCGAATTCAATTGATTATTAACCCGCTCAACTATCTTAGTTAATTGAATGATCTTGGCTAAACTAACTATCAATTATCTCTGATTCGTTCTGTTTATCCTTTTGGGTGCTCGTTTTTAACCCAAACGATCATCTTTTTTGATCGGCTGAACTTGGTTCGGTCAGTCTAGCCGACGTCTGGCTCTTAGTTATACCGATCGATTACCTAATCAACTGGCCGGGTTTTATTTGGTTTATAGTTGCATTGTATGCTTGCTCAAGTAGTGTTCCTTTGATGGACCATTTGTATGGTATCTAATTTATAGACTCTTGTCTTTTATCTGGCAACTAAGTCACTGGGACGTCTCTCAATAGTCTGTTACTCAAGATTCATTACAATGAAGATTTTCTCCATCTTATTGACTTTGCTTATCTTAGCTTAGTGTCTGGTTAATTAGCGTTTAAGCATAAGAATTTGATCATCTCATCCAACTTTCACCGCATCCCGTCAGGCAGCTAGCTACCTGAAGGCGTCTTAACAGTGCTTCTAATGCACTTAGTTAGTTTCAATGAAACTGCATTGCCTTTTCGGCATATGCTTTCGGCCCCATCACTAGGCCACCCGAGAACCCTCTTGAGGTTTAACGAGATTTTTTTTTATGAACGAAAGCAATACTAGAACACTCTTTTCTTGAACTATGTTTCCCTTAAAGGGCTTTTATTAATATCTTCAAAAGCTATGAAAAGGAACAAATGATTAGGAATAAGAAAATTTTGTAACTATTATAGACTTAACAGAATATCTAAGAATTCTGATGAACAATGGAAAAAGAAAAACCCCTTAAGGGTAAAATATCTTCAAGTACTGAGCATTGCATGGCCTCATTCTGGTCGGACAAGGTGATATGCACCGTGTCCAGCTAGTCCGACCACATGATAAAGTCCTTCCTATTTGTCTACTAGCGATCCAGCCGTCTTATCTCTCGTGTTTGGGGATACCCTTCTAAGAACCAGATCTCCGAGTTGAAATTTTCTTATCCGGACATGCGAGTTGTAGTATCTCGCAACCCTTTGTTGGTAGGCTGCATTTCTCACTCTCGCCATGTCCATCTTTTCCTCCAGCTCATTAAGTTCTGTTCCAGGATCCTTATATTGGCATCAGACTGATATAGCTGGACTCTTGGGGAAGCATGTGCAACCTCGACCGGAATGACAGCCTCAATTCTGAATGCTAAGGAATAAGGTGTTTCTCTTGTCAAAGTCCTTTGAGTTGTTCGGTATGCCCAGAGCACTTCATGTAGCTTGTCTACCCAATTCCCTTTCTTGCCATCGAGCTTGGCCTTCAAGATGTGCTTGATAATCTTGTTGACAGCTTTAATCTAACTATTGGTCTGAGGATGGGCTGGAGTAGCATAATAGTTTTTGATGTGGAACCTTTGGCACATTTCCCTGAAGTTATCACTATCGAATTGGGTCCCATTGTCGGTAACAATCGTATCTGAGATCCCAAACTGGTAAATGATGTTCTTCTTTACGAAGTTGGTGGTATTAGCTTCGGTTATATGTACCAATGCTTCCGCTTCTGCTCATTTTGTGAAGTAGTCAACTGCCACGATAGCGTGCTTTGCACCTCCCTTAGTTGTTGTTGGCATTGGGCCGATCAGGTCTAACCCCCACATTGCAAATGGCTAGGGTAAGGTCAGATTCTTCAAGTTTTCGGGTGGTTGCCTAATGTCGTTTGCGATCTTTTGACAAGTAACTCATTTTTTCGCCATCGATTTGGCATCCTGGAATAGGGTTGGTTAGTAAAAGCCCGCTTGAGGGTTTTATGAGCCAAACTCTTTCCCCCCGTATGGTTTCCACATACGTCTTTGTGTATACTAGCCAGAATTTTATCTCCCTCTTCTTGATTAACACATCTCTGTAGAGCCTTAGAAAACCTCATTCTGTAGAGCTCACCACCTGTTATCGAATATCAAGCTGCCCTGTATCTGGTGCGTTTTGCTTCAATTGTGTCTTCAGGAAGCGTGCCATCTTCTAGGTATTGCCTGATCGGGGTAATCCAAGTGATCCGCCCTTCTCCCAATATTTCTACTGTCAGATTTTTCTTCTTGTTTAATACTGGGATCCTTGAGATGAGCCACTGGAATCGTTTTGGACCAGATACCAGTAGTTGCTGGCGCCAATCTTGGTAATGCGTCAGCTTTCTCATTCTTTTCTCTTGAGATTTGAGTGATTCTATAATCCTTGAACCTCCCGAGGAGTTCCTTAGCTATCTCTAAGTATGCTATCATATTAGAGTTTTTTGCCTGGTACTCATCCAGGACCTGGTTAACCACAACATGAGAGTCACTGAATATCTCTACTTCGTCTGCTCCCAGTGCCGTACATACCCTGAGTCTAGCCAACAGTGCCTCATACTCGGCCATGTTGTTGGTAGCCTTGAAGTCGAATCGCAAGGCATATTCCACCTAATCACCTTCGGGGGTTGACACCACTATGCCCGCCCCGCTGCCATGCGTATTTGACGACCCGTCAACATGTAGCTTCCAACAGAAAACCTTCATTTCCTTTTCTTCTAGTATCATGACCACCTCATTATTCGGTTCAGTGAACCCGGCAATCGGGTCTGCCACCGCCTGACCTTTTATTACGGCCCTTGGCAAGTAAGTGATATCGAACTCACTCAGCTCAATCGCCCATTTTGTCAGTCTTCCTAACACTTCTGGTTTAGATAATTTGCTTTGATAGACAATCCGTGTACACCTCAATCTTGTGAGCCTGGAAATAAGGTCTTAGCTTTCTTGCTGCTGTTATTAATGCTAGTGCCATCTGTTCAACTGCTGAGTACCTTGTTTCTGCTGGCAACAAAGCCTTGCTGGTATAACACTAGTTTCTGAACTCCTTCATCCATTCTGACCAATATCAAACCTGTGGCCACAGCTGTGACTGACATGTATAGGTACAGTGTTTCTCCCTGATGAGGTTTTGATAATATAAGAACCTTACCCAAGTACTTTTTGATCTTCTGGAACTCTTGCTCACAATCCTTGTTCCATTCCACCCCTTGCCTTTCCTTATTGCTCTGAAGAAAGGTAAGCACATGTCGATTGATTTGCTAATGAATCGATTCAGTGAAGCTAGGCAACCCGTCAACATTTGGATTTCTTTCGGGGTAACCAGGGACATCATCTTTTCCATGGCTCTTATTTTCTAGGGATTCGCTACGATCCCCCTCTGGTGCACTTGGAATCCGAGAAACTTTCCTGACGGTACCCCGAAAACACACTTGTTCGGGTTGAGCTTCATTCCATACCTTCTTAGCACTCTGAAGGTTTCCTCCAGATCCATTGCATGTCTAGTTGCTGTGACATTTTTCGTTAACATATCATCTATATAGACTTCCATGTTTCTGCCAATCTGTCGGGCAAACATTTTATTTACCAATCTTTGATAAGTTGCCCCAGTATTTTTGAGACCAAAAGGCATTACTTTGTAGCAGTACAACCCTTGATCTGTTACAAAAGCGATTTTTTCTTCATCTGGACCGAACATCCTGATCTGGTTATAGCCGGAATATGCATCCATGAAGCTCAGCAACTCGTGCCCGCAGTCGCATCGACCAACTAATCTACTCGGGGGAGAGGAAAACTATATTTCGGGCATGCTTTATTCAGATCCGTGAAGTATACACACATTCTCTTTTTTCCATTTTTCTTTTTTATGAGCACCACATTTGCAACCCAGTCTGGATATTGGACTTCCCTGATTGATCCCACTGCCAGTAGCTTATGGGCTTCCTCTTTGATCGCCTGACTCATTTCCGGCTTCTTCTAAATTACTGGTTTATGCTCGGGGTCAACAGTTAGAGCATGATAGATTATTTTGGCGTCGATTCTTAGCATATCTTCATGTTTCCAAGCGAACACATCTTTATATTCTTTCAGTAAGTTGACTAACTGATCTTGTACCTGCTCGGTCAGATGTGCTCCCAACTTTACTGTTTGTTCAGTATTTGCATCGTCTATCACTACTTCGATAATTGGTTCATCTTCCTGGCTTTTCCTATCTTCTAGGGATGACTCCCTTGGATCCAAGTCAAAACGAGCTGGCATTTCCGCCTTTTCTTCATTTTCATCACCTTCTAGGGGTTTTTCCCGTTCTGCGAGATTTATATGCATGACATTTGGCTCAGCTTTCTCTCTGTAAATCGCTAAATTGGCCTTCCTTACCCATTCTTGGAAGCCCTTTAATACTCCGACTCTAGCCTCGGTCGGGAATTTGACTGTCAGGGCGTAAGTTTCCGTAACGGCCTTCGTTTTATTCAAAAACGGTCTGCCTAGTAAAGCATTATACGGCCAATTCTCGGTATCAACAATCATGAAATTGAGCAGTACTGTTTTCTGACACGGAAAATTCCATATCTCGACCGAAAATTCCTAGAGATCTTACTTCGGCTCTACCGAATCCTCTAAGTGGGATAGCCAATGGTTACAGATCCTTCCTTTGAAACCCTAATTGATCAAACACCCCGGTGCTCAGGATATCCGTCGAGCTCCCATTATCGATCAACACTCTCCTTACTTCTCGATGACCGATACGAACTGACACTACAATTGCATCGTTCGGTTTAACCTTTGAACCGTGGGCGTTGGCTTCAAAGAAAATGATCGGTTCCCAACCTTGTTTAAGCTCCTTCTAGTTGGGGCCGACCAAATTTAGATCCAAGTTTCTTTGACCATCTATTGCTTCACGGACTTCTATCTTTCTCTCCATGCTACTTCTTCCCGTACATGGTCCACCGAAAATGGTGTTGATGACTCCGGCGTCCGAACCCCCTTTTGGACTGCCCATTTTGTCTTGGTCAGTTTTGGTACGGTCACTCTATCGGTCATTACCGCCTTTGAGAACCATGTCCTTCAAGTGTCCATCCCTGATGAGCTTCTTAATGTTATCCCTTAGCTGGTAGCACTTAGAGGTTTTGTGACCATTCTCTCGGTGAAACCGACAATACTTTGAGGTGTCTCTCCGAGCAAAACTGGATTGCTCTGGAGGTTTTTTGTACAAGTTCTTGTCCTCAATTACATTCAGAATTTCTTCTTGCTTCTGAGCCAGGGGGTATAATTCGTGTATTGTCTCCTATAGGCTTTATTGCCCTTTTGATCATCTTCCTTACGACCTTCCTTGCTTTTCCCAAGATTATTCTTTTGGTCTCCTTTGGGGTTTCCCTTCGAGCCATTATCTTTAGGCTCCTGACTCTCACTTGGTCGGCTGCCATGTATATACTCCCCTCCATGGGCTATTTGTTCTTCTTCTGCCATCGCATATCCTCCCACATCACCAACTAAATTAGCATAGGTGATTGGGCCCCGTTGTCTTAGACTGAGTGATAGTTGGCTATGCTGCAAACTGTTGACAAATGTAGCTACAACCGCATCACCATTAGGGTTTTGTACTTCCGAGACTTTTTACGAAAACCGGGCAAGATAGTCTTTTAACTTTTCGTCATTTCTTTGCTTCAGGGTTGAGAGGACGGATATCGACTTCCTGTGCTGGATATTTCCCTTAAACTGTTTGGCAAAGGCCTGTATCAATTCCTCGAAATTCTCAACCGATCCGCTTGCAAGGCCACCAAACCATCTGGACCCCTGATCTCCTAATGTCTGAGGGAACATCCTGCATAAGAGTGCGTCATCATAGTCGTACTATGCCATCACAATCTGATATCTTCTAACATGCTCCTAGGGTCGGTGTTGGCCTTGAACCGCTCCACATGCGGCATTCTAAATTTTTCTGAGAAACGGGCATGTCTTATGGACTCAGTAAACAGACTTCTAAAATTACCGACCAACAGGTTCCTACGACCTTGTCTCCATTCCAGCGCCTCTATCCTTCTAGCAGAACTTCCCGTTCTCCTTCTGGCTCGCCCAATTTATCAAACTTTGGTCGCTCTTGAAGCTCGCTCTGTAACTTGGATGTCACGAACATTATATTTAGGAGCAGAAGTGGTTTGTTTGTGCCTCCTTTGGGGCTCATCTCTGCCTGTTGAGGGTGATCGAGACCTCATTCTATGCCCGTCATACCTATCGTCTCGGTTATAACTTGCTTCCCGTACATAATCTCTTGCAACATCATCATGAGGACTGCGCTGCCTTCTTCTCTGGTGGCTTGGTCCCCATTCCTCCAATAATCCTGGTAATCTTGACGATCGTTGCTATTTTGAGACCGCTCCCTCTTTTCATGGCGATTCACCCTAGCTTTACCAGTTTTTGCAGAGCGTCAGAAGTTGGTACTACTATCTCAGATTGTATCCTAGGATCCCGTGCCACTACTGGTGTGGAAAACTGGAATGGTGAAGTCAAGTTTATGGTGGCAGTTATATTAATTCCTTGTCTAGCAGCGTCTTCAATGACTCTCCGTATGGATTCCTGGATTTACCGGAAGGCATCTGGGGAGATACTTAGAAGGGTATCTATGGAGGTGGTTACGTCTTGTCTAGTGGAAGGTAGAGTTCTGGAGGGCGGGTCCCCATCGATGTTAATTATACTAGCATCGTCGGTATCACTGGGAGTACCAGTTTCAGGTGGGACCAGCTTTCATCCCTATTATCGGCCATGTTACTGATTCACAAGTTCCTCGAAGGTTCAGCCCCTCTTTTTAACGCCAATTGTTGACGGTGATTTTTGGATTACGAAAAATAGATCACACGTCACACAAAATATGGTGGATTAAATATCGAGCAACAAGTCAAAAGGAATAAAAGGCCAATCAAACAAGATTTTACGTGGTAAAACCCCAAAGTGGGGAAACGTCCACGGTTACAGGCGACGGCGAGAAAGAAATCCAATATCAAGAATGAATATTACACACTCAACCTTTCTTACTCTCCCCAATCTCTCACAATTCGGTAACCCCCATTGGGGTATTTTTAGGGTCTATTTATACATGCATAGATCCTCAATTCTTTGAGTACAAGTAAGAGAAAGGTAATAGTAAATCAATATAACTCTGACTTGTTGGAGTCGTTCTAATTATATCATGACTTTTTCTTATTTTGGGTTATGGCAACTCTTAAGGAAATATGTTTCCTTGTCAGACTATGCTTCTCGATATCTTGTTTAAGGAGGATTCTTCTTTACGTGTTTGAGTGGTAATAACGTTATCAACATGCCAAACATCTGAACATATCTAGTTATTATCCATGTATCGCTCATCCGATAGTCTTCTTAACTCGACTAGATCTCTTTCACCCCCGACCAGAGATCTTCAGTCGATCCAGCAGCCAGCCCGATCATTTAGGTTTTTCCCCGATCATCTTCTTGATAACCCAATCAATCTAATTACCTTGGTCGGGTTTTCCCAACCCGACCATCTAAGCAACTTTGATCAGTATTGTGAGGTTATTTTTTGATCACTTTAGTTTGGTTCAATTTAGTTGATATCCGTTGACACATCACTTGTTGTCCCTGTATGACGTGTTACTCCTTAGCAAATTACACCAACAACAGCTCCCTCAAACAAGCTGAAAATTGTATGGTTCTCTGCTAATTCAAAATAGGTAGAGGTAAAGCCACATCATTAACCATGTCCGTACCAATGTGGTATCAGAGCCTGGGAATGGTTCACCGGTTGGAACAATTGGTGGTGGCTGTGGGAGAAATGTCAAGTGATGGGGAGATCTTAGAAAACTTGTCAGAAGTAGTAACCAAACTTACTAATAGGGTGTAACAAATTGCCATCCAGACCAACGAATCTATTGGGAATTCTTCTGTTAGATTGCAAACTCCAGACAGGGTTAAAAACTCAACAGTAGCCTATAGCACACCAGTTGTTCGACCTAATGCCCATGAGAGTTCACTTTCTGGATCAGACGTTCCAAAGACAGTGAAGATTGATTTTCCTTACTATGAAAGCAAGGGAAATCCAACTATTTGGCTGATCAAGGCAGCCCTATTTTTCCAGTTACATGGAATCCTAGTTCTTAGCAGAGTTGCACCTTCATCATTTCATTTGAAAGGCGATGCATACCTATGGTACCAGCTGCTGCAACATAAAGTGGGCACCGTCACGTGGGAAGAATTTAGATGCAGTTTAAATTCAAGGTAACGGCCAAATCAATTCTAGGATTTCTTTGTCGAACTAACTCGTTTACAACAAACAAGTTCAGTACAAGATTACCATGAAAAGTTTGAGAAACTTTTGGCTAAGACAGGACCAATGGAACAAGATAGACAAGTCAGCCGTTTCGAAGGGTGCCTTTAGGAATCCATTCAAACTTATGTTAGAGCCAACAAGCCAAACACCCTGTCATCAGCAATTGGGTTAGCCAGGCTATATTACACTCGAGATCTCGCTCATAGGCCATCAAAAGTTTCATCCACAAATTTTGATTCATAAAATGGTATGTCACCAGTTCCAATCAAGAGATTAAAAACGGAGGAAGTAGATGAGAGTAGGAAGAAAGGATTGTGCTTCAAATGTAATGAACATTTTGGTCCTGGACATCGTTGTAAAAAAATGTTCATGATTTAAGTTTGCTTTAATGATAGTGATACAGTTGAAGAGATGGAAATTATTAGCACAAGTTTTGAAATTTCATTACCACCATAGTTGTTTTAAACAAATAATTTTCATGGGGAGGGGAGTTGATACGGTTTAAAAAAATTGTTATTTTTATTTAAGTATTTTTGTTTGAATTAGTTTCATTTTGAATTAGTCAGCCACTCATTTAAGATTGTTGAGTGGTTGTTGCACATGTCTAGTATTTTGCTATTTGTTAGGGAGAGTGGTTGTTGAACGTTGTAATATTTTCTATTTATTTGGTTGTGTTGGGAAATAAAATATCTATCTTTACTATGCATAAAAATTCATATTGAATTCACGAGGTTTCAGCTCCCTTAAACGAGCTGAAAATTGTATGATTCTCTGCTCAATTCGAAATAGGTACAGGTAAAGCTATATCATCAACCACGTCATACCGCACTTGGTGCACCAGCCTAGGGTCGACACAGTACCACAGTGACTTTCAATTATATGACCTAATCGGTAATGACCAGTTGTGTATGTCAAATATTTGTATATTAAATTTTTAATAATTTTTACGCAATATGGCAATCTGGTGTTACATGTATCACGTCATTGAAATTACTCTACATCTCAACCCGTTTTTTTAAGGATCAGATGCAATCAAGTTCCCTCACATTTCACAATAAGACATAAATAATGAACTGAAACTTTTGGATTTATAATGGGCAAAAGTATCTTTCATTCTATTGTTCTGTCTGCATATATACAAAAGATAAAAGCTTTACATGGAAAAAAGTAAATATGAAAGATACAAAGAGAGATCGGTGGCGGTAAAAGAGGGAAAAATATAGGGAGAGAAATATGCCACAATTAAATCAATTAAAGCTAAAATCAAGGATTCCTGATATTCTCAAACCCCCCCCGGCAATCTCCAACCAATCTTCAATTTGAAGACTGAAAATGGAATATTTCATCTTCATAATTTTACTACTCCAACCATTCTTCATTTTACAATCTCTAAATAATAAAATATTATTATTTTACTTTATAAATAATATTTCAAACTTTGTTAATAAAATTGTTTTCTCTATATTATCTTATTAGATAATAATTTGCTCACTTTTATTACATCTAAAATTTTCTAATCTTTTTTATAATTGTCACACCTAACTATTTTTACGTGTAATGATCTTAATAAACAAAGATCATCTGCTAACATTATCCATGACAATTTTAATACTTCCAGGCAATTTCAAGGTGGGTTGTCGAGTTATTTTAGTAGTTTTGATCGGTTTCCAAATTACTATGGTTGAAGTGGAGATGACTTATCATAATACTAGTGTTAACTTATAAGTTTCAATATTGTTTTTATTGGTTTTATTTTCATTTTCAATGTACTTTTTTTTTCCATTGTAATATTTTAATTTAAGAATGTTAATGTTATTATTTGGTTTTACTGAATTATTTTGAGTTAATTATTATGATTTATATTAATTACATACAAAAATTGATGATTAGAAAACATTTGTTTTGAATTAAAATACCTATTAGTTCATTAATAAAAAATTTAAAATTTAAAATAATTAAAATATAGTCAATATTATACTCGGTTCAAAGATCTCAACAAAATATTTCTAATGATATAATTTTTATACTGATTACATTTATAAAATTAAAAAATTATACGTAATTAATTGAGTTTAATTAAAAATGTGAAAAAGGAGATGTGAAGAAAAATAATATTATTTTAATGGAATAGTGAAATGAAGATTCACAATTGATTCTCCAGTTTTGAATAACCAAAACTAATCTTTATTTTGGGGTCTTCATTTTGAAGATTGGTTGGAGTCAATCTGGTCTTCATTTTGAAGAAATGAAGATTGGTTGGAGATGGCCTTAGAGAAGGAAAAACAATAGCTCCCAAAGTCTTGGTAAAGAAATCGGCAAGTTGCATTTTGGTATGAACATAAGCAGTACGAACTAGACCAGTTTGAATTCTTCACGAATCACATGATAATAGAGATGTGCTTGGTATGTTCATGAAATATTGGATTTGTGGTAGAATTGTGGAGAGTGGCTTTGTTATCACAAAACATGTTGGCAGGTTGAAGAAGAGAAACCTGTAAATCGTGGAGTATGGAAAGAAGCCATTGGATTTCACAAGTTATAGCCACTACTTGATATTCAGCTTCGATGAAAAAACGAGAAACTCTGTTTTGGTTTAGACTTCTAGGATATAAGAGAAGAACCCAACAATAGACGATACCCAATAACAGAACATCGTGTTTCTGGACAAGTCCCCCAATCAGAGTCACAAAAAGCATTTTGTTGAAGTGCACTTGATGAAGAAAAGAGAATGCCTTGACCAGGTGATTGTTTAATGTACCGAAGCAAGTGATGAGTAGCATCCAGATATAGTTGTCTAGGATTAGCCATGAATTGACTAAAGATATGAACGGAAAAAAACAATATATGGCCTGGTGATAGTGAGATAATGAGTTGTCCAATGAGTCGACGATATACAGAAGCATCAGGCAATAAATCTCCGTCAGCAAAAGTAAGATGAAGGTTAGGTTCCATGGGTGTTTTGGCAGGTCGAGAACCAAGGAATCCAATATCCTCCAAAATATCAAGAGCATATTTTCGTAGAGAAAGAAAAATACCATGTTTGGAGCTTGCAACCTCAAGTCCAAGGAAATATTTAATGGAACCAAGATCTTTCAAGGCAAAGTAATTGTAGAGATAAGTCTTCATAGATGAAATGGCAGAAAGATCATTGCTACATACTATGATGTTATCCACATAAACGACAAGAACAATGAAGGAATGACCATAAGTCTCTGTGAAAAGAGAGTAATTAGCTTTGGATTGAATATATGCTGCAGCAAGCAAAGCATTAGATAATTTATCAAACCATTTCTGTGATGCTTGCTTAAGACCATAGAGAGACTTGTGAAGTTTGTAAACTCGAGTCTCCCATTTCGATGAAAACCATGTGGAATCTGCATATAAACATCTTCATCCAAGTCACTATGAAGAAAAGCATTATTGACATACAAGTGATAAAGATGCCAATTTCTGATTGAAGCTACGGCCAAAAGAGCTTTGACGATGACTAATTTGGCAACATGAGCTAAGGTCTCATGAAAATCAAGTCATACTTGCTTGCTATATCCTTTCGCCACAAGTCGAGCTTTAACTACTCAATCATACCATCAGACTAGTACTTTATCTTATAAACCCACTTGCAACCGATTGCATTCTTTCCGGTAGGGAGGTCAACCACACTCCAAGTCTTACTTGCCTCAAGAGCATGAATTTCAGCAGCCATGGCATCACACCATTTTGGATCTTGGATTACCTGTTTAAACGATTTAGGCTCTGACAATGACGAAATGGACACACTAAAGGCATAGTGAGTGAGGGAAAAAGAAGATCATGATAAGTAATGAGATAAAGGATGAGAAATGCTTACTGGAAGACCGTCAATCTAACAAGATGATTAGTTAGAAAGAGTAGCCAAACCATAATGGAAATCCTGCATGCAAATGGGTTTTTGATGTGAGCTGAGAACGACGAAGCATTGGGGACGGTCGAGAATTGGATGGTGGTGACACATCAGATGAGGGGAAATCAATGATATCGGTTGTCGGCAAATGGAGAACTAAATGAGAAGGAGAAGTTGAGGACACATGTGAGAAGGGAAATATATTTCCATAAAAAATGACATCACGTGAAACAAATGTGGTATTATTTTCGAGATCATAAAGTTTAAAACCCTTTTTACCATATGGATACCCGATAAATACACAAAGTTTGGCACGTGGATCAAATTTGGTTTTCTTTAAAGCATGTGTAGAAGCATAGCAAAGACAACCAAAAGTTCTCAAACGTGAATACAAAGGTTTTGTAGAAAAAAGCTTTTTATAGGGAATTTTGACAGTAAGAACCAATGATGGGATTCTATTAATTAAGTATGCAGTTATAAGAATGCACTCAATTTCAAAAATGAATGGGAAGGTGTGCTTGAAATCGTAAAGCACAAGCAACATTGAGAAGATGTCGATGCTTACCTTCAATAACCTCATTTTGTTGGTAAGTGTTCACATAACTTGTTTGATGAATTATGCATTTTTCTTGAAAAAAAACTATTCATGGCAAACTTTTCTCCGATATCTGATTGAATTTTCTTTACTTTCCGAAAAATTGATTAGTGATAAGCTTGATAAAAGACTACAAAACGGGACGAGTTTCAGATTTATAGGGCATGAGATAGACCCAAGTCGCAAGACTATAATCATCAACAATGCTTAGAAAAAATCGTGCACCAGAAATATACTCCGTATGATAGGGACACCAAATATCACAATGAATAAGTTCAAAAAATGCATAGTTATTAATAGAACTACGAGGAAAAGCCAGGCATGTTTGCTTAGCAAGAGAGCAAATACTGTAATGATTAATGTCCAAAACATTTATTTCAGGAATAATAGATGACAACAAATTCATAGTTTTTGAAGATAAATGCCCTAAACATCTATGCCAAATATCAACTGAAGAAACATCTATGCCAATTTGGTTTTCTTTTGTTTGAACACTTCTTTCCATAATACCATAAACATAAACATAGCATTGCTCCAAGTTGAGTAGTTTTCACCAATCAAAGATTGAGACACAAGCATGGATCTTGGGTTGTCAGAATGATGGAGATGAAATGGATTGTTGGCATCTATAGCCTCATCTTTCCAATTCCCAGTAGAACCTTCTGTTATGGTGAAAGCAAATAAAGATGAAAAAAACTTGGAAGAGTAAAATGTCTGGAATGAAAAGAAATGGTCGACGGGATTGCGTGACCTATGCGCAACAAGAGCGCTCTGATACCATGAAACTTTTGGATTTATAATGAGAAATGTTTCATTCTATTGTTCTTTCTGCATATATACAAAATATAAAAAAGCTTTACAAGGAAAATAAATAAATATGAAAGATACGGAGAGAAATCAGTGGAGGTAAAAGAGGGAAAAATATAGGGAGAGAAACCTGCCACAATTAAATCAATTAAAGCTAAAATCAAGGATTCCTAATATTCTCAATATTAACATTTTCTTAATCTGAAAATCTATAGATACAAGTATACAACCCTTTTTATTTCAGCTAATTTTGTGGGGTCAACACTACGGGCACGTTTACTAATCGAGAATAAGGGACTCAAGTTGGAAAAAGAAATTGATTCCTTAAGTGGGAGGGAGGAATTATGTTCTCTTTCCGACAGGAACTTAATTCATGATTTATGTGTGAGACCCACATAATTTGATTTTCAACTAATTTTAGTAAACACGATAATTATAAATCTGGAATTAAGTACTCTTACTCTCATTAATATTATTGATTAGTTGGCCTATTTTTTTGACCACCACATATAATAAATGAGTAATGCTAATTTGCTCAAATTTATGGCCCAAATGATGTAACATTCCTAAAACCCAATAATTTCAACACTAATGCTAAACAACTCAAAAAATTAGTTCAAAACCCAACACAAATGATGTGATATGTGATTTGTGATTTGTCCTTATCATATCATTCACAACATCTCCCCATGATTTGTGTGGTGATGACAACTCATTTACCACATCATTTGAGTTGAATTTTTGGTTAATTTTTCGGCTTGTATTGTATTACCCCAATTTCAATCATGCAATTATAATATAAAGAAACACTAATGCTAGACAACCCAAAAAATTAGCCCAAAAACCAATCAAAATGATATAACAAGTAATTTATCATTACCATATCATTCACCACAGCATTCTGTGATTTGTGTGGTGATAACAACTCATCTGCCACATCATTTGAGTTGAATTTTGAGATTTTTTTTTTACGTTATATGGTATTACTCCTAAAGAAATCAAGGATGTCATATCATTTGGGCCTCAAATTTAGGTAAAGTGGCATTATTGATAATAAATATACTTAATATATATTTGAGTAAAGATATTAATTTATTTAAAAAATATTTTTTGATCATAGTATTAATTTATAATTTACAAAAAATTGTGAAAAAGAAGAGCTAATAAATAAGTCCATACAAATTGGACCGGATGTCCGGTACATGCCCATTTACAAATTGGACCACTGGATTGCATTCAAATGCAATATCGGCAAGCGATAGCAATCCAATAAACTTATTACTTATGTCATATATCATATTTTATATTGAAAATGAGTGTAAGATATTGTCATCTAAAAATATGATTTATATACCCATTCTATAATACAATTTTTTTTTTCGGAAACAAGTGTCGATTTTAAATTTTTGTAAAAAAAATATAAAAAAAAATTATATTTTTAATTTTACCTTGGCGCACACGCACAGGGACCCGGCAGTTTTCAATACATCACGTTCCAACACTGTTTGCATTTTGCAAGCAAAAAGCTCAAATTTTGAAAAAAAAAAAAAAAGAACAATTATTTATTGTACACAATCAATCACTCACCGTCTTTCTCTTTTCTCAACAATATCAAGGGTGAGCCGTGAGTAGGTTAACCTTGTCATCACCCATTGCTCATTCTATCCTCTCTCTCCTCAGTCGTCGTCTAAAGAAAAATCTCACAAAACTTCATCACACATTCCAGATCCCTCTCCAAGAAACAACGGCACACACTTTCTCTCTCTAAATAAAATAAAAAACAGAATTCGAAAACCCTAGGTTTCATTCGATCCATGGCTGAAGATACGGCCGCAGCCTCTCTATCGCAACCACCACAGCCGTCGTCCTCGGCAGCTTCGACGGTGCCGCTCGGAGGCTCGGTCATACCGATAGTGAACAAGCTGCAGGACATATTCGCTCAGCTCGGGAGTCAGTCAGCGATCGAGCTGCCTCAAGTGGCGGTGGTCGGTAGTCAGAGTAGCGGCAAGTCCAGCGTGCTCGAAGCGCTAGTCGGCCGTGACTTCTTACCGCGTGGTAATGATATCTGCACGCGCCGTCCGCTGGTGCTTCAGCTCCTGCAGACCAAGACCGACGAGGAGTATGGCGAATTCCTGCACTTGCCTGGGAAGAGGTTTTATGATTTTTCAGAGATCAGGAGAGAGATTCAGGTACAAATTTTTAATGTTTTCCTTAAGTGTAAATTTGGATTTTGGAAATGAGTTCTTTTATTTCTGGTTATACTATTGAGCTCGATTTATACATTTTCTAATATTTTGTGTTAGTTTGGTAGAGATTTCAATATGGTCTTGTGCAAAATTTTGAAAGAAATAGATCTGAAGGTTATTTGCTTAGGTGGTTAATACTTATTCAAACCCTGTTATAATCTTTAGGACATGAAAGGGAATAAGGGATTCGTTTTTTAAATTTTAGTATAGTTAGCTATTTGATTTCCCCCCCTTTTTTTAGATTGAAATGATAAAATAATCATGGATAGTCAACGAGGAAGTGTGCAAGGGGAAGAAGTCATTTCATTTTACCCTTTGTTACTTTGGTAATGAGTGATGAGTGAAAATACACAACTTTTCCGTAATGAGGGTATGGAAATCATTTGGCCTAACTAGGTTGGAATCCTGAATGAATTGAGATGAAGCCCATTTATTTTGTTGGAAAGCATAGGAAAGCTCAACTAAGAAAGAAGGATTTTGTATTATGTTAAGGATGCTCAAAACAATTATTGTAGCTGAATTGTGCTAAAAACAGTAGTAGTGGGAACTTAAACTTTCATAAGAAGGGAAATGAAATGTGGGTCATGGATAAGATTATTCAGTTATTCTTAACTTGAGGGTTACGGTTTCTGATGGTACTGGAACAGTTGCTACTGTATATTTCATAAAAATCTTATCTGCTCTTGCTCCGTAATGTCCTGAGTGATTCATTTCTAGAGAGTGACTTGTTTTTATGAATTTCCAGGGAAACTGATGGGATAGAAGTTGGAGATATTGATATTTTGGGGAAGGTTTTGGACATAGTAGGTGTGAATGGGGCTTTTGTGGTTTATCTGGTCTGCTTATGGACTGAATTTCTCTCTGAAGCAGGGTTGATGCATGTCTGTACAAGACTGATGGAAGGTTTAAGAGATTATAATGCTAGAAACTTTTACTGAAGTTGGAATAACCTTTGTTAATGAAGTTGGAAAACTTACCCTTAATAACTTTTGAAGATAAATTGATTATAATACCGAAATCCAACAACATTGAATGGCACTGACATAGAAATTCTCAAGTACATAGCTATGAAAGTGAGTGAAAGTTCAAAGTAGAAAGTCAAATGAATTAAAAGAGTACTTGTTTTTATTGATTTTATTTTCAATAATTAGATTTCGCATTGATTATCGCTTGTTAATTTACTTTTGGAATAGTTGTTAAGATTTCTTGCTCGTCTCTTTTTTGATGTTATTTTTCTACTTCTCTTGTTCTGTTTTTATTAATTACTTATAATTGGCTGTAGGCTCAAACAGACAAGGAAGCAGGGGAAAACAGAGGTGTATCAGACAAGCAAATTCGTTTGAAAATTTTTTCACCTCACGTTCTTGATATAACACTTGTGGATCTGCCTGGTATAACTAAGGTTCCTGTGGGTGAGCAGCCCGCTGATATTGAAGCACGAATTAGAACCATGATCATGTCTTACATCAAACAACCTAGTTGTCTAATTATAGCTGTTACACCAGCAAATTCAGATTTAGCAAACTCAGATGCTCTTCAAATTGCTGGGATTGCTGATCCAGATGGTAAGTTCATTCAGCATCCAATGTGAGTTGTAATTCCAAATGCATTCCCTTTAGACTAACATTCTTTAATTCTGATGGCAGGTTATAGAACCATTGGTGTAATCTCAAAGGTGAACACTTTTGGCATCAGTTTCAACTTTGTCTATTTATTGTGTGAGTGACGTTTGCTAGATGTTCCATTTTCTGATGAGGTCTGGCTTTTTTCAATGTGACTTCCAGTTGGATATTATGGACAGAGGTACTGATGCTCGTAATCTATTGCTTGGAAAAGTGATTCCCCTTCGACTTGGTTATGTAGGTGTTGTGAATCGGAGTCAAGAGGTAACTCTATATTAGTAGGAATGATGTTGTTAGTTAACTTTATATATTATTAGCTACAAAGTTTTGATTGGACTGCTTATTGTTCTTGAAACAGGATATTATACTCAACCGGAGTATTAAGGATGCCCTATTGGCTGAGGAAAAATTCTTCCGAAGTCGTCCTGTATGATTGCGTATCCTCTAATTAATATTGATGACTTAATGTGGATCTCATTACTGAGTTCTTCATTCTTTTTAATGATATTGCATAGGTATATAATGGTCTAGCGGATCGTTGTGGTGTTCCTCAGTTGGCAAAGAAGTTGAACCAGGTAGAATATCTGAAATATTTTTAAATTCCAAAATTCTTAATTACCTGAGTTGTTATTTCAAATCAGATGCTTTATGTTCAATATTTGCTATTACATTTATGCATCAAACACTCCCTTCCCTCTTTCTTGCTGTATTTTATAGTGTATATTTGGGAATTTCCTTTTTTCTTTTTAGTACATTACATTTTACCTTCATGGATATTGAGCTGATCCTTTGGAACTAAATGAAATTCAACTCAATTAAGCTTACAATTGGTCTAGTTTAAGCTGGTTGTGTACAGTGACGATACACTTAGCACCTGGCCATGACAAAGTTTTGATTAATCTCTAAATTCTCAGTTGATTTGAGCCTTTTTGCTTTATTCTCTT
Organism: Dipteronia sinensis; assembly: GCA_033220585.1. Classification (NCBI taxonomy): domain Eukaryota; kingdom Viridiplantae; phylum Streptophyta; class Magnoliopsida; order Sapindales; family Sapindaceae; genus Dipteronia; species Dipteronia sinensis. The sequence continues at coordinate 18,293,814 of CM065645.1, read as the reverse complement.
TGCAGATTCTGGTACAACATATCAAAGCTATACTTCCAGGGCTAAAGTCACGCATCAGCACTGCACTTGTTTCTGTTGCAAAGGAGCATGCAAGCTATGGAGAAATCACAGAATCAAAGGCACGTATGATTTATTATCTTTGCAAACATGGATGGGATAAAAAGGGCATGGGTTTTATACTTGTCAAAAAAGCAGATTTTTAAATCTAAATCTAGACTCGTCAGTTTATTCTTGTATTGTGATGAGTTGTCATGGCTTGAGTTTCTTATGTTCTTTACTTTGCATATGTTGACAGCATGGTTTTAAAAATTGGTTTGAGGCTTACGCCTCGAGGCGGTAAGGCGGTGAGGCGGCGATAAATCGCCTCGAGGCGTCCGCCTCAAGTAGCTCTTTTGAGGCGTCCGCCTCAAGTAGCTCTTTTGAGGCGTCCGCCTCAAGTAGCTCTTTTGAGGCGTCCGCCTCAAGTAGCTCTTTTGAGGCGTCCGCCTCATTGTAGCTCTTTTGAGGCGTCCGCCTCAAAAATACCCTGTTTTTTAGCCTGTTTTTGATGTTTGGTCGGTTAGGCCATTAATTTTTCAAACTTAAAATGGTTTTTGGGCCATAATTTTGGGCATGTTAATTAAAAAAAACAGTGAAATAACAACATGAAACACAAAAAAAAAAAAAAAAAAACTAAAGAAACCTAGCCCAACAAAGAAGTGAAAAAAGGATGAGGAAGAGCATCTATTGTTTGTACGTACTATTCACTTTTTTGTTAATTAAAATTTTTGAGCTCGACCCCCGAGTGCGTCTGCGTACAGCAACTAAATTAATCCAATCTTCAAAACCTAACATAAAGATGCATTGATAATGTTATGAAGTTGGTTTTGATTGAGTTGGGGATATATTTTAACTTCAAGACTTGTTCTAAATTTCTAGTTTTGGATGGGAGGATTCATGGTTTTTAGTTTTTTGTCTTATGTGTTTTTATTTGATAGTAATGTTATTGAGTCATTGATATTATGGTATGAATTATGAAATATGAATTTCTAGTTTTTTTGGTTTAATTTTTTTAATGTTTTCTATTTTTTTAATTTATTATTATTAATTAATTGAGGCTTACGCCTCGTTTCCCCTTGAGGCTTACGCCTCGTGAGGCGGTGGTCAACCGCCTCGAGGCTCGATTTCGCCTTTCAAAACCTTGGTTGACAGCCTGTGTTTGATTATGCACAAATGATTTCTACTGTTGATTTTGTAAAAGATCTGACTCTCCTTATAGGACTGATGTTTACTTAATATTTGTACTAATTACTTGTCCAAATTTTGTAATCTGTAGGCTGGCCAGGGAGCTCTTCTCCTCAATATTCTTTCTAAATACTCAGAAGGTAAAATATAGTTATCCCTGCTTGTTTTATTTGTTCTGTGGATTTTTTTTCTTTCATTAAAACCAGGTATTTTATTTTAAATGAGATTAACCTCATTGTGGAACCATAAATCTCTTTCATGGAAACAGCATTTTCTTCAATGGTAGAGGGGAAAAATGAAGAAATGTCAACATCTGAGCTTTCTGGTGGAGCACGAATTCACTATATCTTTCAATCGATATTCGTGAAAAGTTTAGAGGTTTGTATTGCGATGTTCACTTGCCGGAATCTTTTTTTTTTTAATTGGATTTTAAATCTGGATTCCAGATTGGAGGTACAGTTTACTTTTTTTTTAAAGTTTATGTATTCCAATTCTCAATATCATTAGTTGATGATTGTGTTGAAAATGGAATTTGAAAAAGTAGTTTTGGCTTTTGTATGATAAGATTATAGGAACATGATATGGTGCTGCAGTTCTCTGAGAGGTTCTATCAGATGAATCTAGCCAGTGTTGAAAATGCTTTCTGTGTGCTTGGGTTGTAGTATCTGCTGATTGAGGGTCTCTTTTGGTTCAAATTATTAATGCAGGAAGTTGACCCATGTGAGGACTTGACTGATGATGACATACGAACTGCCATTCAAAATGCAACTGGTCCTAAGTCAGCACTATTTGTGCCAGAAGTAAGTTTCATAAGTTTCTTTTATAAAGTTCTATAAATTTTTTGTTATACTTTTGTTTGCTTGAGGATCCGAACTATTAATACTTCTTTTTTGGCTGCTGGATTTTCTTTACCCCTTGTTGATTTACATATTGTTTTGTTCTAACTTCCATGATCATAGGTGCCATTTGAAGTCCTTATTCGAAGGCAAATCGCTCGATTGTTAGATCCAAGCCTTCAATGTGCCAGGTTCATATATGATGAGTTAATGAAGGTATAAGGTGGCTTACTTGCTATTTTTGTGATCTCACTGCCTATCATTTGCAGTTGTAGATGCCTTATAAAATTGTTCCTTTTCAGATTAGCCATCGCTGTCTTGTAAATGAACTGCAGCGCTTTCCTGTTCTTAGAAAGCGTATGGATGAAGTTATAGGGAATTTTCTGCGAGAAGGTCTTGACCCTTCAGAGACAATGATTGGACACATAATTGAAATGGAGGTATGTTGAAACCAACATACATTCAACTTTTATTGCTCCATACTCCAAAATACTTTTAGATGTGAGTGATTCAGGATATATTTTCCTTTTATGCACGTTCTAGTTCTAGGTTTGAATTAATAGATCATCATTTTTTTTGTCACTGGTACTGTATGTAATTAGTCTTCACCACTAGTACTCTTTGTAATTAGTTATTAGTGTTCATCATTTAACTGTACACCGTCCCATCTACCTATGGTTGGCAACATGTACTTGCCTGTACATTTCTTCCAGTAAAAAAAAAACTGTATTTATTTTGGGTTATGGGCGAGTCCATGCAATCTTCTTGATTGGCTAGTCCTAATTTCTCTACTTGAGTCATAGCAGTTGTAGAAGTTGGATGCTTAGTTCAGTTCCATTTTCTTACTTCTGTCGTACCTTTCTTATCTGTCATTTAGGGTGCGTTCGGCGACGTTTTGAAGATGTGTTTTAGTGTTTGTGAGGTGTTCAAAACAAAGAAAACCCGTCTGTTATCGTATTTGTTTTAAATATTTTTAAAATCAACGAAATTGATTTTGGCTTTTAAAGCATTGGGAGAAAAAAAAAACGATATTTTGTTGTTCCCATTGTTTTGAATACAACTTTTTTTTACCTTATCTTTGACTTCTCATTGGCAGTTCTTTTACTTCTGTACTTCTTTCCATTCATTTCTTCTACAACTCTCAATTAAATTTCTCCTCTCTTATTTCTTCTGGTCAAAATTTGTTTGAAGATCTTCCTCATTCTCTCCTCCTTTAACCTTCTATTATTTTCTTTTTATCGTTCCTGTGAAGATTTTGTTAAAAAAAATAAAAAATTAACAAGGACCCCACCACGCCTCCACCAACGATCAGAAAAATCGGGCCTTACACGGTGTTTGTGACCCCACCATCCACCCCCAAACATGCCGAGTCGCCGGTATTTGAATCTTCACAGAAGGTGGTGGCTCCTCCGGTCCAGCCTCCGCCGCAGCAGTTCGAATGCTCGTTTCTGTTCAGTCTCTGCCAGATGGGTCTGTTTCTGGTTTCTTCAAGAATGCCGTCAACAAGGTCCAAAACGCTCATTCGAGTTTGGATGATCACTTGGCATATTGGTTTGGTTTAAATCAGTCAAAATATCAATGGGCGTTGGACGATTATTATGAGAGCAAGGGATTGGAAAAGGAAGTTGTAAAAGCAAAAGAAATATCAAGCAAAGTACAGAGTGTTTAACATGCTTGTTGGGCTGAATTTACATCAATTGAAGACGTGTGCCGAGTCTCCTTTGTATACTATATTTATAATATCTATTGTATGGGATAGCAGTAATTGTTCTGGATACTTGAAGGAACATTTGTCTAGACATAAGGGGATGTTGATTGTTTGCAATTTTATACCTACTGCAGGTCTGCAGCTATTAACCAAGTTTGGTTGTCAAAGCCAAAGGTTGAGAAGCAGAGGCGCAGAGCATATATATATATTAGGTTAATATTTGTTTAATAATAATATATATATGGTTAATTCATTTGTTTAATAATATATATATATAGATATATTAGGTTAATAATTATTTTCTTTGTCAAAATAATGACATTATATTTTGCCATAAGTATTTCTATCGGACGCGTTTTTATGTTTTCCTTCTCTTAATATCGTTTTCAACAATTGCTATCAGACGCGTTTTCGAATCCAAATAATACAAAAATCAATTTTTTGAAAACAAAAGAAAACGAAAAACGAAAACGTGACCAAATGGCCCCTTAATTTTTTATATTGTTGCTTGTAATATTGTCCATAACTTGTGTTTTAAATGACTGAACTTGTTTCCATTTCTCAAAGCTTGTCATAATTATTTATTTCTTAAAAAAAAAAGTTGTACAGGGGATAGTTGTTCTGATTTCAGGATCGTGCATTTTAGTAGTGCTTTGTGTTATACTGTTATTCCCTGTCATCTTGTTTGTTTTTATCCTACTTTGTCAACACTTTATTTTTACTTGTCAAGGCCGATATACTTGTTTCTTGAATACCATCTGGGTTGCAATTTTGGAGATTTATAATGTTAGTGTCTAATGTTTGCAGATGGACTATATAAACACCTCACACCCAAATTTTATTGGTGGTAGTAAGGCTGTAGAGGTTGCATTGCAGCAGATCAAGGCTTCTAAGGTTACTTTACCTATAGCCAGGCCGAAGGTAGCTGTCTCATACTGATTGTCCGGTCATTAGTACCATTATATGCTAGCAAAGTTCTTATTCAGTCAATTCACTCATCTATCACCTTTTGCTTCTCCCATATTTTTTTTGGTTTAATTAGGATGGTGTAGAAGCTGATAAGGCACCAGCTTCTGAAAGAAGTTTAAAGTCTCGAGCTATTCTTGCAAGACAAGTTAATGGAATCGTGTCTGATCAGGTATGGAAAAAATTGTTTTCACTGGAAAACTACAATTTCCTTACCTCTCTCAACCCTTCAAAAATTTTCATTATTTTCGGTTGATCTTACTGCTATTATGCTATAAAAGCTGGGGAAACATGTTAAAATAATAATAATCAGTCACTCTTTAAGTTTGTCCAATTACTCATGTATCTTAGATGGCTTACAGGGAGTTCGTCCTATGGCAGATGTTGAAAGGGTTACATCGTCTGGTAATAATGTTATTTCATTGACCATTATCTTTTTAAAACTATTAAGCAGCATTTGGTTATAAGATATAAATGATGTATGGTTGATCAGGAAATACAACTGGTTCAAGTTGGGGGATTTCATCAATTTTTGGTGGGAGTGATAATCGTGTTTCTGCTGTTAAAGAGAGCATGACAAACAGGCCATATAGTGAACCTGTTCACAACATGGAACAAGCTCTCTCTATGATTCATTTGAGAGAGGTATGTGCTTGATATTATCTGTTGATATAGTGAACTTAGCCAATGAATTTCCTTTTGATATTTTCCCCTCTTTTCTATGTTTTACTAACAAGCATTTGTTCATTATTCTAAGCCCCCAACCATTTTGAGGCCCACAGACAGCCATTCAGAGCATGAGGCTATTGAAATTGCAGTGACAAAATCGCTATTGAGATCATACTATGACATTGTTAGGAAGAATATTGAGGACTCTATACCGAAAGCAATCATGCACTTCTTGGTAAAATTAGAACTCAATGGATGTGCTGTCTACTTATGTTTTACAATCCTTGATTTTCTGATTTCCTTCCTCGTAATATTGAGGACTCTGTACCAAAATCATTCATGCACTGCTTGGTAAGTATGATGTTATTTCATTAGGATTTCCAAATTCTAGGGAGTGAAATATACTCATTCTTTAGTGTACGGTAGTTGTGTATGTGTATGATTTGGGACAGGATGAACATTGACATGGTGAATACACACTAAAGAAGAATGCCATTTGCTAAATGGTTTGAAAAATGTGATCTGAATCCATCTTGAATAATTGCAACTGATTCTCTGCAGTTGGATGATTGTCGCCCATGTCCTCCAACAGTGATTGAAATGCCACAGTTAATGTGTTTTAAATAGGTCTCTTTCTATTGGATGATTTTAGGTGACATGGATCTAAAGCTTTATAGCTAGTTCACCAACAATTATAATTCCTGTGCGAGTGTATCCAATTCACTAGATGGATTTTTGTCAATCTTTGTTGGGACATTGGGGGTTTCTGTTTGCAGTTGCAACAGGTTATTGAGATTAAATGTTCTATGTGCTGATAGACAAATGAAAACCAACATTGTACTTCATCTACTTGATGTGATGTTTATTTATTTATTTTATTGGGACATAGGAGCTTCTGTTAGCAGTCGTTATACTGATGATTTTGAATGTCCTGTCACCTGTGTGCTGATAGGCAAATTATAATCAGCATTGCACATTCGTATGTTGCAGGCCCTGTTACTTGTTTATTTTTCATAAATATTCATAGTACAATGGCCAGCCTAGACAAAATGGTTTGGTACCTATTCCTTCTCTACTGCATACAGGATTGGGTAGTCTCCAATACAACCAAGAATTTTGCTGTCATGCTAGCTTACACCTTCACTTTATGGTCTCTAATTGTTCATTTATTATGGATTTTTCTATATAGGTTATAGTCTTTGGTAATGTCTTGTAAATAGTAATTATATATGAGTTTATTATGTTTTGTAGTGTGATATTGTGTTGTGAGCCTGTTATGAATTCAAGACATTGCATAGACAATGACACCTCTTCATTTATATTGATGTATCCAGGTAAACCATACAAAACGTGAGCTGCACAATGTCTTCATTAAAAAGCTTTACAGGTGACTACTCTAGCTTCTTTTTTTCTTCTTTCAACTTGCAATAGTCTAATCATTTGACTCTTATTGATTGTGTTGCATTTAATGATCAAAACAGAGAGAACCTTTTTGAAGAGATGTTGCAGGAACCTGAGGAGGTAGCAACAAAGAGAAAACGCACTCGAGATACACTTCGTGTTCTTCAACAGGCTTTTCGGGTTGGTTTCATGAATCCATAATCTGCATAGTTTACAAGAGTTCAGAACATCTTCCTGTCCTTATTATAAACTGCATCTGCCTTTCTTTTAGTTTTTGTTGTTTGTGGTCACTTATATTGTTGCAGACTAACGTTGTAAGCTTAACTATGGCTAGTGGATAGTAGATAGTCTGTTTGAATTTTGCTAGAGGACGTCAAGTGTGGTTGAAGGAGCGACTTTAGTTGGAAATTTTCTTTTTTGTTACCCAGAACCCTGTGACTCTTTATTTAGCGGACTCTAAATAGGAGACTAATGGATCCTGACAAACTTTGTAGTTAGGAACCTTAAGTTGTGAGAATAGCTGAGTGAGCTAGCTCTACCACTATATGTTTTCCTCATTTATGACATCAAATATGTTAGGAAATTTCTAGTGATACCTATTGATTCTTATTCTTTTTAATAGACATTGGATGAATTGCCATTGGAAGCTGAATCAGTTGAGAGGGGATACAGTGTGGGTGCTGATCCAACAGGGTTGCCAAAGATCCATGGACTGCCAAGTTCGTCCGTGTATTCTACAAGCAGTGGTTCCATTGATTCCTATTCTGCTTCTCCAAGGAACACAAGATCCCGGAAGTCATCTCACTCAGGGGAGTTACAGTCACATTTTTATGCTAATGCAGATTCTAATGGAAGTGGTCGTACCTTCATGCCTAGTCTCTATCCTTCGGTGGATCTGTGATCTGTTTGAATGTTTATATGATTTAGCTTGTTCTAATAGCATCTTCCACCGTCAGGAGCCGGCGTGTTGGGCTATTAATATTATTCTTTGAGTAGGACATGTAAGAGGCAGAAGTGTCCGTCGCTTATCTTCCATATCATTCTCCCGTTTCTCTTAATATAATATATAGGGTATAAGTGCATTTTTACTGGGCTCCAAAAAAAATAACAAGGAGCAAATGATCCCCTATTCTGTTAGAAGCATAGTTTTAAATATATTCTTTTGGGCAAGCTATTTCTTTTAAGACGCATTGAGATTTATCTTAGTTTTAAATTCAGTCAAATTTTGGCAGCTGGGATCACTGGTCATTTCCATAATGATCGTCAGCCTCATTCATTCTTTACCTTCAAGCTAGTGTTCTGCTTCTTGAGGTTTCATGTACTGTGAAGTTTGAGTTTTTCATTGTTTGGTTTCGGTTTTTATGACTAAGCACGGTGTGGGGCTTTAATAATGTGTAGCAGAAGCCTGTGTATTGTATGGATGTATAGTCGGGAAGTTTTTTTAAATGACTAGTTTCCATTTTCTTTGTTAAATGTTGAAGCACAACACTGTAGATGCTGCACCTGTGATTTTGAAGCACTATATATTTGTTGAATTCTTGCTCATGCTGTTGCTATGAAAATACAAACACATGGTTCTATTGACATTTTTATTTGAAAGCATTCTCTCTCCGACCCTCTGTTGATCATATCAAGCCTGTCCTCACACCTCCTCACAAGGTGAGAACGAGGAGATGTCACAGGAGGCCTTGGCAATGTCATTGAATTGTGCATATATGGTAGTTTGTCATATTTCAGTTCTTTGTAAATGGTTACTGTCAAAAGAGTTAGTTACTAGTAAATTGATTATGCCCTCGTAATCCCAAATTGGTGATATGATCGGACGAGGAAATTCCAAAAGTAAAAAAAATGAATAAAATGACAATTACAGCTAGGTGTTATGCTTTTCAATGTTTTTTTTAATACATCTACTGAGACCTATCAAGATCAATATCAAGATCTAACTACACTTCAACGTGACTTGGATGTCTGTTAGCACATTAGAAGAGGTCTTTCGGTCTTTCCACACTTGTGGTTTTATGGGCAATAGTGAGATAATATAATGGTGTACAGCGGATCAAAATTATTGGATTTTGTTATGATTCAAGATCCGATCCGATTGGATCGAAAAAGTTACAATTTGATCAATTTCATAGTGGAATCCGATTTGATTACAATTATTACATCAAATTCAATTATAAAATACTTATATCCGATCCATCCAATGAATTGGATTCATATGAAGCAATTTTTTTTGAAGGGATATGAAATTATGAAGCAATTCATTACTTTTTAATATATTATTATGAGGTTATGTTACTGTACAAATTCTATGTAGTTAAAGTATAGTTGAAGCTATCGGGGTGTAACTCAGTTGGTAAATAAACGGATTTGGGGTTTGGGTAAAAGATTTCTAAGTCGGCGGCTCGAATCCTACTAATGGTGAAAAACTTTCAAAAAATACTTGATCTAGATATCTAGATAGATAGATACTGTAAAAAAAAAAAAAAAAAATTCTATATAGTTGAAGGGGTGGTTACTGGTCAATGGATTATATAATCCACTGTTCCATAAAAATCAAAATTTATACCTTTGAAGAGGAGAAAATGCCTTACTTCGGCCTTCGAATTATTGATAATTTTAAAATTAGTCACCCCAATTTTATTTGTATTATTTTCTTATCCAACATTTGTCATTGAATTGTCAAAATGCCCATACATAATATTAAGAATGACGGAGTTACCCACCTAGTAATTTTAACTCCATTCCATCCTAAGAACTTAAGTTACCCATCTATGTTCTCTCTCATCTCTCTCATAAGTTTGTGTTTACATTTTTCTATATTTCTCTATAATTTTCTTTCCCTACAACTTTCTTTCCTCCCTCCATTAGGATTTTCTCTCTCCTCTTTATAACTTTGTTCTCTTATCGAAACGATTCCAATGATATGTTATAAACTTAAATTCGATATCGCTTGCCCCTTCAAAAGTCATTTGAAAGTTTTCTATCATGTTGAGAATAAAAATATTTACATGTCAAGAACATAAATTACCAAATGCCAAGTTACATGAATTTTCACACGTCAAGAACAAAACATGTTTACACACCAATAACATCAAATGCTCACATGTCAAGACCCAAATAACCCAAAATATTCACACAACAAGACCTGTTTAAACTATGCAGGTCAGGTTAGGTATTCAAATTCAAATATATTCACATGCAGAAAAAAAAAAACAAAACAAAACATGTTCACACACATATACATGAGTTTTCGTGGTTCTTCATCTTTCCACTCGTGAAACTCTCTAGGATTTTAGTGGGCTTTTGTCACTAGTTTGAATCTCATTCTTTCTTTAGATTCAACTAGTTATTTCTCTCTCTAATTGACCGTGATTTGCCCTCACTAACTTCAAAAATAATTCTTCTCTCTAGTTTTTACTGTTTAAGTGCAGCGGACTGGGTGGAAGTTAACAAAGGTTATTTTGGTTCAAATATTTTTATCTGGCTTTAAAAAAGAAAAAAAAAAATCCAGAGTGGCTATTTGTGAAATTACCCATAATTGGAGGGCTATTTATAAACTTTCCCTTTGAAAAGTGTCTTGTCAGTAGCTACCAGAAATAACCAACTTTGCCGCTAAAACCAAACCCAGAAAATACCCATTGAACTGAACCTGTCTTCCATCTGCTCTTCGTTAATCATCCAAACACCCAAAATTTTCCAAGAAAACAATTTAGTAAGAAAATCCCAGAACCAAGAAAATGATGTCCCCTATCTCCAACCGAATAGCAATCCCCAGAATCCACTGTCGCGACCGCATACTTTGTTTTTATGGAGTCATCATCTTCATCTCCTTCTGCTCCTTTATGCCACTTGTTTGGTTCAAATCTCACATTCCTCAAGTACTTACTTTCTCTTTTCACTTTCTTGCACTATTTTCTATTACGTCTTCATGCACACTACCTTTGGTGAATTGAGTTTCTTGTTTGAATAGGAGTTGTATCCGGATGATCAGGAGGATTCAATCTATCACTCAGAGGAGGTTTTCAATCTCAACTACGGCAGAAATGGAGAGGGAATTCAAAGTGTTTGTGTACCCAGATGGAGATCCAAATACTTATTACCAAACACCAAGAAAACTTACCGGCAAGTATGCAAGTGAAGGCCTTTTCTTCAAGAAAATCAAAGAGAGTCGGTTTTTGACTAATGATCCTGGAAATGCACATCTCTTCTTCATCCCCATTTCTTGTCATAAAATGAGAGGCAAGGTATGAATCCCGAATCCAGGTCGTTTTATTATCATCAAGTAGAGCTTAGTTTGTAACAAAAGCAGTTGATGATAGCATCTGATCTATTATAAAGTGCTTTTCTGTGTTCATGTGATGTATTATAATTTATGTATGCAGGGAGCAAATTATAAGGAAATGACAAGTATTGTGAAGAAGTATATGGAGGGGTTGATGCTTTGCCTATCAGACTCAGCAGACTGAACTTCTAACATGAGTCTGACTTGTAATAAAAAATAGAGTTCTTTTTCCCTACGAGATCTAGTAGCGTCCCCTTCTTCGCCATAACTGTTTTATAGAAAAGAGTACGGTAATGGTCCGAACTGTAGGGTTCGAGCACGCCAGGCTCTATTAGAATGGATTAGATCGATCACTCGTAGCTAGTCGAATGGTTGTTCCTGTAAGCCAAGCAGCTATCGAAGAGCGTAGGAGAGAGAGATAAGCAATAGGATAATAAATAGGTTGTAAGATGCCGCTGCTATTATCATAATAGACGGTTGATTCGCTAAAGCAATCTAGCATCGGTAGCTGCTCTTGAAACAAGTACCCATATTGGAACAGAACATTGGGTGTTGATCACTTTTTTGTGGTTTGCCATGACATTGGAGTCAAGGCTACTGAAGGAGTTCCTCTGCTGGTCAAGAATTTGATTCGGGTTGTGTGTTCACCTCGTTACGATTCCGGTTATATTCCACACAAGGATGTTGCTCTTCCTCAAATTCTCCATCCATTTTGCTCTTCCTCCTGATGTTAAATATGACCTCACTAATAGGTATAATTTTTGTTTTAGTGTTTGTTTAATGTTTGCTCTGCATTGCATACCTGGAGATTTGTAATTTTCGCATTGTTGTGTTTATGAGTTCTAACAAATAACAAAGTGTAATTGGAAAATTGTGCAGGAGTAGCCTGGCTTTCTGGGCAGGTCATAGGAATTCGAAAGTAAGAGAAGAACTGGCTAGTACTTGGAAGAATGATAGAGAACTCGACATCCAAAACGCCCACGTTGATACGATGAATGGATCAGCTTCGGTTTCTCTTGTACTCAAATTCAAGACCTCCAAGTTCTGTATTTGCCCTGCTGGTGCTCGTGCCAACACAGTTCGTATAGCTGACTCCATCCATTATGGATGTGTTCCTGGTAATAACATTATTCACATTCTTAAGAACCTGATTATGTAAATTTGGCTTTTTTTTTTGACAAGTTTGTTTGTGTGGCTTTGTATCTGCAGTTATGTTGTCTGACTACTACGACTGGCCATTCAGAGACGTTCTCAACTGGCCTAAATTTGCTGTGATACTGAAGGAGGTTGATGTTTTTCAGATTAAGCAGATTCTTAAAGCCATATCAAGTTCAAAATTCCGCGAATTACATATGAACACAATCAAGGTATATATAACTGTTCATGCATACGTTTGTTTGAAAATCATACATAGAAACATGAGCATTTACAAAAGAATAAAAGACGGATTTTGATCATAGTATGATAAAAACATCAGCACATCACTCTGCACGTGAAACAAGATTTGCAAAGTTCAATTAATTGCGGATCAGCTGCGAATCCTAATCTATTATGACCAGGCTCGGAAGCACTTCCAGTGGAACTCACCTCCAATCAAATATGATGCATTTCACATGGTGATGTATGAACTCTGGCTGCGGCACTATCTCATTAAGTACTGAATTCCAGATGAAATGCTTCAACTTGCTAGTGTTCTTTGATGCTTCAGCATATTCATTTACTTGATTCGTTCATGTAAACATTTTATTTCGGTCAATTGTAAACATTGAGAAGAAAACCATGTATGTTCAAATGAAAAAAAGGAAGAAGAAAACCATGTTTAGCATTTCACTTTACCATGAATAAGTTGTTGACATTTCAAAAATACATGAAATTCATCCAAAATTTGGAAGTCGAACAAAGTATTCAGAGCTATATTTACATTATATATTACCTGAACAAGGTACAAAAAGATGTGTGCCTATTCTGTGTCTATGAACATAAATTATCTCCTGGTGTATATAATGTTAGTAGAAACCCACAAACTGCATGATCTCAGGTCCTCTGCCAGTCAGTTCCCAAGATGGAATCATCAAAATTAACCTGTCAGGTGACACGTCATCAACTCGCAAAACTTATATGTACAGCTTTCAATAATATTATTATTCTCATTTTCATATACAGCCAAAACCAGGGTTATAGAAATTCATTACCTGCTCATCAAAATTTGAAGGGATTTCAAAATCTGACCCTGAAGCATTGGCTAGCTCATCGATTGTGTCCTGCACGTCCTGATATATATTAAGACAAATTATGACTTCAAACAGTGTACAAGTTCATGTCCTTTACAAACACTATCCTATTTACAGTGAGAAAAGAATCTAGCCCTATTGCACTTAAATTTCTTTCTTGTTTTCTGGTAAGGCGTGTTCTCAAAAGCTTCCTATAATGATGTGGAGTAGATGTGTCAATTAACATTATAATGACCAAAAATTACTTCAACAGATTAGATACAGGTTGATGCGGAGCCATATCAACCACATGCTACAAACTAGAATCTGGATTTGGGTCCGCCCAATCGCTCACATAATAATATGTATAAAATCTTTTAACAAACTTTGTAGATATTATAATTAGTGATTTTTTTTTTCAAGAATAATCGATACCTATATGTTGCCAAAACATCATTTATGTACTTTCAGAAAAGACATGATTCATTGATTGTTGATACTATGCAATTTAGAATTCTAGAACTTCAGAAGTATCACAAACCAGATACTCTACTCATTTGAAGAACTGGTATATGGCAAAGAAGCTAGCCAAGGCATTGACATTTCTGCTAAAAAATAGTGGGCCAGGTTTGATTATGCACCCGAATTATTACAATTGTTTATAAGCAAACAATATACCTCCTCATCAAGGTTCATCAATGAATTCTCTGCTTGGAAGGGTAATTGATGAAGAACACCATCATCACTTTCCAGCAAATCCTGCTCAGCAAAACCAAGTATATTTGTAGTGAAAACCACATGCATGAACATAATAATTTTTCAGAGATAGCATAAGACCCAAAACAGAAAGAAAATGAGAGAGAGGTGAGAAAGAAGAGAATTGAGTGTGTTGTATTATTCTGTTAAGGTACAAGATTTATAGTGCTAGGCCTATAGTAGAAAAGGGAGTATAATCAATCTACACTAATTACTCAATCAATCACAATCAATCTATAGCTGATTAATAGCCTAATTGAAGCTAATTGACTGTTGACTTTAACAATAATCATCTATAATCTGTTGACTCAACTCTTAGCAGATGAATCCTTAAAAAAAATAAAAAAAAATAAAAAAATAATATAAAACCTCTTAGCAGATGAAGTTGCAATTAAACAGGCACCCGATGAAACAAATAGCAGTAAGAAAATCATCAAAGAAGAAAACTTTAAATACAATATTACAAACTACTGTACAGAAATAATGTTACATTATTACAAACTGGTGACGTTAGCAACCAGTATTCCCCTATGTGCCACATGACTATGTCAATGATTATGATAAGAACAATACTAGTCAATACATGGGTGATGCAGCACCAATCTACCTTAAAAAAAATGAAAGGTAGAGAAAAGAAACATGTTGAACCATGTTCTCATACAGATGGAAGCATCCAGACTAACCAATCCGGCTATGCTTTCCAAGTCCAAAAGTTATACGTCAAAACATTCTGCATTATCTTGGAATAAATAAATCAAATCTATCCAGACAGTCTTAAATCCACCTAGAACCCATTGTGGTCACTGTGTCACACCTAAAGCCATTCCAGATTTCCAGTTAATAGGAAATCAAGCTTAAAGCAGTGTGCCACTCAAGAAAGACAGTTCAGCTGTTCAGCTATCAGTTTAATTCCTTTGTTCTACACCATGTAATCAATTACTGTTTCTAACTCATGACCATGAAAAACGAAAGAAAAAGGAAAAAAAAAACGGTTACAGATTAACAGAAAAGGAATCATTTCACACTCTTGATTGGATACTTTTTTTGATAAGAAACAGAATAATTTTATTGCTATGAAATAGTTAACTAACATTCCACTTACAACACAACTATCAAGAATTGAAAATATACAAGAAATATAAAAACTAACGAAAGGCAAGTTCTACGGAGGTGTGCAGTTTTTGAAAACTTTTGAGTTTATATAGAGACTAGAGAGTGAAGAAGAGGAAAGAATTTTGAAGATTCTAATGTGGATATCGATATTTCGTGGGACAGAGATTGCCCATATGCTTCTCTTTGGGCATCAAATACCAAGGAATTTCAAGATTCATTATTTTTCTTAATATACTAAAACTGGCATCAGCACACATTCTTAATTAGTTTATCATAATGAAAATCAAGCTCCAAATAAGCACACCCATAGCCCATAAATAACCATGTCATTTACTCAACCCATCCTGTTGTCTGTGTACTAAAAGTTCTGTGTAATTTGTTTATGCATATCATAAATGGATATAGAATCTTCCAAATTTTGGCACGAAAACATAAGATAGAAATCCTACTTATGAATTGCTAAAGTTGCTTGTGCAAGTCTATATATATTTATTCATGTAGATTATTTATTCAAATGACAATCTAAACAAGTGACGAAAAGAAATCTAAGAGAAGACAAGCAATCATAAACCAGATTACTTTTGTGAAATAAATATCCTTGAGAATCTTTCAGCTCCTTGTATGGTAGTTCAATTTGGATGAAAGTCAAGATGCATCCAAAGTGATAAATTGCTTCAAGTTCCAGGAAAATGCCATACCTGCTCATTAGGCCTTCTAGCAAAATTTTCAGGTCCCATGGGTTCAGGTTTTGTCTCTACTGGACTTCCCTGAACAGCAAATTTCAAAAGTCAAGCCATGTAACATCGATGATCTACTTTAATAGATCAATCATGTAGGCACTCCCAAACACCATCACGGCATCACAATTAAAAGAATGACAGCCAAAATAATCATTTATTATTTATCTTTTTATTTATTTTCGATACCGACAGTTTCCCAAATCAGTCTTCATCACTGGGGTGTAACATGGGGCTACATACAATCTTATAATTAAAATCTATACATTTTTTTTCTTAGCAAAATCTGCACAAGAAAATTACGCCATTACATATCCTCAATCTTAGCTGATCCTGCGAAGTACAAAGTAATACCTGCTCATCCTGGTTGACATAAAAATTTTCTGCTTCCACAATTGATGACTTAACATCACTTGGAGTTTCCTGGAGGTTAAATGAGTACCATCATAGTTGTCATCTCACAAACTGTACTTGTTATTTGAAAAGATTGAAAAAGTTCTCTATAAATGCAAATGGTTTTACTTGACAATTAATTAACATATATGGATTCCTTAGAAATTTTGAACCCCATGACAAATACATACCAGCTCATTTTGATCGAAACAACTACCCTTTCCACCTTTTGTAAGATCTCTCAAGGTTCCCTTCAGATCAATAAAGTAAATGATAAGTAACAGCAAGAAGGAAAATAATGCAATCAAAGAATCTAAAACATATATAGTGAAGTATCTAGGTATCTGGCCTATAAAGGAAAAAAAGGACACAAAAAACTGTAGCTGGGAGACATTTTCAGTAATGGCAAAATGATTCTTGACCTCTATTATGTAAACAAGCCATTACAGTTGCAATATACAAGCTTACTACAATGAAATTACAAAGATAGAAGAATAGCATGTTTGCAACTTGTACAGGGAAAGATATAAACTATTAACAAGAGAAGAAAGTGCTCATCAACTAGATAGCAAAAGAATTCAAATTTGTGATAAACTTTGAAACTTTTGCTAACATTTTATAGCTATCGTAGCAGAAAATGAACAGCTAACAGAAATCACAGAGAAAGAAAGTGTCCCTAATCTTCAAGTCAAAGGAAATATCTTCCACAATAGATGAAAGCCCATTAGTAGATCACCAATTTATGCCTCTAATTTTTCAATTACCACATAATTTAATTGTTGAAAATGAGTGCAGCAAATGTTGTAGAACCAACCATACAACAGGCTCTAGCTCCATTAAACCACTTTGAAGGTCAATTCATTATTTCTTTTTTTCTTTAAATCTTCATGGTACTGTATTCTTCAAACCTTTGTAAATTAAGGTTATATCTGATTTCTTATGGTGTATTTGGGGGGTATACTTTGCTATACTATAGCCTATAGGTTTTCTTTGCATGTGGACTATTAGATTCAATTGCTTTGACTTGGTCTGCATGCACTTGTCAGTGCTTATCTATAATCTATGATTCATATATAATACACTGATGTATTTTATATCAATGCGTACCAAGGAGAAAATGACTATATATAGCTTATCTACATCAATTTTTAAAGAAGGCAAAAGCATATCCATTTATCATATTTCTTCCTCCTTCATTCACTGCCCAAATCTGATAAAAGTTTTCAAGGAAAAAAACCATAATCCTATTAGCTTCAACCAGGATAACTAATTAAGTAAAAGACCATTTAATATAAATACTTGATAGAAGAGAAGTTAAAAATAACCCACCTTGTTAGCCCACATAAGGCCACAGGCATTGCAAAGAGTTCTTGGACCAGCTGGTCCCCTACGCATTGCTGGAGTGAACTGCTCACTTGTCCCACAATGTTGACATCTTCGCAAACTATTATAAAATGCACAAACCAGAAAGAAGGACCACTATTAGCTTAAAAAAGAAAAAGAAAAAGAAAAAGAAAAAGAAAAAGAAAAAGAAAAATGCCATTCTCACAGAAACATCAACTTTGGATTTAACAGTTTTTAACAGCCGGAATAGTAAGGGGCAAGTAGGCTCTAACTCACACAGATTCAGGAGTAGTCCCATTGCTTGGATTCAAATTTACAGCAGCTTTGTCATCGCACTCCTTCAGTGATGCAAACTGTCCACCCTTACGATGCATCCTAGCAAACAAATAAAGTTGCATTGAAATTAATAACAAACTTTTTTTTTCATATATTACAAAAAAACGAGACAATAAAAAAAAGAGTAACAAAATCTCAGTGTCTCGCAACACATGACTCCATGCTCAACAATAATTTCATATCTGACAAATCAAAAAACTGCATACCACTCACATACTGTCATGGGTATATATACTAGTAAATATATCTATCCATCCACATAAACAAAATATTGATATCGTGTATGCCAGTACAGACATTTGCAGGTATTTGAGAATATACAAAAGGGAATCCGTATGTTTGTCTCTGATATGTAGAGATAGCAAAAGCGAAGTTTACATTATGTATAACTAAGTAAACTAAACAGTTCCAATTTTTGAGGGGCATTTGCAGAGACAAACAAGAGTGCATGAAAGTGAAGAATTTTATAGTTGTTCCAGTCTTCTTTTAATGTTATTATATATATATATATATATATATATTGTAGGACAATAATCTCCTATCACACACTTCTTTTTTTCTTATGTATATAAGAATGGAGCACCGGTAAAACACTCACACCTATGAATACAATTAGAACCTTACCTCTGAGCAACCTCTTTCCGACATTTGTACCGGATTTTCTTTTCAAAGCATCTTTCTTTTCGCTTTTCACGGAACCTCACCACTGAGGCAGTTCTTTGTGAAAGCTTGGCGCCATGTGAGTCATTGCCTACTCCCTGTTAGATATTACAAGGAACCATGACAACTAATAGATTGAAATAATTTTCAAAGAGCACAGTGGTATTAATAAATGAATACCTTGACATCTTGTTGTGGCGGAAAGTCTGAGCTTTGAACTTTAGTCGGTACATCCCTCTCTCCTAATAGTAACAGCAAAGCTTGCACCTGTCAAATTCACATTTCACTCCAGCAAATCAAGATACAGAAAGACAACCAAGCAGCACACTCTAATAAGCAGGGTCACAGTATTCATAAGTGCCCTGACAAAAAACTGCGCCAGAAACAATTGCCAAGTAACAGATAAATATGGAATAGTGATGAACTTCCAACCCATGTCAAATTTCATCAATTATATCTCTCATTGTTTTAAAAGGCGGGTTTAACATTACATTTTCTCATGTGAGTTTTTCATTTTTCAGAAATATAAATATTAATGTAAAACAGAAAATTCATATCATTCTATTCCTTTTCTCTGCAGTTCTTTTAGCAACCAAACATTGTTTCAATGTCCAACAAACAACAGGCATTTACATACACTGGATGAGTACTATTGTCCATATTAATTAGTGAAATTCCATGATTGTTTGGAGGAGAAGGGAGGTGTAGACAGTGAGATGTGGGTAGCAAGGTTAAAAGTATACCCCACGATTGCTAAACCAGGTTTCTCGATCTTAGCAAGGAACAATAGAAAACTAATATATCTATCATATGCCAAGTACTTCCCATAGTACCCTGATAATACTGGACAGCCATATCACATAAGTAGTAATTCATACGATTAAATCAGGATCACAAACAATTAAATAGTCATCCTACACGCTATAACATTAGGACGTCATCATAACATTGCATGTTAACACAAAACTACCCTGTTAGCATAAAACATCACCATAATCACAAAGAATTGAGAAACAAAAATTAGAGAATAAGATCGAAATTTGCCCTCGGCAGTGAAGTTTCTGCAACTAGGAAAATCAACCATTTCAACACTACTAAAATGATAATACCAACATTCCAGTGCTCCTCATTGCTGAGAAAACACAAAACAGTATGAAGCTAAAAATGTCTCCAAACAAAACTACTATAAGCCGCCAACATCAAACAAGCCGGTGATTAAGCAAAGATCATATGATAAACCAATCTTACAAACAGTTAGAAACATAATTCATATTCATTCATTAGTCAATTTTACAATTTCGAAGCAAAAAAAAATAAAATAAAGAAAAAGAAAATTAAAATAAAAGTAAACCTTCTGAGGAGTGACTGCAGGGAACACATAGACCTCGCCTTGGAAAGACATGGTGAGCTCACCGGTGCGAGTCGACTCAGCAAAAACCCTTCCACCACCACCATCATTACTCTTACGGTTGTTGACCGAACTCAAAGCAGCTTCTTCCAATACCTCATCGGAATCACCACCGGACCCGCCTTCTTCGACGACGCCGTCTTGTACCGGAGCTCGTAGCAGATTATCATGGTCTTCGGAGTCAATGTACGGTCGCGCTTGAAGTGGTCGTGGATTCATTGCATACATTTCTCGAACATATCACACACAATACACATAAACTAAACAACTCTTTAAATTTCCCCTCTCCGCCAAACACAACAAAACCCTAACACTCTCGAAATTACTTCTGTCAGATAAATTTACTATCCTTAACCTGGAAATTTTCACGCCCTCCAAACAGAAAATTGAAACGCTGCTTTAATAACTAAGATTGACAGAAGTTGTAATGTGTTGGTCACTGCGTCTGCGTATATATACGTTACAAATTACAACAATAACAATTGAAAATGGATAATACACTTATACACATACCCATTTTCTATTTAATTAATTTGCTTTCTTTCGAGATTGTCTCCAAATTTTTCTTAGTTGTCTTGTCTCACATTGTACTCTTTTAACTATTTATATTAAGAGCTTCAAAAATAAAAAAATTGTATTATGTTTAATTGCAGTAACATACATGCTTTGCAATAATACAGAACATTGTAATTTTGCTTTTTATTATAAAATAATATAATAGTTTTTTTTTTTAAAGATAAAATATACTGTATAATACTGTACTTGTCTACTTGACCATTGCACTATAAAATGAGCGTTTCCTTTAATATTTTATTAAATTTTCTAATATTTTCTCTAAACAAATGTGGAAATAAATAAATAATAAAAAAATATCAAAAACTAAAATACTCGACAAGTAAAAACAAAAATAATAAATAAATAAACTTAAGCCACCCGCCGGTCCACTCAATAAGTAAAATTAAAATTTTAAAAAGTAAAAATATAATTTTCAGACATTTCTTTATAAGAATATCACGTTTTTTTTAATAGAGAATTCTATTGGGGGAAAGAAAACTTAATAATTAACTTAGAGCATCTCCAATGCTATTATGCATTTGGAGAAAATAGAGTGACACATATGATAGATACTAAAGAAGTTAGAAAAACTCTCTCCAATGCAATTATCTAAGTTGAATATGGAGATGATGTGGCAAAAAAAAAAATTAAAGAATATGGAGTTGAGTTTCTAATTCTAGAAACTCTCCTAAAAATGCTGACTAGGATTTCTAACTATTTCCACCAATAATATTAAAGCTCTTTTAATTGTAAAATTAAAGAGGAGAGAAAATGTAATAATTGTTTTATTATGATTGGTCAAAAAATAGTTACGTATTTGATTTTAGATAATTGCATTGGAGATGTGAATATGCATTTCTCTATAAAATTGTTAAAAGTGGATCCATTTTGAATAGAAATGCTAATGTGACACTATTTAGAAACTCAAAAATACATAATAGCATTGGAGATGCTCTTATAATTACATTGTTTACTAAAATTAATTGAGAATGAAATGACGTAAGCTGAATTCACGAATCGGAAATTAAGTTTCTTTTTACGACTTCCTTTCTAGTGAAATTTGATATCAGTTTATTTCCACTGTTAATTAGTAAACATGAACAAATAATTAATTGTTCAAGGATTTTCAATATTAGAAATTTATTAAAGGACAAAAAAAATCTATTAATTTCAATGCTGAGAATTTTTTTGGAATGATTTGCATAATTTATAAATGGATCAAGTTATATCAACTTAAATTTTTGACTTAATTTTTTGACTTTAATATCTCAACCATTCATGTGTTTAAATTTAGAATGGTTGAGATATAATTTAAGTTGATAAAGCATGCATAACTCTTTAATATATATATATATATATATTATTTATAAGTACATTTTGTTGAACTTATATTTTAAAAAAATCATGTAATTTTATAAAGGTAATTATCGAAATAAAAATGCAGTTTAGTTACTTTTATATAAAAATTGTGATGGATTTGGTCAGTTAAGCAGTGGAGAAATAATAAATAAACAAAAATATCTTTAGAGTTTAGAGTTTAGGGTTTAGGGATTAGAGTTGAGAGTGATCGAGTACGGGGACCGGGGTGAGGACCGGGGTGAGATGCATGGTGTATTCACTGCATTGAGCCATGGAGGTTGCGTCAGCCGTTGAAAAATAGATCTCAACGGTTGGTGGATGGTGGTGAATCCGTCATCTGTCCATAAATTATAAAATATGTTGAAATAGGCAGCAGAAAAATGTTTAGTTTACCTAACACAACTCAAAATAATATTTCAAAAACATATTATAATGATTTTTATTTGTTATTAATAATATTATAGGAAAAATATGAAATTCATATAATTCAAAATAATAGTGAATTATTTGATAAGATTTATGATATGTACAATTCAAAAAGTAGTTGCATATCGTAGAACATTGTAGAATACTATGGATTCATCACCACATTAATCAATTGTCTAGTGTCCTCATATGTGGCACAAAACAAAGATAAGTTTTCTACAAGTGATTAATGGCAATGTGGTGTCACTTGCTAATCAATTTTTAAGCCATATAAATAGACTCTCGTTTTGTTGTTTTGTGAGAGAGATTAGTTTTATGCATGCTCTGATATTGCTTTTATGCATGTACAAATCTTGAGTTGGAAACAATACAAAAGAGAAATAAAAGCAAATTATAAAGTAATTTTCTCTCTCATCTTTGTCTCTACTTAGTATTTTTATTTATTATTTCATAACACGTTATCAGCACGATGCTGCTATTTCTAGAACCTGAAGTTCTGAGTTTATTATCATTAGAACATGAAGTTCTTAAATTTATTACCAGAACCTGAAGTTTCTGAATTTATTGTTACTAGAACCTGAAGCTTCCAGACTTTTATTTATTAAATACCAGGACCTGCAGTTCTGAATTTACTTTCTCGCATTTTATTTTTACGCAATTTACTTTCTCGCACATTATTAACTTAACGCAATTTTTAATTTGGTCACACATCCAAAACCTGAAGTTCATGGATTTATTTATCATTACTGGAATCTGAAATTTCTGGATTTATTCCTTTATATATATATATATATATATATATAAAGATTTAAGTTCCTCAGATTTTTAACATACCAGAAGTTCTGACTCTGATTGTGATTTTCAGATAACTAGAAGCTGTAATAAATGGCAAAGCTTGCAAGTTTAAAATTTACTGCACTAGAAGTGTCCGGGGATAATTACATGTCCTGGGTTATTGATGCTAAGCTACTCCTAAAATCAGAGGGATTATACTATACTATTGAAGATGGGGTTGATGCAAGTGAGCAAGATAAATCTACTACTATGGTGATTATCTGTCGCCATTTGCATGAAGATCTAAAAGCCCAATACCTAACTGTCACAGAATCAGAAGTTCTATGGCAAGAGCTGAAAGACAGATTTGACAACCAAGCCAATGTTGCATTACCAAATGCAAGGTACCAGTGGCAACATTTACGTTTTCAAGACTTTAAATCAGTCTCTGATTATAATTCTGCTTTATTTAGAATCACTACACAGCTGAAATTGTGTGGTCAGGATGAACAGAAAATGATATGCTGGAAAAAACATTTACAACCTTTCATACCTCTAACATGATATTACAACAGCAGTATCGAGAACGGCGATTCTCAAAATATTCAGAGCTAATCTCACGTCTCCTGGTTGAAGAGAAAAATAACAAGCTTTTAATTAAAAATCATGAATCACGCCCGACGGGCTCTACAGCATTCCTAAAAGTGAATGCCAACACTATTGGAGGACATACTCGCGGTCGTGGTCTCGGTCGCGGTTTCTACCGTGGTCGTGGTAGCGGTCGTAAAAGATTATATGATTATTTTATTCCGGGTAGGTATAATCAAAACACTCCCCAGAAGCGGAATGTTTATAAAGCCAGGCCAGATAAAGGGAAGGGTATCCAAAAGGGACCTAAGAAGGATGATAGCGTTTATTTCAGATGTGGCTATCATAACCATTGGTCACGTACATGCAGCACACCTAAACATCTGGTTGAGTTTTATCAAGCATCGATCAAAGAAAAGGGAAAAGAGAAGAACCCTGAAACAAACTTCTTGGAAGATTCAGATTTTATGGATATCACCCAGTTTAATGTTTCTGATTTCCTAAATGATCCGACTGATAAAGTGACCACTTCAACTGGTGATGAAAATGTCCATACCAATTAAGTACTGCTTGTAATTTGTTTCGTTATCATGTGAAATGTTTGTGTAAATATTCCTTATGTATAAATTCCTATTTCTTTTACCACTCTATCTGATATGTACTTCATTTATTTTTGTTGTTTTATTGTTGTGAATAGATATGTCTTTAAACGATAAGTTGGGTGACATTGAAAAGCAAGATACATGAGATATATGTCTAGCCGATAGTGCGACGACACATACGATTCTGCGGAATCAGAAATACTTTCTGAATTTAACCCTGCTGAAAGCAAATGTTAATACAATATCAGGTCCAGCAGATCTGATAGAAGGCTCCGGTAGAGCCATGATATTGTTACCAAATAATACTAAAATATGTATCAATGATGCTTTATATTCAAGCAGATCCAGAAGAAATCTGCTCAGTTTCAAAGATATACTGTGTAATGGATATCACCTAGAAACTATATATGATAAGAATATTGAATATTTGTGCATTACTTCTCATGATTCAGGCCAGAAACTCATTATGGAAAAGCTGTGTGTTTTATCATCTGGATTATATTACACTCTTATAAGAGGTGTAGAAATGTATGCAGTTATGAACCAGAAGTTCTCAGATCCAAAAATATTTATGCTTTAGCATGACCGTCTAGGTCACCCGGGATCTACAATGATGCGTAAAATCATTGAAAATTCTCATGGACATCCATTAAAGAACCAGAAGATTCTTTTATCCCATGAAAATTTATGTATTGCATGTTCACAAGGGAAATTAGTAATAAAACCGTCTCATTCTAAAGTTGGGTTTGAATCCCCTACATTCCTACAAAGAATTCAAGGGGATATATGTAGACCTATTCATCCACCAAGTGGACCGTTCCGCTATTTTATGGTCCTAGTTGATGCATCCATCAGATGGTCACATGTTTGCTTATTATCAACACGCAGTGTTGCTTTTACAAGGTTACTTGCACAGATTATCAGGCTTCGAGCACATTTTCCCGATCATCCGATTAAATCAATACGTCTTGATAATGCAGGTGAATTTACTTCCAAGACATTTGATGAATATTGTAGAGCAGTTGGGATTGATGTTGAACATCCTGTTCCATACATTAATACTCAGAATGGATTAGCAGAGTCACCTATCAAACGTCTCCAGGTAATTGCAAGAACTTTATTATTAACAACATAATTACCAATTTCTGTTTGGGGACATGCTATTTTACATGTTGCTGCATTAATTCGTCTCCGTCCCACTTCTTATCATCTGTGTACTTTTGGTTGTGCAGTATATGTCCCAATTGCACCTACATATAGAACTAAAATGGGACCCCAACGGCGTTTGGGAATATATGTTGGTTTAGATTCACCATCAATTATTAGGTATCTGGAACCTTTAACTGGTGATCTTTTTACTGCACGATTTGCAGATTGTCATTTCGAAGAGAAAAATTTCCCAACATTAGGGAAAGGAAAAACTTCTCCTGAAGAGAAGCGTGAATTTTCTTGGAAAGTCCCTAGTCTAATTCATCTTGACTCATACTCATCTCAATGTGAGAATGAAGTATGAAAGATAGTTCACCTTCAAACAATAGCAAATCAGTTACCAGATGCATTTACAGATGCTACTAGGGTAACCAATGTTAGGATTATGCTCAATAGCAAGAGTGTAATATTGTAATTGACAATCTTTTCATATTAATAAAGTGTTTTCTGATTCTTACAAATACTTATAGCATTTATTATTATAATTGTCAAGGTAAATAATCATAAGGTCAAAAGACTATGAAAAATGAAGAATTGTTCATACATCCAGATATGTGTGAGGTAGACACAATTCTTTAGTTAGTCTTGAATAACGTTCTCAACTTAAGTTAAAGGTTGGGCACCTCTATTTTGATAAAGTTGTAGAATTCTTTTACTAGCATTTGAGTGGGATCAAATGAGTTATGATGAGTC
Organism: Dipteronia sinensis; assembly: GCA_033220585.1. Taxonomy (NCBI): domain Eukaryota; kingdom Viridiplantae; phylum Streptophyta; class Magnoliopsida; order Sapindales; family Sapindaceae; genus Dipteronia; species Dipteronia sinensis. The sequence goes on along the minus strand of CM065645.1, from coordinate 18,267,562 downwards.
TAAAATCATCGAAAGGTTTTCGAGTAAAAGAATCTAGTGCACTGGGTGCATTGAACATGATCACAATGAAATACTTTATCTAGAACCGTCACTATATATAAGTCTTTTCATTATTAGGACAATCGGAGAGTCGATCTTAATCCTGAGATAAATGATGGACTTATGGTTGCAAGTGTTATCATTTGAGCTATCAATGAGTACGATTATATAGCATAGTCTATCCTCGATAGTTTGGTGGTATTCATTTGTTAATCGATAAAGGACTTCATTTATAGATATGAACATTGTGGCTCCATTTATTAAATGAGAGTATAATATCATCATATGGATGTTTTGAGGTATTGGATATTAAATCTCAACGTTGAATTTTCAATAATGATTATTGAAGACATGGCTTCTGGAGCAAGTCAAAATATCTAAGTTCAAAATGTGGTCATATGAGGAAATATGGTAACTTGGAGAGCTATAGGCGGTCTATGAGCTCTTGGCGATTACTGATATTATTCACTAGGATACACTGTCTCCTATAAGATTGTCTAGGGTATGAATGAGAAACATCTCCTTATTCTATCTTTATTTAAGAGTTCAATTTTAGCTCTTTAGTGGAATGAGTTAAAATTAATAGGTCGGACCTAAGTGAATCATTTATTGATTGTGATTAGGTTATGTCTATTGAAGCTTAAATTTAGATAGCCCGCCAAGATCCACAATCCACACGTACTTGCATGGATCACTTGATATATTCTACCGGACCAATTTATGGGTCCATCTAAAATTGCATTTAATATATTAAGAATATAATATGTCTATTATTTATTTAATGGGCTGCTCTATTATATTAATATATTAAAAGGAGACATGTGGGCTTATTTCTTTTAGTAAGAATAAGTCTGGTTCACATGTGGGCTTTTATTTAAAGTCTAATGGATTAAATAAAATAAGAAAAATAATATTAGGCCCATATATATATGGTGTGGGCGGCAAGGCTAATAAAATAGCCCAAGATATTATTTTATTTTATTGTTTTGATTAAATGGAAATTAATTAATTATTTAATTAATTAATGGTTTAAATCAAAATCTTTTCCTGATCAGTAAATAAAATACTATGTGTTGGATTATGATTAGAATTCTTTTAAGTGATAGGAGTCTTAATGTGGTAAGGATTAAGTCCACATACACTCCATACCACACAAAGAATTCGGCCACCATAGTCCTATAAGGGTTAGGATTCTTAAATTGATAGGAATTAGGGAAAAACACAATTCCTTTTCAAGTAAGGAAATTGGCCAACCCTAGATTTCCTACACAAAGAATTCGGCCAACCCTATTTTAAGAAGGAGAAATTTCGGTCACCTTATAAAATATAAGGTGATAAATTTCGGCCACCAAGAAGCTTGAGTGAGAGAGATTTTTGTTTGCTTTGAAAATAAAAATCTTACTCAATACACATAGAATTTCGCCCAAGAGAGAAAAAGAAAAATAAGTTCTTATTCGATAGTGCACTTGCAAGCCTTTAACATCAAAAGGTTTTGTGCACACTTTCGATTTAGGGTTACGCGAGTTCCAATCATATCGATTGTGAATTCAAAAGTGACCGGAACTATTTTTCTAGGCTCTTGGTGTTTTGGGATTGAAGATCAGAATCAGAAGTTCTATACATCCATTCTCAGGTAAGCAATTCAAAGAAAAAAGGGAGACCACGCTCCTAGGTGATTCACGTACGTGCTAGGATTGAAGATCTTGCGGATTACCATCGACGTAAGTCAATCGGATTACGCGACAAGAGGTATTTAACTCTAACCGTATATTTGTGTTTAATTAATTAAAGGGTTAAGGTTCAAATCTTTAGAAAAATTTTAAACTATACGAAAATCTACTTTTCGCCTTCCGCTGCGGTTTTACTTAATTTTTCCCTACAACCAAATCATACATCCCAGCTGTTAATGTACTGGCACGGGTGATTGTTCCAGAAGAACGATCTAAACAAATAATAGCAAAGGAATTATCTACTGTACGCTAGAAGCGTGGTAGGCCACTTGGTTCGAAAGATACTATTCCCCGGAGGAAGAAAACAAAATATCAAGATCATAATCCTGAAATTATAAATAAATCCACTTTTCTCTAAATCAACTCCACAAGAGTTAGATGTCCCTGAAAGGACACAAGAAACCCCCGCAAGGGAAGGAATCTCTGAAGAGATACAAGAACATAGAAATGAGAAAATTTCTATAAATTATACAGGAGGAATGTGGAATCGTGAAGAAACAATCATCGATGACATATTTTCGTACACAGTGGCTACCGAAATCTTAAATGATGATTATGAGCCTCATAACCGCGATGATTATAGACAAAGGTCTGATTGGCTTAAATGGAAAGAAGCAATTCAAACAGAATTGACTTCATTAACCAAGCGTAAAGTATTTGGACCAATAGTCCAGACGCCTGAAGACGTCAAATCTGTTGGATACAAATGGGTTTTTGTACAAAAACGTAATGAGAAAAACGAGGTGGTGCGATATAAGGCACGACTCGGAGCACATGGTTTCTCACAGAGACCTGGTATTGATTTTGATGAGACGTATTCACCAGTGATGGATACAATTACATTTCAATTTTTGATAAGTTTGGTTGTCTCGGAAAGACTTGAAACGCGTCTTATGGACGAAGTAACTGCCTACCTATATGGCTCACTCGATTCAGATATTTATATGAAAATCCCTGAAGGATTTAGGATGCCAGAAGCATACAGCTCGAGACCTCAAAATTTATATTCGATTAAATTACAAAGGTCATTGTATCAGTGAATATTTGATTAAAGCAATCTGGGTGCATGTGGTACAACCGTATCAGTGAATATTTGATTAAAGCGGGATATATTAATAATCATATATGCATGTGTCTTCATAAAGAAATCAGAATCTGGGTTTGCTATTATAGCAGTTTACGTTGATGATATGAATTTAATTGGAACTCCTGGAGAGCTCCTGAAAACTGCTGAATATTTAAAAAGAGAATTTGAAATGAAAGACCTAGGAAAGACAAAATATTGTCTCGGCCTGGAGATTGAGCATAAATCAGACAGAATACTTATCCATCAATCATCATATATTGAAAAGATTCTGATAAGATTTAATATGGACAACGCTCATCCATTAAGTACCCCTATGATTGTTAGAAATCTTGATCCTAAGAAAGATCCATTCCGACCACTTGAAGATGGTGAAAAGATACTTGGTCCTGAAGTACCATATCTTAATGCAATTGGTGCTTTATTATATCTGACTCAGTGTACTAGACCATATATCTCATTTTCAGTAAATTTGCTTGCTAGATTCAGTTCAGCACCAACTCGAAGACATTGGAATGAGATTAAACTTCTTTTTCGTTATCTTCATGGAACAAAAGATTTAGGATTATATTATTCAAAATCCAACAACTTTTCAGGTTTACTTGGTTATGTTGATGTCGGGTATCTATCTGATCCCCACAAAGCTCGTTCACAAACGGGATATGTTTTTACCTATAATGGCACAGCAATCTCCTGGCACTCCACAAAGCAAACTCTTGTGGCTACCTCCTCTAATCATTCAGAGATCCTTGCACTTCATGAAGCAAGTCGAGAATGTATTTGGTTAAGGTTAGTTATTTATCATATTCAAAATACATGTGGATTTTCATCATCTACAGAAATGCCGACACCGATATTTGAAGATAATGCGGCTTGTATTGCTCAAGTTAGATGGGGATATATCAAAGGAGATAGAACCAAACATATTTCTCCTAAATTCTTCTATACTCATGAACTTCAACAGAGCCGACAAATTGATGTTAAACAAATACGGTCCACAGATAATCTTGCAGATCTGTTTACGAAAGCATTGCCTACATCAACCTTTGAGAAACTGGTATATGGGATTGGTATGCGTCGACTCTGCAAATTATCGGATTGATATTGTAGTTTTATTCAGGGGGAGCATTCAATTAGGGGGAGCGAAATTTGAATGGAAATACTGTAATCTTTTTCCTTTACCGGATTTTGTCCCACTGGGTTTTACCAGAAATGTTTTAATTAGGGAGTTCTGAATAAGTCCAATATCACTTGATCTAGAAGATCATTGTATGTATTTTGCTAAGGTTTTTATCCTACTGAGTTTTTCCTAGGAAAGTAAGATACAAGCGGTGATAATCCAAGGGGGAGTATTGTAGAATACTATGGATTCATCACCACACTAATCAGTTGCCTAGTGTCCTCATATGTGGCACAAAACAAAGACAAGTTTTCTACAAGTGACTAATGGCAATGTGGTGTCACTTGCTAATCAATTTTTAAGCCATATAAATAGGCTCTCATTTTGTTGTTTTGTGAAAGAGATTAGTTTATGCATGCTATGATATTGCTTTTATGCATGTACAAATCGTGAGTTGGAAACAATATAAAAGAGAAATAAAAGTAAATTATAAAGTAATTTTCTCTCTCATCTTTGTCTCTACTTAGTATTTTTATTTATTATTTCATAACAGTGCATTAATTTTCACCAAATCTCTTGCAAGCATCCTTCATCATAAAGTTCAATATTTCAATTATTATTTTAATTTTCCATTTCCACTACGATAAATTATTTCAGATTTGTCCATATAATATGACTTGCACAGTTTATTAATCAATCCTACAAGCACCTGATCATCTCAACATATAATTTTCAAATCATAAGTTAACAAGATTGGATATTAGTATGATTTATAATTAAGATCAAATTGTGCAAAGCCCCACCGGGTTACTACTTACTCGGATCCCTGCAAAGCTGCACTGGGAATCCCTTATCAACTAAGTCGTTACATGGTTTAAATTCTCATCAAAATTCGATATCATTATTCATTCTTTTGTAATTTAGCACTACAATTTTTTTAACTAAATTAACAAGTTGAAAATAAATATTTATATTAACCGGTTATAAAGAATTAACGGTTTTTCAGACGAGAATCCATTAGATTATATGCTATAATGGGCTGACCATTAACAATCCGATCCGATAATCTAGATCTATCAACCATTTTTTTCAACTATGGTTGGATCATGTTAATGAAGTTTTGCTAGGATCTAAAACAATCAACTTGAATTTAATAATTGTCTCATGGGATTTTTTTTCTAATTCTGAAAATCACTAGTTAAAAAAGTTTACATTGGAATACAATATGACATTGAACACTTGGGGAAAATTGATCGATTTCGCTATTTATTTCTGCATCATGCTATGATTTTTTGAAACGATTGTTAACTTTGACGATTATTTTCTTGATCAACAAGAAAAGCGAAAACAAATCCAGTGGTAGTTTAAAGGGTTTTATTGAAAACTAACTTTTTTGGGAGGTTGGAGTTAACAACCGACATGTTTAAACTTTAAAGAATGTGCTTTCGCTTTAACTTTGTAACAAAAATCTATTTCGTCTTTATTTATATTCTTGAAAATTAATCGAATCTTGTTTAGACTATAAAAACTTGAGTAAATATTTATAGGAGTAGCGATATTTACACCCATATAAAATTCTCTATGTATACATTTTGTCAGGTCCAAATAGACCATCTGACCCACACAATGGTATCTACTTCAAAAAAAAAAAAAAAACAATTGCAAAACAGAGGATACGGTTGACATGATAGAAGATGTATTTTTATTCTTGCTGAAAATCAAAGAAACGAACGAAGCTCAGTAAAAATATGCATACATATTGCACAAAGCTTCTCAAAATAATTAAACCTATCTGTTAGAGGTGACTTTAGTTTTACTGGACTTTGTGAAAACCCATCTTCGCAAGTGACGGTATCATTCAATGATGCCTCGTTAGCGATAATCCTATTGAAATAATCATTCAACTCTAACTTTTGTATAGCATCTTGGATATTATTTACACCAGTGTCGTACATCACAAAACACAGTTGAAGACGATCTCTCATAAATTTATCGACAGGACGATCACTAATTTTTGTTTCATTTAGCATCTTTTTTTATTTGACCAAAAGTGTCATTGCAATACGCTGAAATTACAAAAATACCTCAAAAGTTTCAGAAATTACAAAATAAGTCTCGGAAATACCTAATAAGGTATTTGGTATTTTCGACACTTATTTTGTACTTTTTAATACTTTTTAGGTATTTTCGAGACTTTTAGGATATTTTCGAGACTTAATGGGTATATTTATAGTTTTCGAGATTTGTTGGGTATATTTGTAATTTTTGACACTTATTAGGTTTTTTTATAATTTCTGAAAGTCCAATAAATCTCGGAAATTACAAAAGTCTCGAAAACTATTAATAGTCTCGGTATTTTTGTAATTTCTTAGACTTATTGGAAAAAAAAATGAAATTTTCCAATTTTATTTTTATTTTTTCATCTTCTTCTTCATCAACCTCCAACTAGAGGTCAAACAACTTCTACCTCCAATGCAGATGTCTGTTCTACCTCCATCAAAGGTCCAACAAAGAAGATAAAGAGGAATAAAAAAATTGGAAAACTGAAAAGTAAAAAAAAAAATCAAAACCGTAGAGACATTTTTATTCGTTCACCATAATATGTGTCATTTAAACTTAAATTCTTAAAATGATGATAGTCTTAAAATACACCTTAAAAAAAGTTCTATATAATTTTCGAACCTAGAAGATTACACAACATTACAATTATAAAACTTGGAAAGTAAAGAAAGGTGATTCTATGCTTCTATACTATTGAATTTGGCGGCTCAAAGTTGTGAGAATCGGAAGGTTTAAACATATATGAGTGTATAAAGTAAATATATTATAGGGTTATTTTGAGCATATAATATGGTGTATAGAGTAAATATCATTACTCTTATATATTTGATAAATAGGTGTGATAAGTTAGTTGGTGTGTTGAGAATAATTTTGGATGTAGATAGTGAATAGACTCACCTTATTAAACAATTCCCTCTAGACTCCAGAGATTTCTTCACCGACTTTCTTTTTTGGGAATTAATTAACAAAAAAAAAATTATACATTAATGTCATTTGATTTTCATGGTATCTTTTGCGATATCTCTCTGGCTAATTGTCACTAATACCCCTAAACTTAACCTGAATTTGTACCTTACCACCTATATATTTTTTTTCACCATTAAACGCTATAAACTTTCATAAATTGGCAATAGTTGACGGAATTGTAAAGCTGTCCATTTTTTTGTTATAGCAAATTGCACTACGTTCCCCTTATTATATACATAACTGTATCAAACCGGAAAAATACAATAATATGACCTAAATACCCCTCTGGACCAAATTTTAAAAATAAAAATTAAAAGATTTAAAATTGAAATAATGGGTAAATAATAATAAAATTATGAAGCTTTTGATAAAAACAATCAAATAAATAGAGAAATGAAAAAAATAAATTGATTTAATATTTATTTAAATTATCATTTTTATTCAAATTATCATTTTTATTTAAATATCCCTAAATATAAAACCCAGATGAATTCTAAAATTATTTAAGAGGAATTATCATTTAAATTATCATTTTTATTTAAATGACCCAGAATAATTACAAAACCTACCCCTTATATCAAATTCTCCAAAGGTGGCCCAAAGCAAAATCACAACTGTGAACCCTAAGTTCTACGTTTGCTGCCGTCTTAGCCACACGATGTCACTAGAAGGCAATGCACGACGGCGATGCAACCAGACAACCCATAACGCGCGGATCTGGACCAGATAGTGACCCTAGAGAATCACAATTAATCGCGAGCCAAAACCAGTGTGTTTGGAGATCGGCCTTCGTCATGGTCAATGATCGACGATCGACGATCTGAGATGACCGACTTGCACCGACGTGCTGGTCCACGATAACCGGTGTGGATCACCCTCTCAAAACATGCGGGTTTGGAGCCAAAACCCGTCGAAACACATTGACCCGGGTTTACGACGGGTTTGGTGCAAGAGATCGGGTCTGGTGAGACCCACAAACTCAAGAGAAACCCAAATCTGGGTTGATCTAATATTTCTTCAGTCAGATCTTCAACTGCGGTTTCCAAAACCGTGATCAGAACCCCCAAAATTCTAATCCTTGTTCATCTGCTCATCGAATCCTTAACAATAAAATTTCACAAAAAGAAACACAAACAATTTTATTTTGGTCGATGGATACAACATACGTCAAACACATCACATAATATGAACAAGGAAAATCCAGAATTTCAACTTATGAAAAATTATGAGTGGCTCTGATAATTTTTGAAAAATTTAAAAATGGATTTAAAGATGGGAGATGAAAAATGATAACACACATGTCTTCAAAATTTATGGTGAGAGAGATCGGCTGTTTCTGGGTTTAGATTGGGGTTATGGTAGGGTTGATTTTGATTTATGGATTTAATGATGATGATGATGGATTTTGTTTCATTAATTTTAATTTATTTATTATATACTTCTTTTAAAAAATATTTTTATTTAATTTAATAATATTTATTTATTTTTTGAATATTCCTATTATTAAAATATGAAAGTTACTATTTTGCCCTTTTATTAAAAAAACGTTTTTAGGTCATAATAAACAAGTGCTTACTCCAAGTAAAGTGCTTTCCCGTTCCGTTTACCGGAGCGTAGCAGAGGGGCTGTGTACGATGTTGTTCTAAAGAAAAGAACACCTCCGGAAAGTACACCGGGTTTGAGTTCTCTTTCCTTAGTCCGAAGGTTTCATGGAAATGTCTGGAAAGCCAGTCGTACCTCCGGCTTTTGGAAAGAAAGAACGAACCTTCCGAAACCAAGGAAGGAGGGGAAAACATTTTGGTCAGAGGGGTATTTAGGTCATATTATTATATTTTTCCGGTTTGAAGCAATTATATATAATAAGGGGAACTTAGTATAATTTGTCATAACAGAAAAATGGATGGCGTTACAATTCCGACAACTATTGCCAATTTATGAAAGTTTAGGTGGTTTAATGGTGAAAAAAAAGTATATAGGGTATGGTGAAAATTTAAGTATAGTTCAGGGAGCATTAGTGCCAATTAGCCTATCTTCCTAGATATTAATTTTCTACCGAAAGTTAGCAAATTGTTTAAGAAGACAGGAGATAAAACAATTTCAGTAGATATTATACTATATTTGACTTGCTCACCAATCCTGTTTCTTAGAATATAATTAACACACAAAAAATCACACATTACAATTTCTGTAGGGGTGTCGATATAGACACCCATAAAATTTATTATTACATCCATATTTTATTAAAAAAATTTAATTATAAAAATGTTACAATAAAAATTTATCAATAAGGATAAGTTACTTTAATTAAAAATAAACCAAATAATATATACACTCATTAACTACACTCATATTTTCAACTATGTTTCTTTATTAAAAAAAACTTACCTTTTGAAAAAAAAAACTTATGATAAACCATAATTTTTATGATAAACCTCAATTAAACTCTAATTTTATTTCAAGTATAAAACTTGTCTTGCCATCACATGATTATTATATTGTTTTTGTCTTTCTTTTATGTATAGTTATGAATTCTATCAATAAATTTTTTTTTTAACGATAGCCGTAGATATCAACAAGTTTTTCTTTTAAGATAGCCATAGATATCAATAAGATTTTTTTTAAGATATCTGTATAAATAAGAGAATTATAGGTTGAAAATCTCTTGATCCCATATACGGTTCCACATATTCCTTTTTATAAGGCTCCTATATTTGAGATATTTCCAAAAGTAAATTAGACCATCATTAAAAAAGGATTTGATTCCAAAAATATTATTTTTATATAAATTGGGTGTGATAATAATTTAAGAGTGTTTATAAATAATGTGTCAAAATGAATATATTTATTTCAATTAGGGTACTATTGGCATTAGGATAAGTGCTTATAGTGATATTTATTTTTAAACTTTTAAACATTGGTGTACTTATAAAAATATGTGTATTAATATATTTTATGGGTGTTAATATCAGTACCTTTTTTGTATATATTTTATCATATTTGGCTTTTTCACCAATTCTTTTTCTTAGAATATAATTAACAAAAAAAAAAAATACACATTAATGTCATTTGGCTTTTATGGTGTGTTTTGTAATATCTTCTTCCATATTAATTTAAGAGTAATGCTACTTTGCCCAAATCTGGTGCTCAAATGATATGGCAACAACGTAATCCATTTATTTAAATCATACAAATCTAATACAATTTAAATGAATAGATTACAATAAGTAATGCTACTTTGTCCAAATTCGGTGTCCAAATCTGATTCCCAAATGATATGACATCAATGTAATCCATTCATTTAAATCATGCAAATGATATGTGCATGATCCAAGTGTCCTGCATTGTGGGGAGACCTGGTCATATTAACGGTTATTATTAATTAAGTTTATTAGATTGGATAATTTAGATTGTTAGGTTGTGCCTTAGTGGCATCGTTGTTTCTGATAAGTGGGTTGCAAAGAATCAGACACCACTTGCCACTTTCCATATTATTTTTCTTAGTTGATATGTTGTCAGTTGTTTTGTTTAACTGTGTAACTCATTCAAAGTCTCAACCTATAAAAGCTGGTGGCAAGTGATTATTGAGATCATGATGAAATGAATTATTGACAATTATCCTCTATATTTTTATTTCCTCTTTCCATCTTTTCTAAATTCTCTTTATGTATTTTTCATGATCAGAAAAGTACATAACAATAGTATCAAAGCCCCTGAGTCTACCTCTGTGCTAGGCTCAACATCCAGAGACCACAACAAACAACTTCCGTATTAAATATTCACCTTCCATATTTCTCCAAAAAAATAAAAAAAATTCCCATGAACCCCCAAACACAATTTCCCTCTTACAATTCAATGTTTTTTGATGATACATATGTGTCCAAACCAGTTTTTGTAGATTTCAATCTGTCACCGATATTCGATGAAGAGATTGTTCATGACAACAAATCAACTTGTTGGATTTACAAGTCTGAGCAAAACTTCAACTTTAAGAAAACCATTGTCGTCCATAAGGTACAACTCGCCTCTTTCCATCTGGAAGACATCGCTTTACAATGGCACCAGTGGCAGGCTACGTTCAAAGGGCCACAACTCTTTATGATAGAGGATTTTTCGCACTCGAACCAATCATATACGGATGAAATCCCGAGAGACCTCAAATTTTATCCTTACGGACAAGGATAGTTTGAGAGGGGTGGAATGATATGTTCATGATCCAAATGTCTTGCATTGTGTGGAGACCTAGTCATATTAACAATTATTATTAATTAAGTTTGTTAGATTGAATAAATTAGATTGTTAGGTTGTGCCTTAGTGGAATCGTTGTTTCTGATAAGTGGGTTGCAAAGAATCAGACACCACTTACCACTTTCCATTGATAGGTTGTCAGTTGTTCTGTTTAACTGTGTAACTCATTCAAAGTCTCAGCCTATGAAAGCTGGTGGCAAGCGATTATTGAAATCATGATGAAATGAAAAAAAATCATTTTAATCTAATAAGTCTCGCGCATTTTTATGTTTTTGAGACTTATTTTTCTGTTTTCGAGACTTTTTAGGTAATTTCTGAGATTTTTCAGGTATTTTTGAGATTTTAAAGATAGTTTTCGAGAAGTTTTGGTAATTTCTGAGACTTTTTAGTAGTTTCTGAGGTTTTTTTTTTTGTATTTTCTGAGACTCTTTACAATTTCCTAGAATTTTTGGGCAAAAATGAAATTTTTTGAGACTTTTTTGTAGTTTCCAAGACTTTTTGGAATTTTCAAGACTTTTTAGACAAAAATGAAATTTTTATTGATTTTTTTGTAGTTTCTGAGACTTTTACAATTTCTGAGACTTTCTAGACAAAAATGAAAATTTTCAATTTTTTTTTTCATTTTCTTCCTTGAAACCTCCAACCTCCAACCTCCATTGGATGCTAATTCGACCTCCAATGGAGATCGAACAGAGTTTAACCTTCATTAGAGGTAGTTCGACTTCCATCCATTTCACCTCTATTGATGGAGGATTTTGAAAAAAAAAATTCAAAATAGTGAAGAATTGGTTACTGTAGAGGGCATTTTTGGAAGGAACCCATTTTAGTTGTCATTTAAACTTAAGTTTTTAAAATGTTGATAGTCTTAAAATGCCACCTTAAAAATGTGCTATATAATTTTCGAACCCTATAACATTAAGGGTATTTTGTGTAGTTGATAGTCAAAGTTGAAGATTAAGCCTTTACAAAATACTTCATGATATATTTATGCAGTTAACCTCTTTTATACGAAGAATGACCAATAAAAATCAGAGGAAGTTACACCAATCTATCTTAGGTTTAGATATTCATAAGTGGATACAACTTTTCTAAAATTTGATGCACATCTCCCTTGTCGTTAGCGTTGTCGGCTAACTTTAACGGTTGACCATGTCAAAAAGGGTAAAGACTTAAATACTCATAATATCTTTAATAAAATCAAAAGTTTTAAATATTAAATTTAATTTTTTTTAAAAAAATGAAAATGACTAAAAAGTTAACAATATGAAAATTGGTTAACAAGTGCGAATTCGAGATCGTTTTCGAAAAGATAAAAACGAAAACATCTATCAAAAACAGATCAAGATCCTCTACTGTGCCGATCTTTTTCCTAATCTAAAGCACTTGAGAATAAAACTTTGCATATAAAAGTAATGAAAGTGAAATAAATAAAAGAAATAAATTACAGTCATGGATTATACATGTCAGCAAATTTACATAGGTCAAGAAAAAGATCGTTCAAGAGAGGATCCAAACTCATAAAAAAAAAGCAGGTACCAGACGTCCGGACAGCCTTGGGGGTCGTTTGTTTTTTTATCTGAAGACTGAACAGTCTTAAATTTGTCTAAATACTGAATAAGGACTGAAATCTGAACTTAAATGACATGTTTTTTTTCCTTAAATCTGAATGTATTGTCAACACGTTTATTTTTTTAAAAGTAAAATTGTCTGAAAATAAGTAATTTTATATTTATACCCATGTTAAACAATTATACATATAATATGGAATAAAAACAATCTAATTATAATAATTATATATGAACACATATGATCATGATCTTCTTCTTCGATTACAACCAAACTTCATTTTTACTAAGAAAAGAAAATGTTTTTGTTTTCTTCAAAAAAATAAAAGGGGCAGTAGAAAAACTCACACAAAACACTTAAAAAAAAATAATATATAAATACACCATCCTAATATCATAATAAAGTATTGATATTAAACACCAATATAAGAAGTGATTAGAGTTTTTTTTTTTTTTAATTTTAAAGCTATTTAAAATAAGCAATATATTAAAATAAATATTTTTATACATATGATTATGATGAAATTGGAAATATGTTATATATGAGAGATATTATCGGAAGAAAAGATTTTGGATTGCATTTGATGCAATTCAATGATTTGCAATTTGAGGAGTGCTAGAATCACTCTCTCAACTTACTCTCTCAATCTAGTCTCTCTTATCCTTTTGACATTTGTCAATTATTTATTTTTTTGAAATAAATTTTAGAGCCATCGTTAATGAATTGTTTTGACATAATATTTACAATTCAAGCCATCACATTTTCCCAAATTGCCCCTTTTTTACACCAAACTATCATAGTCCTTTTAAAAATTTTTTTTTAAAAATATTATTATTTTATATACCTCTTTTTTATTTTCTAAAATATCATAACAAACACAATTTATATTTGAAAAATTATCGTTTTTGTCTATAATATCGTAAGTTCATCATATTTTATAAAGTAATTATTTTTACGCAATTTGAAAAATATAGTTAATAAAATTAAAATTTCATTAATAATATCAAAACTCTAATATACTAAAAAAAAGGCAAGATGTCAATGTTTATTGTATTTTTAATAACTTCAATATTGTTAATAATATATTTGCTAATTTTCTTTTTAAAATAAAATAAAATAAATTTAATAAATATTATTAAACTCATTTTACCTTTGAAGATTTTTGCTCACATATTTGGAAATGACAATTTGGTTTAACAAAAGGGAAATTTGGGAATATGTGGATGACTTGAATTTTAAATAATATGTAAAAGTAATTCATTAATGATAACTCTAAAATTTATTTTTGAAAAGTCAATATAAGACAAGTGTCAAAAAGAGAAGGGAGAGTGAGTTGGGAGAGTGTATCTATCACTCCTCTTGCAATTAAGTGAAAAGTCAGGATTTTTTACTTTTTATTTTAAGTTGTTTTTTGATATTTTAAAGTTGTTTGGCCACTTAAAAAAAACAACTTAACAATTATGATTCAGATCTATTAAGTTTTATACAGAAAAAACAAACGACCCTTTAATCATAGTCGTTCATCGTACAGATTGGCATGTGGAGATATAATAATAAAAAAAGAAATAAAATAAATAAAAAATATAGCAGAAAAAAAAAAGAAAAAAAGAAATAGATGGATCTTCGCCATCCATCTTTTGAGATGAGATGGATGGTGGAGATCAAAATAATATATATATTTTTTGACAAACAGATCAAAAGAAATTTAAAAGAAAAAAACAACAGAAAAATAGATAAAATCTGTGAGCGGAAAGATCGATAAGGAAATAGAGGGGAAAACATGAACGTGGAAGAAGAGGTAGAGAGACTCAAGGAAGAAATTCAAAGACTTGGCAAGATCCAACCTGATGGCTCTTACAAGGTTCTCTCTCTCTCTCTCTCTCTCTCTCTCTCTCTCTCTCTCTCTCAATCTTCATTTTTCTTTTTCAATGCTCGATCTTGTTCTGCAATTGGGTTGCATTTGATCTGGATCTGCATTACCTGGAACCTGTTAATGGTGGATCTTTAATTTTTCAATTTTGTTTCGTCTTCATTGCTTGCTGGTGTTTTTTCTGTAAATGGGTATGGCTAAAATTATAGAATTTCGATTTAAATGCCAAAAGCTTAAATTTTTAAGCTAATTATATGAAAGATCGCTAAATTGGAAATGCATTCTCAATTACCCAATAAAGTATACTGAATGATCTAAACAAGTATGCTAATTATTTACTTGTTCATCAGATGCCATTATTGAAATGTTCTCAGTTTCAATTTAAAGATTTAATATTACGGTGAAAGAATTAGAGTTGTTCTTTCTCATTTTGCAGTTACTCGGTGTTGTTCATAGATTCTTGTGAATATATATATTAGGTTGTTCCTATTTTGTTCATTGGCTGCAAGTATGCTCATGGTGTTGACTTGTGAAATGTGTCAAAAGTAATTTGTGTGACATGCTTGATTTCAAACACTCATGATGGTCTTTGATACTCATCACTGATTGCGATTAACAATGGTGGTGGTGGTAGTTCTTGGTATGCAACATCAACTGACCTGACAATTCTTTATATCTAGGTTTGGAATTTTAGATTTTTTTAGAATGCTCAGAAAGTGATTATGTGCTTGAGGTGGATTGGATAATGGTTGCTAGAATTTTCTGTTCATTCCCTCTTGGAGTAACTTTTCTTGATTCTCATTCTCTTTGCATGATTTGGCACTTGTTTAATCAAAGAAGTTGAATAGAAGATTCCATTCAAACTGTTACTTTGAAAAGCATATTCTCAGAGTTTCTTATAAAATTGTAGAATCTCAGATATGTTTCAACCTGTTTAGAAATACATTATACTTTTGACAGATGTTGCTTCTTTGATAAACCTGTGGAATGTTAGGTTGATCAAAAAAAAGTTTTTAGGTTCTTTAACTTGCATTTATTTGGAAGATGATCTGCCCCAACTATTGAGATTGTAAAATAGAGGCAGGTAAGGCAGGCAGAACGTCTGAAGTTCTAGAATTGACTGTGTTCATGGCACGGTCTGACAGGCATACCCACCATGTCGTATGGGACTGCATTAACAAGGCTGGAATTCGTTTTGTAGATTAAGCTTTTCTATTTGTTACAAGGGATGATCTACTTTCCACATGTATCTTGTTTTTGCTTTGGTTTGACTTGGGTGATTCTCTTTTTACACGTCTCTTGTTTTTGCTTTAATCAACTTCTTCTGGCAACATTTAAGTCTTGTAGTAAGGTCATAGGTTCTTCATCACTCATGTGATCCCAGAAACCATCTCTATATTGGTCTAAGTGTCGTATAGAAACTTGCCTGAATTAAATTGTGGTATCCATCATTTACGTCTATATAGTTTGGTACTTCATTTTTTTCTATTCATATGGTGTATTAGTAGATGCTTTAAATAGAACCCCAAATCTTTCATTTGCTTTGCCAGTTCCCTTTTTTTGTTTTTAATTTTTATGGTTTGATGGATAGTGTACATTCTGTTTGCTCCGAAGTTGAGAAATTATACTTCTGTTGGTCTACAATTTTCTTCCACAGGCAACTGGTCATCAAATTGTAGAAAGATAAATATAGTATAATATACTGGTATAAATATTCCATTCTCAACACTTAACAGTCAATCCTTTCAGGAGTATGGCTTTTGTATGGAAACATTGATATTTTCATATATTTCTAATTCATGATAAGATCAGAAATTACATTTACATAATATTTTTAATCGCTTTTGTCTCTAACTTAAAAACTTTTTACTAAACCTTGTTCAAATAAGTAGCACAAATGTAATGTTATTTCAGTAGGATGAAACTATTTGTATCATTTTTATTTTTTAATATTATTAGGAGTATGAATAGATAAGTAGGAATATTAGTTTCTTTCTCTCTGTGTATAATATAGTATAATATACTGGTATAAATATTCCATTCTCAACACTTAACAGTCAATCCTTTCAGGAGTATGGCTTTTGTATGGAAACATTGATATTTTCATATATTTCTAATTCATGATAAGATCAGAAATTACATTTACATAATATTTTTAATCGCTTTTGTCTCTAACTTAAAAACTTTTTACTAAACCTTGTTCAAATAAGTAGCACAAATGTAATGTTATTTCAGTAGGATGAAACTATTTGTATCATTTTTATTTTTAATATTATTAGGAGTATGAATAGATAAGTAGGAATATTAGTTTCTTTCTCTCTGTGTAATTTCATACCGCTACTATGAACTTCTTCAATTCTTGGAAGAAGTCTAGTCAATCGTTATTAGGTTTGTTTCTTACTTTGTATAATATTACCTCTTTGCCTATTGGAGTGTTTTTCTGAAAAGTATTTTTTTGGATAAAAAAATAAAGAAAAGAACATGACAAGTGCTTTCTTAAAAACTCTCAACTGCCTTTTCATTAAACGATTAAAAAAAAAAAAATTTCATGAATGGACTCACAAATGCCCCTTGAAACTCCATTGGCATTTGAGTTGTGTTACAGTCAGCAGTTAGCATAAAAGATGTCAATCCATGATCATCATGTTTTGTTATATAAGGTAAGATTTGATTTGTGTTTTGAAGGTTACATTTGGAGTGCTATTCAACGACGACAGATGTGCAAACATATTTGAAGCACTTGTTGGGACACTGAGAGCAGCAAAGAAGCGCAAATTTCTTACATATGATGGTGAGCTTCTGCTACAAGGAGTCCATGATAATGTGGAAATTGTACTCAAACCAACACCAGTGCCCGCTGCGGCGTTTGCCGCAACCGCCGAGTCTTCCTGAAGAGTTGAGATATCCGTGCTAGTACTTCCAGTACAGCTTTCCATGCTCTAAATATAAATCCTGGTATGTTATTGGAATTGCATTTCAGTTATGCACTTGAGACCATTTATATATACAATTTCAAATATATTTAAAGATGTTGAACTGAACAGCATTATCCTATGCTAGTACTGAACAGCATTTTGTAAAGCATGTTGTATGATAAGTGTTCAATTCAGGTGTCTTTTTTTTTTAACAAAATAATAAAAAATAAATTTATGATAAAATATTGACACTTCTTCTTCAAGGCGCTGACAGCTGACACATGAATAAGTATCTGATCTATACTCTTTCTGGGAATTTTATAACTCATGCTCATGTCATGCAGTTAACTGTAAAAAGAGCCAGTTTGGGGGTAAAAATCATCTTTAAATATATTATCTTCACTATAAGTACCGGAGAGGAGTACATGCTGTTGCTTGATCTTATTATTCCCGAGTTCAACATATACCCAGCTTCTATTTTATCATATTCATTGGAAAATTGTTTGGTTTCTTCATGTATTTACAGGAGGGTTGGAAGCTCCATGCTTTTGTAATTTTGTTTCTTGAATTGGAAAAAATATTATTGGTTTTGGATCTCCTTGGAAAGAGCAAATTGGTGCATTTCTTTTGTCTGTGTTTGGTTTTTGTATGACCGTATATATGTATATACTTGCTTGCAGTGGTAGAGGTTTGCCTTCTCTGCGGTTCAATTGGTTGCAACTTTGATTCATTTTGTTCTTGAAAGTGCTGGTGTAGAGGACAATTATACAATTATATCAATTTTCCCAGTTGTCTTTGCTATAATTGTGGAGGAAGAGTCAGACGAGTAAACAATGAGCTCATAGTTAAGTAATTGAATATGCAAGTGTTTCTGATTATGGACAGAAACAATTATGCAAATCAAACACAACATTAACAATCAATCAAGATTAATATGCAGGCGTGAGACGAAGTTGTGGATTCAAGTTTCCCGATATTATAAATTATTGAAATAGGAAATATTTCAAAAAGCCTATGTAGACGGGAGAGGTCCAACCAACCTCATTTGGTTCACATATTGGACCTGGACAATACAGGTGGATAAAAACAAATAAAGAAATCCACATAACAAATGCCGCAAAGTGGACGAAACATATGAATATGCACAACAAAAGTGATCTTGTCCGCAACAAATTTTGTTCGCATAATCAAACAAGCAAAGAAAAACAAAATTAATTATTTGGATATGTAAGTATATACACACACGTACTTAAGGTAAATAAATACCTTATCATGAGAGTTCAAAAATCGACAAGCTGGGCAATAAGACCGGGTGAATGCCCACACAGTAATACAGTGTCTATGGTAGAGATGGTGACAATCGAAAAGAATAGCACAATTATCTTCATCCTTGAATTTTTCCCAACATACAACACATATGCTACCTTTTGCCGTTGATGTTTTACTGCCTGCATGTTCTATATCTCCTCTGTAGCTGAAAAATTTCTTCACAAGCATTTGATTAAGTCTTCTTGGATCATATCTTGTTATGTTAGATTTCTGCCACATCTCATTGAATCCTGGAATAACCAATCTTAAAACATAGACATGTACATTGAAAAGTAGTACCAATCCCCCATACAAAAGAACGACGAAGAACAAGAATTCATTGCGATTTTCCGTGCACATGTTGAGGACGAGAATGAGATGTTGCTCTGGTTGAGACTCTAATGCATTTAGGGTTTTATTAATAATTGGATCCTATTTATATATTTGCAAATTTCAATTTATATATATATATATATAATATTTTCCTCAAAGAATCTATATAAGATCTTATTTTAATTTTTATTTTAATTTATATCCTTATAAATCTACCTTCAACAGGGCACACATTAACATTCCTATTTATAACTTTTATTCTTAAATTAATTTGGAGGGCTTTTACTAATTGGAAAGACAATGAAAGGTAATTAAATTTTATTGAAAAGACAAAGAAAAACAAGAAACTGAATTTAATTACTTGGATGATAGAGGAAAAAGTATAAATATAATTCCTGATTGTGGGGTACTCATCAATAGTAAATGCACCCACAATTACTCAACTAGTAACCCCTGCCTTCATGTGTATGAATTTTCCAATTAAGGTGTTTAAATAACTTTTCTATTCTCAGTTCATTCTAATATAAAATATATTAGGATAAAGAATGTAGACCATTATATTTATATACTTTGACTCAAAGTGTATACACTTGTCAAAATTTATCCATAATCTGTGGTCCATATTTTTCGCCCTGATATATTATATATCAGAATGAACTGACAATAGAAAGATTGAGTGTTTAAATAACATATATTTATAACATCAAAACATTGATAAAAAAAATTACATAATTAAATATCAGAACGCAGACAGATACACTTTAACATGCATTTTTTTTTTTTTGAAACTAATTTAACATGTATCTATAATTGTGAAAGAAGGAAGAAAAAATATTTTAAAAAATTAAGTTTTTTTATATATAATTAAATATGTAATGTTTTTTTTTAATATAGAAATTAAATATATAATATTCAAAAACTAAAAACTAAATAAAAAAATTTCATGTCGGGTACATACCCCACCTGAGCCCAAGCTAGATATGACTGAATCAAGAATTCGCTTTTGCTCACCCCCCATTACCCCCTACCAACACATGACATATTTCTAAGGAGGGGTTGGACAAAAAATACCATGCGTTGGGGATGGGTTAATGCTCACTCCATCATGGGGGTGAGCAAAATCAACCTTTTATCTCTTGATTCTAACAAGTTTTCCATGCACGTGTAATTCCAAATATCCTAACTTTTGTATCTAATACAACTATACTATACTATAGTTTATTGTATCATAATTAATGAGTATTTTTTTTTTATTTGAAGCAGTTTTTTTTTTTTTGAATTATTACAATATGGGTTATGATTCGAACACACAATTTGTATTTACACACGTCAAAGATATATCACTAAATCAACATCATCTTGTTATTTAAAATAGTTAAACTTGTATTATTGATATATTTCGACTAATAGGTTTCTTGAGATACGAAATTCTAATCTATAATATTATCATTCTATAATATGTGATAAAACATAAAAACCGCACTAGTTGTTGAACAAGACCAATGTCTAAAAGTGGGTAGCTTGATATTGATCATAATTACATAGAGTAATGCTCATACGTGATTTTGATTATGGCATATTAACATGGTTGAATAGTGGTTTTTATCTTTTATTAATTTTAATTTATATAAATGAAGTTCGTTTGATTTGTTTCGGTGTTGTTTAGTTGCTTTGAAAATAGAGGTAAAAAAAAACAATAATAATAATCTCCCGTCCTGCATAGCCGATGGAAAGTTTTGTTTTATATTATATTTTAGTTATAGATCGTTAATGTTTGTATTTTTTTATAATTTTTATTCATTTTAAAAGTTATTCATTTTATTTTATTTGTGAAATTTGTTAAGAATGAGTGTGCATTGATTTGAAAATAGAACATATGCTTGGTGGTTGATGTTTTTCAAAGAGTTTTATATTTTTCTTCTAAAGTGAAATTCTTTCTATTTAAAAAAGAAAAAGAAAAAGAAAACATTCAAAATCTCTAGTAGAAATGAAAGACAAATTGTGAGATTTGTTATAATCAAAAGTCATAAAAATCGTATTAGAATAAAATGAAATAATTTTTATTTATTTTTGAATAAGGTAAAGATTATTTAAAATTATTGCGAGGAAATTAAAATATTTAAAACATTTTAAAATTAATATACTTTAAGTATATTGAAGTGAAAATATTAATTTACTTAATTTTTTTAATTAGAATATTAATTCATAAAAAATTGTAAAAAAGAAGAGCTCATAAATGATCCCTTATATTTTTTTTAAAAAGAAATAAAAGAAATAAATGATCCCTTATACCTTAAAATAAAAATAAAAATGGACAGGATGTCCAGTAAGGGCCTATATGCAAATTGGAATGAAAATAAAAACAATACGAAATCCATTACAAATCACGATATCAATATTCAAAGGGTGCGTAGGTTAAGCTCATTTTATCTTCTCTCTCCTCAGTCTTCTTCTAAATCACACATTCAAGATCAGATCCCCAAGGAAAAGGTTTTCAACACCAAAGAATTAAAAACAAAAAACACCGCCTTTCCTCTTTACTCTCTCTGAGTAGGAAAGAGTGAAAGTAGCGTGGTCCTTGCAGGTAGAAAGTCTCTTTGAGCTAGAGAAGTAGTTTTCGTGTTAGCCCATGTTTTGTACCGATCAAAGTTCAGAAGTTTGGGAATAGTTATTCCTAGGGTTGTCAAAATAACCCGTGACCCGTGAACCCGATACGAACATGAGGTTGATAATCGGGTTCATGTTGGCCTTAAATGGGTTCAGGTCATGAACGGTTCAACCCGTTTGACCCATATACATATACGGGTCATGTCGTGTTTTGCTTAACGGGTTAGCGGGTGACCTGTTTAACCCGTTTAAAAGATAATGTATTTTTGTCATTTTAAATTATATAGAGATTATTACTGATATTTGTAATAGTATATAATAATCTCTTTCTCACTTTCTGTCAAATGCATCAATACACTCAAAAATCAAAATCCAAATCTCTAGTTGAACGAACCCTAACCTCACTTTCACTTGTACTCATCAGTTCTGCTAACCTCTGCTCCTCTACTTGTATCTCAAAGAGTGATTTTCTACTTATCTTTTTCGTTCTCAGTTTTTGAAATGGAAGAATCAACTTCATAACCTTGTAATCTAAGGATTTTAGAGACACTCGACGACAACTCAATCTAACAAATCATTGAAAGCTACAATGATTTCTTTGTGCCATACAATTTCGCCTCGACAGCTCTGGTGATCTCTCCGCCGTACCTGAAGAATTCGTGTCTCACGTGCATTCCTTCTGCAAGCTAGACCTCCAACCTCTCATTCATGACCACTTCATTCGTTTTCTAGAGGATTCACAGTCTTCATTGTAGCTTTTGCCAAGTCTTTTCGATTTTCTTCTTTACTCTTGTTTTTTTTCAATTTCGACTAAAATTTAGTAGATTTAAAATCATGCAATGTGCAATTGTTGGTGATTTTAGGGTTTTAGTTGCTTTTAAATTTTGATTGTAACATCGTCACAAGAATCGTTTGAGAAAAAAAAAGCAAAATCTAAACATGTGACTGGTCAACCCGTATAACCCGTTTAACTAATCGGGTCGTGTCGTGTTATAAAAGGTTGACCCGTTTACTTAAACGGGTTGTGTCGGGTTGAGGCTAATCAGGTCGACGTCGACCCGTTTACCCGTTTTGACAGCCCTAGTTATTCCCCAAGTATGAGTGCATCGGAGTTAGCTGGTTTGTATGAGAATCTCTCGTTGGCAGACGAAGATGGAACAATGCTTGAGATCTCAGAGGAAGCCCAACTAGAGGGGGTGGAGGATGTCGACCATTGTTTGGTTGGTAGGGTTCTAGCTGGAAAAAAAAGGTCAATAGAGAGGCCTTC
Organism: Dipteronia sinensis; assembly: GCA_033220585.1. Taxonomy (NCBI): domain Eukaryota; kingdom Viridiplantae; phylum Streptophyta; class Magnoliopsida; order Sapindales; family Sapindaceae; genus Dipteronia; species Dipteronia sinensis. The sequence continues at coordinate 18,244,451 of CM065645.1, read as the reverse complement.
AAGGCTCTGATTGACCAACTCTGGAGTCTTTTTGGGAGTGTAGAAATATAGTTGATAGGCGACAATACTTTCATGATCTATTTTGTTAATTAAGATGAGCGCAATCTGTTTTGGCAAAGAGGGTTGTGGCATTTCGGTAAGAGCTTGATAGTGCTAGAAAAACCAGATGGTTCTGGCGATGTCTCAAGACAGGGTTTTAAGAAGGTTGAGTTCTGGATCCAGATACATGATATACCCATTATGTGTATGAATCGAAGAATGACAAGATGGCTGGCGGAGTAGATTGGCGGGGCTATTGAAATATCGTCTGAATCTAGGGAATCTTGGGGTAAGTCATGAGAGTTAAAGTCCAATTGGATATTTTGAAACCCCTGAAACAGTGGCTTAGACTGAAACTAGATAAGTCGGAGAATATTGTGGTGGTGACTTTGAAATACGAAAGATTACCAGATTTCTGATATGTCTTTGGAAGGATATGGTATAGAACAAAGGAATACACAGATGAAGAAGCAAGAAAGATGGCTTTAGACGGCTCAACAACCTAGTATGGTCCGAGGTTGAAAGCACCGGTACCAGAGAAACCGAGATCTCGATTCTAAGGGCCTTTTAGTGGTAGTTCCTCAGACAGAGATATATTTGTAGACACTGAACCCGAGATTTTAGGAGATATATCCTTCAGTCTTCGACATGGATCCCTAGTTTCATAAAATTGTGAATCAGCAACTGCAGTTATGGGGGTGAGAAAGCAACAACAGAGGTTCAGTCTGAAACCTTAAAACTAGTTAGTGGGATGAGGCCCTCTTAGACAGAGAGGATGCTTATTGATGGGCCAAGTACTGGGCCAGAATCAGTCTCTACAGACTTGGGTCGACAGACTGTTGGCCCCTGCTTGGGGGGGGGGGGGGGGGGGGGGGGGGGGGTTTTAAGGATCATGAAGGCTTAAATGAAAAAGGGTTATCCTTAGTGGCGGAGGAGGTCAGGCCCAATAAATCTAACCATGGCCCAAGTGAGGAACCCCTGATTCAGTCAGAGCTTCCAGAGGTACATGTTACTTCTAAAAAGAATCTCCTTAGGAGATGTAAAAGATTAGCTAGAGGTGGCGAGTAACAACATATGGAGGAAAGATATCGAGCCCTCTTCAGAGGATGTTGAAAGCCGAGAAGTTGGTAAAGAAGGCCTTCAAAAAATAGATACCCTCTCCTCTGGTTTCAAAAAGAAGTCTCAGAAAGAGAGTGTCAAAAACTAAATTGCAAGTCCCCATTCTATCCCATTGACAACTTCCTAGTTTTTAGGTTGAAGGAGGGTCTCAGATGTGTAAGAGGAAGGTAATTTTCGATTTACCAGAGAACAATAGAGAATAAAAGAAAGGGAGAGTGTCCAGTCTAGCCTCAGAACTTATTATATCGACGGAGCCTGAGCCCAGGCTTGCCGGGAGCAATGATATGCCTTAGTTGGAATATACGGGGGTTGGGTAATCCTCGGGCATTCTCAGCCTTGAAAAAGCTGCTGAAGAAGTATTCTCCTGATTTAGTGTTCCTCTCCGAGACAAAAATTCGTGGGAATAAGGGTGACAATTTTAGAAATCTTTTAGGTTATGTTGGTAGTTTTAGTGTTGACAGTGTTGGTAGCAGTGTTAGTCTTTTCCTCATGTGGAAGGATAATGTGGATATTACAGTTCTTTCTTTCTCTAAAGGTCATATTGAACCTTTGGTGCTTATGGCTAATGGGTTTGTATGGCGGTTCTCAGGGTTTTACGGAGAACCGATTGTTAGTAATAGAAGGTTTTCTTGGGCTTTGGTAAGACGCCTCAGGAATATTGATAACCTTTATTGGGTTTGTGGAGGCGATTTTAATGAGCTATTGTTAAGAAACGAGAAAATAGGAGAGTCCGGTAGATCTTTCTCTGGTATGATTAAGTTCAGGGAAGCTGTGGATGACTGTGATCTGGTCGACTTAAGGTTCTCCAGACCTAGATTTACTTGGAACAATAGAAGAGATGTCAAAGACAGTATTCATGAGAGATTAGACAGGTTCAAGGCAGACGTTTAATGGAGAGGTATGTTTGTGAATTATCGTGTGTAGAACTTGGGGTTCAACTCGTCTGATCATAAGCCTATTCTTCTTGTTTGTTCCATTGTCACCCGCTACAAGCATCATATTGATATGTGCTTTCGTTTTGAGCAGTTTTGGCTGAAGGAGAATGACACTGGTAACATTATTGAGGCTGCATGGTCCTAAAGAGGTACCTCCCCCTCGGTAGAAGATCTCAAGGGTAAATTAGATCAATGTGCTTCAAAACTGTCAGACTAGAGCAAGTTCCATTTTGGCAACATTCAAAAGCAGATAGGAGAGAAGAACAGAGAGATTGAACCCCTATACAATCATTGTGGGATACCGAGGGTCATGAACTTCATTCGTATCTTGGAAAAGGAAGTAGGGGGACTCCTCGACTGTGATGAAATTTATTAGAAGCAGAGATCTATAGCTGATTGGCTTTAAACGGGGGATCGTAATTCCAAGTTCTTTCACTCAAAAGCTTCAGCGAGGAAAAAGAAGAATTCTATTTCCAGCCTCTACGTCGCGAATGGCCGGTCCCAAGTCACTATGAAAGGCATGGTTGGGGTGATCAATTTTTTCTTCGAATCTCTTTTCAAGTTTTCAAATCCTTCAGCGCAGGTTATCATGAAGGCTACTACATGTGTCAGGTCTCATTTGAGTGAGGTTCAGAGGGATGATCTCGGCTCAATTTTCTCGGCATAAGAGGTTAAAGATGTAGTTTTTAGCTTAAGCCAATTAAAGGCCCCCAACCCCGACGGCTTTCAAGCAATTTTTTTAGAAATTTTGGGGATCAGTTGGGGGAGAGGTCACTAGGGTATGCCACATTATATTGAATGGTGAAGGGTCAGTTGAACTATTCAACAATACTAATGTTGTCATAATCCCTAAAGTGAATAATCCCACCGATCTTAGGGATTTTCGGCCAATTTTTCTATACAGCGTCATCTATAAAGTTGTGACCAAGGCTATAGCAGCCAGATTGAAGACTTACCTATCAGACATCATTTTTTTGTTCCAGTCAGCATTCGTCCCAGGTAGAAAAATTTATGATAATGTTTTGATTGCCTTTGAGACCCTCCATTCTTTAGCCAAGAAAAAGACTGGGAAATACGGACATATGGCTTTGAAACTGGACATGAGCAAGGCTTACGACAGAGTCGAGTGGCCCTTCCTCGAAGTTGTGTTGGTCAAAATAAAGTTCCCTCCAAATCTGATCAAGCTAGTTATGTGTTGCATTTCTTCATTCAACCGTTCCTTTTTGTTGAATGGTAGATCAGTGTGTTCTGTGTCTCCTTCCAGAGGCCGAGACAAGGCTGCCCACTCTTTCCCTACCTCTTCCTCTTGTGTGCAGAGGCTTTCTCTTGCCTGGTTTCGAACTTTGAGAGAGGTGGGAGAATTTCGAGAACTAGATGTGCAAGTGTTGGTCCCCTTATAAGTCATCTCTTGTTTGCAGACGATATTATTCTCTTTTGCAAGACATTCAGTGCAAGAGAATACCAGATCCGCAACATTCTCTGTATCTATGAGAGAGCCTCGGGACAACAGATAAACCTTCAAAAGTCAAAGATCACCTTTAGTCCTAATGTTGTGGCCTCATCTAAGAAGGATATTCAGCTTCTCTTTAGTATTGACAATTGTAACTCTTAAGACATGTATCTTGGCATTCCCTCAATGGTAGGCAATAACAAGAGAATTTTGTTCAATGACATTAAATAGAGAGTTTGGAAAAATATGAGAGGGTGGAAGGACAGTTATTTCTCGTTCGGTGGGAATGAGGTCCTTATGAAAGTAGTGGCCCAAGCCATGCCCACCTTTTCGATGAGTATCTTCAAGCTTCCTGTTAGTTTGTGCAGGGACCTAAATGCCACGACTTCGAAGTTTTGGTGGGGTTCCAGAGATGGCAACAGAAAGATCAGTTGGATAAGCTGGGAGAAGCTCTTTCGTCCGAAATATACCGGCGGTCTGGGTTTCAAACCCTCTTTAACCAAGCCTTGCTTACCAAACAAGCTTGGAGAATCCTGCATGCCATGAGTTCCCTAGTAGCGAAGGTTCTTAAAGCCAAGTATTTCAAGGATTGTGACTTCCTTGATGCCCTTACAAAATTCGGCTGCTCACACCTATGGAGAAGTCTATTTTGTGGGAGAGAGTTGCTTTCCAAAAGGTTGAGATGGACAGTAGGTGATGGGGAGAGTATTAGTGTTTTCAAGGATCAATGGACCCCTTGGCCTAGCACTTTCAAGCCTATCACATGTGATCTGGGTCCTGATATTCAGGTTGCTGCCCTTATTGATAAGTCTAAGAGGGGATGAAATTTGGAGAACCTGAACCAGCTGCTGATTCTGACGGATACGGTGGCAATTCTTGAAATCCTAGTGAGCTGGAGAGGTGGCCAAGACAGCCTCAGGTGGCACTATGACAAAAGGGGCTAGTACACAGTGAAAAATGGGTATCGCTTAGACCTAGCGGAGAAGCTCTCAAACTCTGTTTCTAACCCCTCCTCTCTGCACACTACAAGAAAATTGGGCTATAGGGACGAAATTTATTGGGATGAATTTTATTCGTCCCAATAGAACGTCTATTGGGACGCAATAACATATTCGTCCCTAAAGATTTCAAACCTAAAGAAACCTTTAGGGACGAAAAAATTCGTCCCAATAGAACGTCTATTGGGACGAAACAAATTATCCGTCCCTAAAAAGGACAAACCCGACGAGACCTTTAGAAACGAAAAATATTTGTTCCGATAGATTGTCTATTTGGACGAAAATAATTATTCGTCCCTAAAAAGTGCAAAAATAACCAGACATTTAGGGACGAAAATAATTTGTCCCAATAGGATGTGTATTGGGACGAAATAAATCATTCGTCTTAATAGAAATCCTATTGAAACGAAAATTATTCGTCCCTAAAAAGTTTGACATTTTTTTTTGAAAAACAAAAATTATAGACTTGGGGACTTATTAAGACAAACATAATATTTGTTGCTGATAATGATTTATCGGGATTATATTTTTCTTTTTTCTTTATCATTATTTTTTTAAAATTTTTTCCTAAGAGACATATTAAAAATTAAATTTGCTTCACGTTTATATTAATTCAAAAAATTAAGAAAAATTATATATATATATATATATTATTTCGGTGTACGATTAACGATAGACCCTTTAATCTGACAATATATGTTTTCATCTAATGATTGAAGCTGTCTCAAAGTGGGAGTTTCATTCATGATTCATTCTTGTAACCATTGATCTAATAGTTTAATAAAATATTATCTAATAATTGTTTTTTAATAGCCATTTGTATATCATACAAAATAATATAAAGATTACTGGAATCAATTCAAATTATCTAGTAATAATTTTTTAAAAATTTGTTCAACACAATTTTAATTTTAATAAAAAACAAATTTAATAACATATTTACATTATATATAAATAGTTTTGCATTGTTTTTCAAAGTTGAAGTTGTGTAGTGTAATTATCGAATGCAAAAAGACGAAAAATAATCGGCCCAATAGAAATTAAAATTTTATAATATGTCTATCATTTTTTTGAAATACAACTACTTCTAGGACCTAACGAGATTAATTAGACTATACAAGCACGGCCCAGAATACTACTCCTACTACCAGGGAGAGGTTATATATAAACCACAACTCTCACAATCGAAGAGAGGGATGCTCTCACAAACTGAGAGAAAACTCCACACACATGCTTGTAAAATACGTATGGTATGACTCGAAATTTAACCATTAGATGTGGAAGGGATGTGCATAACCATCATTGAAATTTAAATTTTAATAGTGGAATAAAATTTAAATTGATCAAACAATTGCTTTTTCCAATAAGAGTTTGATTTAAAATAATCAATTGAAATTTAACTACCTTATAGATTATATATAAATATTGTGCAAATAATAACAAATAAAAACATTTGGTCTGGTAGTAAAGCTACCACTCACGCTGGGGGTCATGAGTTCAAGACCCAACAAATACCTTAGTGGAAGGGATATAATGGATGAGGTGTGCTAGTGTGTGGCGAGGTGTAGGGTGGGCTCGCTGATGGGTCATGAATTTAAGATATTGAATTTTTTTTCTCTAGTCCCAATAGAATATCTATAGGGACGAAAGTATTGTCCCAATAGTACATCTATTGGGACGATTTATTTTGTCCCCTAAAAAATCTATAGAGACGAAATAAATCGTCCCAATAGTGTATCTGTTGGGACGAAATTATTTCGTCCCAAAATGACAAAATTTTTAATATATTTATGTTTCGTCCCAATAGACATTCTTTATGGACGAATTTCAAGTTTCGTCCCAAAGAAGCTATTGCTATCCACCTGAAGCGACAGATTTTGGGACGAATTGTTTTTGTCCCAATAGGTCAACATGGACGAATTTTGGGCTATTGGGACGAAAAAAAATCGTCCCAATAGCCTTTTTTTTTGTAGTGGCATAGGTGGTGGAATTCCCTATGGAATTTGTGTTTATCGCCCAAGGTGATGGTCTTTATCTGGCGTGCCTACCTTAATGCGCTCCCCTATTTGGAAAACCTCTGGAAGATGAAAATTGTGGATCTCCTTCGCTATTTTAGGTGCAAGGCCGATGGTGAGTCTTTAATCCATACCCTTTTTGACTGCAAGGTAGCTAGGAAAGTCTGAAAGGGGACTAGCTTTGGCCATTTGTCGGTCCAGGTTAGAAACCTCCCTGTTCTAGATGTTTTTTCAAATGCTTGCTGCCCAGGTTGACTCAGAGGATTTTGGGCTTTTTGTATGGTGTCTTGGGCAATTTGGGAAGATTGCAATACTCTGTTAAACTGCGGTAAGTGTAATGAGCCTAGGATGGTGGCTGCTCGGGTGACTGATATGCTTGATGAGTTTCGGTATATCAGGATAACCTTTTCTCTTTTGGCTCCGTCGCCGGTTTACAGGGCCTCCATGGATTAGATTGCCCCCCTTCTGGCCAGTTGAAGCTTAACACATGGGTTTCCCCGCGTACTACTTCTGGTTCGATTGGGATCGGGGTGACAATCAGGGATGATCGGGGGAAAGTCCTAGTTGCTCGTTCGAATCTCTTGTATGGTTAGGCCAATTCATGTCCCTACGGGAGGGCCTCATGCTCGCAAGGTTCTAAAATTTTCATATTTAAGTGGCTGAGGTTATTTTCTCCAAGGTTATTTTGTCTTTGTATTCTCCGCATCCCATCTTGGGTTATGCTAGGTTCATTGTTTCTGATATTAAGACTTTATGTCAGAGATTGGCTCCTGTACGTGTCATTTGATTTCCAAGTCTGGAAACGTATTGGCGCTTAACCTAGCTTCGTTAGCCATCTCCTCTGCGAGGGAGTGTATTTGGCTAGATTGCAACCCTTCTAGTCGTTTTCTTCGTTATAATGGCGTTCGTTTAGTTTCAAAAAGAAAAAAAGATCAGATCCTTATCCAAATAAAGGGATACTATTAAAAAAACCCTATAGTTTGGGTTTTTGGTCAAAAACCACCCTATAGTTTCGTTATTGGCCAAAAACCACCATTTAGTTTGATTTATTAGTCAAAAACCACCTTTCGTTAACTTCTGTTAATATTTCTTACAAATATACAATTTTACCCTTTTATTCAAATTTAAACAAATAAAAAAACGTTTTAAAAAAAAATTTAATTAAAAAAATATATGTCTGCCAGAATACAAAAACAAATAACAGAACAACACAATAACAAAAATGTTGAATTTTTTTTTGATAATGGGTCTGTTGACCATTCTAGCTTTGCTCAGGTACCAGAAGCTGCACCCACACCCATACCACCAACACCAACACCAACACCGGCACCCGTCGCACTAACGTTGTCGCCCACCGCCACACCAACGCCGTCGCCTACTGCCACACCAACACCTACACCCTCACCCACTCCATCACCAACCAAAGCTCCCACCCCATCACCGACTACCTCTGTCTCACCATGGAAACACAAGATCTAGATCCATCCCCATGGAAGGGGGACTCCCCCTGTTGTGGCTGCACCGTTCGTGTGAACTGGGCGCCCGCGAACGCTCCCCATGCAGATGGAGATCCAAACACACAAAAAATATTAAAACTCCACAAAATCACAGATCCCACCAATATCCCACCAATATCCCACGTAGCCTCCATATCATAATTCCACCATGCATAAACCGCCAACCAACCACCACCGGATGGATCTCCAAAGTTGGATCTCCAAAGCGGCCGCGAACGGCTCCGCTTCGCTGCGAACCTCCCCTGCCATGGATCCCTTTCCATCGTATTTCTCAAGATACATATGAGACGAGAGAGAGATGAGAGAAACTACAGTCAGCTGCAAAGCATATTTGGAAGCTTTCAATTAGAGGAAAAAAAAAGAAAAAAGTATTGTTATTAAAGGTCTGATGATGATGATGCTAGATTGGTAGTCCAAATCAAACCCAGAACAACATTTGAGAGAAACTAGTGCATTTCATTCGCCATTCAATGAGAGATAGATGAGATGAGGAGAGAGAGAGGGAGATTGGCGTGAGAGAGAGGGATATATTTTTGTTGTTTTTGGATTTCTTAATAAAAAATTATTAAATGAATTTTTTATTTCGTTTAGTAATATTTTAAATTTACATACTCCCCATTTACTATTATGCCCTTCATGGTTTAATAGAAAAATTGAATATGTTAACGGAAAACTAACGGCGGGGTGTATTTTGGCTAATAAATTAAGAAGTAGGGTAATTTTTGGTCAATAATGAAACTAGATGGTGGTTTTTGACCAATAATGAAACTAGAGGGAGGTTTTTGGGCCAAAAATACAAACTAAAGGGGTTTTTTATTATTAGTATCCCCAAACAAACAAGGACACACACTTTCTTTACATTCCAGATCTGATGCCTCTCTGAACAAACTGTTAAGAGTAAGTAAGGCTCTGATACCAACTCAGCATAACAAACTACCGATTAATATATGCCACGTGTTAGGCAGTTAGAAATTAGCTCTGCTCTCAGGCTCTCAGCCTTTGTATATAAAAGATCTGTGTAATAGCAATCGATTATAATCAAAATATAGAAACAATAAAAGAGATATTCTAGAGAATTCTCTGAATTTTTCCTTGATATTTTCTTTCAATTTTCTCTTTTGACTTTCTCAAGAAAGTGACAAAACTCAATACAAACAACGGCACTCACATTCGATCGGAATCAAGCCCATCTTCGTCCCCGAGGAGCGATATTTCGAACAACTCCTTCTCCGGATTCAATCACAAAAAAGAAAAGCAATCCACAAGAATTCAAACCCCAAAACCACACCACACCAGAACCCAAAAACAAACCCAGCCTTGATCTCGCCGGCGGAGAGACCACAACCATCCCACAACCCAAACCCAGTCTCTATCTCTCCACCAACCCCACCTCTCTGTGATCCCCATAAGAGAAGATGGGAAGAAAGAGAACGAGAAGACGATCTGCGGCGGAAGGAGGAGATCGATCGCTGGTCTTCTCGTCTGGTAGGAGATCGAGCGCCGATCTTCTCGTCTGGGAGGAGATCGAGCGCCAACCTCCTCGTCTGGTAGGAGATCGGCATCATCAGTGAAGCAGCGGCAGTATCAACAGCCGGTTTACGCCAACATCAATCTTCTTCGGCGAGATCTCGGGTATGAAGATGGTGGTGAGACAAAAGGACTTGAAGCAGATTGTGGCGACATTTTCGAAATCGGTAGAGCTCTAACTTCTTTAAATTTTTTGGGTCTTTTTTTTAATTAATAATTTGTTTATTCATTTATTTATTTTATTGTCGTTGCAGAGACTGTGTATCATTCGAGTTCGAGCAGTCCAAAGAGCCTTTGCTCCACTCTTGGATTGGGAGAAGAAGCTCTACGAGCAAGTCAAGGTAACCAATTTTTTTTTTCTTTTTTTTAAATTTTGATAAATTTTTATAATCGTTTATTAATAAATGTAATTTAAAAAAAAAACTTTTGAGGAAACATAAACATTCAATTCTTATTATTGGTTTTTTGTACCTGTAATGTTATGTTGTTGATGCTAACAATGAGAATGCATGCACAAGTTAACAATAAATCTTTTTGAGAAAAAATTCATTGGGAAAGTTGCTGATTATGCATTCAAGAACTGAAATGCTTAATCAAAATTTGAACTTGATTTCATTTTTGCGTTTCACTAAAAGTTGTAATTTTCTCCTTACATATGAAACATGCTTGAAACCGAGAATCGATTTTTTTTTTTTTGTATATATCATTTTTGGTTTCTTATCCAGTATTTGACTGGTGAACCACCATTCAATAAAAATTACCTTTAATTTTGACCAAAATGCCCCTAGATGATGGAGGGAAAATGCCAAAGTGAACCCACCAATCCACCTTTTTGTGGGATTATATCATTCTTGGGGTAGTTGTCGTGATCTGGTCGGTTGTAATTATCTCTTATTTTCTTTCGCTTTAATTGGAACTTTGTGGGTCTACTGGTTTATTTGCATAACTAAACTGCATGTCTACCCAAAACAAGATTCAAGAATATGCTTAAGTGTGTTTTGTAGTCTTGACCGGAGAATTTGTGGTTGCCTTTTTTTTTTCTTTCCACAAATGAGAGATGAATTTTTGGTGTGGCATTTTTTTTTATGTTGAGAATATTTGGTTTTGCAATGATGAATGCTAATGCAGGTAATGTAGTGTTTTGATATTTTTTAGGGCAGAGAGAAGTTGTGAAGATTGAACATGAAAAGAAGTTATTGTCTTTGCAGAGTCAAGAGTACCCAGGGGAAGATGAAACCAAGCTATAGACAAAACTAAGGCTTCAATAAAGAGGCTGTAAGATTAATTTACTTTTCTGTTATTATTATTACTTTATTATTAAAGAAGCTGTCCTCCATTGTTGCTTAGAATTGGAGATTACTTGAAATCAAGAATGGGAAATTTGTTAGGGCTACAAATAGCTAGCTGAGCTTGTTCATGGCAATTAAATCTTCCATCGTACAAATACAGATGTGCTTTTGTATCTAATCCTGCTCTTGTTTGGCAAAAGTTGACTTTTTAAAGAAGTTTACACCATTTGGTATGATCAACATGCTTCCATTATTTCCTAATATAAAATTCAATCCTAAAACAAACTTATGACTACTGTTTTGCTTTGTAACTAAGGTTTGAGGTAAATTATGGGTTTCACCATTGATTCTTATTGGTATATTAATTATACAGTCAGTTATTTGTATTATATTCCCATTAAAAGTTCTTAGTCCTATATCTGCTCCTAATTGTGTCCTATGTTCTACTGGAGCTAAGCTTTCATGAATTATACCTTTGTTGGCTCCTGTATCAATCATAGCTTTAGTTTTTATACTTTTTGTCTTATATAGAATTTCTACATCTATTATTATAAGTTCACTACCAGCTCGATTTACTTAATCTTTTTCTATATATTTTCCAACACAATTTTTACAATAATAAAGTGTTTTGCTTATTTCAATATTTTTATAACCTTTATTAAATTCTTTATGACAATCTTTACAGCCTTTCCCATCTGAAAACTGAACTGAAATTCTCCAACTTTGTATGCAGTGCTTTTGTGGCTGGCACTCTAGCTGAGGACTTCAACTGGCCAGATATATCTGCTTTGGCACTCATGGATCAAAGTACTGACCTTTCTTCATTATTTTTCTTTATTAACTTTCTCTTTTAAAACATGCATGCTATTAGACTGATCAATATCTAAACGGATAGCTGTAATGGAGGATGCTTTTGATATCTAGTTTATTCCTCATACTTTAGGATATGTCCTCACGTTTTCGGCTTATATTAGTTGGAATGAGACATAAGATAGTGAAAATTTAATTCATTGCCCTATATCTATAATCAATCGACCTAATGTTTCAAGCTACTTGGTGGTAGATGCTACGAGTTAAATAACGTAATTAAATTTAAATTTAGATTACGGCTTTGCATTTATGATAGGTATTATATGGTGTTTTAACTAAAAGCTAACAGTGGGAAAGCTTTTATATTTATGAGACTGTCTTTTCTTCCACATGTATTTCCCTATCTATCTTTTGATGTAGATACACATCCTCATGAGTTGTATGTATTACTAAACGGTGTTTCTCATTAGCCTATAGAAAATAGTATTTGTCTGCCTAGGTACAACAGTTTCCTGGAATATTTAGATTCCAACCTCTTATACCTCTAGATGGTAGAGTTAATGAAATTTTGTGAATTTATGCCCATAGACTTTAGCATCCAACTGATTCTTGCAGAAGTAGGAAAATTAAAATGATTAATTTGAAAAGATAGATGCAGTCATAGACATGCCTAATTAAATGGCATGTTTTGATGGTGGTGAATGAGATTTTGAAAAATGTTCTCTAGACTCTAGTTGGTTAAATCAATCTCTGAAAAGCATCTTGGTATATTGAGACTATCTCGATATTATACGGTGTTTAAAGGTAGGGATCCAAAACTTATAAAAACGTATTTGAGATGGGCTTTACAAAATTTATCTTGCAGCAATGTAACTGTTCCTCCCATGTCTACAATCGGATTAGTATCTTGTCTATTGCTTCGTTCATGCTATGGGTAGGTGTCTTATATGCATTAACGATTTATTCTTCTCTAGTATTTGCAGTTGAAATTGGAATCTTTGTAAACCAGTGCTAGAATGGTATCATATAACTGACTACTCTATCTAGCATATCATCTAGAGTCTTTAGTGTTTTATTCTAAATGTGCAAGTACGTGGCCTATAATAGGAAATCATTTAATATTCTTTGGATAATTTCCGGTTTTTGTTACTATAGTTCGATCCTTCTTAAAGGTCCATACCTTTAGCTAGTACATGCCGATCCTTCTTCAATTACCTTCCACCCTGCCAAGTACCTTCCTCCTAACTTTGAGGACATCCCACTAAAACCTACAAAAAATTTCTAATCCGTTCACTAAAAATAGTACCGGTTGATTTCCATGGAAATACCCCTTCATTACCCAACAAAACCTTAGAAGGATGTTGCTGGCTATAACCCACACGGATACTTGCATATTCATAAATAAACCTAAGTTAAGTTAATAGAAATAAATAAAATTTTAAATCATATATATATATATGTATTAATAGAATAAATACACATTACCAAGGTAGGCCTGCCTTGTAGATATCTCAAAATAATGTTGGGTTCTGAAATCAAACGTCCGTCATAAGAATCTGTAATGTAAATAATTACATATATTAGAAATAAAACATATTGTTAAAAATATGTAAATTGCAAAAAATTATTAATTATTCTGTACTCTCGACTGAAAGCCATCTGCCGGTCGCACTCTAATAGAGCCAGAGAGTGTTGCAGGTAAAGAAATCAATGTATAGTGCTACGAAGGGAAAACCGTAGGAAAAACTGTCACTATCATCCCGGTAATATATGATATACCTGAAATGTTAACAGTGTGTTGGACGCACGAATGGAAAACACTCTTAACATTTCAGGTATATCATATATTACCGGGATGATAGTGACAGTTTTTCCTACGGTTTTCCATTCGTTGCACTATACATTGATTTCTTTACATGCAACACACTCTCTGGCTTTATTAGAGTGCGACCGACAGATGGCTTTCAGTCGAGAGTACAGAATAATTAATAATTTTTTTCAATTTACATATTTTTAACCATATGTTTTATTTCTAATATATCTAATTGTTTAGGTTACAGATTCATATGTCGGCCGTTTGATTTTTGAACCCAACATTATCTTGTGATATCTTGTGATATCTACAAGGCATGCCTACCTTGGTAAAGTATATTTATTCTATTAATATATATATATATGATTTAAAATTTTATTTATTTCTATCAACTTAACTTAGGTTTATTTATGAATATGCAGGTATTTGTGTGGGTTATAGCTAGCAACATCCTTCAAAGGTTTTGTTGGGTATGGAAAGGGTATTTCCTTGGAAATCAGCCGATACTATTTTCAGTGAACGGATTAGAAATTTTTTATAGGTTTTAGTGGGATGTCCTTAAAGTTAGAAGGGATGTACTTGGCAGGGTGGAAGGCAATTGAAGGTGGATCGGCAGGTACTAGTTAAAGGTATGGACCTTTAAATAAAGATCGAATTATAGTAACAAAAACCGGAAATTATCCAAAGAATATTAATTGCTTTCCTATTATAGGCCACGTAGTTGCACGTTTAGAATAAAACATTAAAGACTCTAAATGATATGTTGGATAGAGTACTAAGTTATATAATACCATTCTAGCTTTCGTTACAAAGATTCCAATTTCAACTGCAAATACTAGAGAGAATAAATCATGAATGCATTCAAGACACCTACACATGGCATGAAAGAAATAGGCTTTACAAAATTTATCCTGCAACAATGTAACTGTTCCTCCCATGTCTACAATTGGATTAAGTATCTTGTCTATTGCTTCATTCATGCTATGTGTAGGTGTCATGTATGCATTAACGATTTATTCTTTTCTTGTATTTGCAGTTGAAATTGGAATCTTTGTAAACCAGTGCTAGATTGGTATCATATAACTGACTACTCTATCCAGCATATCATCTAGAGTCTCTAGTGTTTTATTGTAAATGTGCAAGTACGTGGCCTATAATAGTAAAGCATTTAATATTCTTTGGATAATTTCTGGTTTTTGTTACTATAGTTCGATCCTTCTTAAAGGTCTATACCTTTAGCTAGTACCTACCGATTCTTCTTCAATTACCGTCCACCCTGCCAAGTACATTCCTCCTAACTTTGAGGACATCCCACTAAAACCTACAAAAAATTTCTAATCCGTTCACTAATAATAGTACCGGCTGATTTCCATGGAAATACTATTTCCATACCCAACAAAACCGTAAAGGATATTGCTGCAAGAATCAGTTGGATGCTAAAGTCTATGGGCATAAATTCACAAAATTTCATTAACTCTACCATCTAGAGGTATAAGAGGTTGGAATCTAAATATTCCCTGAAATTGTTGTACCTAGCCAGACAGTACTATTTTCTATAAGCTAATGATAAATACCGTTTAAGAATACATACAACTCATGTAGATGTGTATCTGCATCAGAAGATAGATAGGGAAATACATGTGGAAGAAAAAACGTATCATAAATATTAAAGCTCTTCTCCTCGGTTAGTTTTTAATTCAACACCATATAATACCTATCATAAAAGCAAAGGCGTAATCTAAATTTAATTACCTTATTTAACTCGTAGCATCCACTACTAAACAACTTGACAATGGAAAAACTAAAAAAAAAAGAAAAATAGTTAAATAATATTGAAACATTAGGTCGATCAATTATGGATATAGGGCAATTAATTAAATTTTCACCATCTTATGTCTCATTTCAACTTATATGAGCTGAAAACGTGAGGACATATCCTAAAGTAGGAATAAACTATACATCAAAAGCATCCTCTATTATAGCTAGTCTGTTTAGATATTGATGAGTCTAATAACATGCATGTTTTAAAAGAGAAAGTGAATAATGTTGTAAAATAAATGAAGAACAATTGAAGAGCAGGTGAAGAGAAAAGAGACATTAGATATTATATTATTGAGAGAGAATAAACCGAAAGAGAGAGAGAGAGAGAGGGAAGAGAGTAACACGAGAGCTTTTCTTTTTGTATTGATATTTTGTGTTATCCAACAATTACAATAGTAAGCCATATATATAGGCTGATGAGCACCACGAGCATATGGTAATAATGATGAAACCAAGTGGGTAGCATGGTGATGATGAAAGCCAAAGCCAAAGTCAATAAAAATGGTTGGCTCTTGGGGAATCCAATTACAACATTCCCTCTGGATTTCCCACAATTTGAATTTTGTTAGGTAAATCTCAATAGGACAAACAACCTCGGCAAACAAAATATAAAATTATCTTCTAGATTTTGCAGTGTTGGATGTTCACAAAACTATCTAATTAAAAACCTTGTCAGGAAAATCCAGTGGGATAAAACCTGATCGAATGGAAAAATAGTGTAATGTACATATGTCCAAAATTTATTGTTTTCTTCAAAACATTTCTCACATTTATACTTTGCTATGAAAAACCTAGTGGGATAAAAACCTTAGCAATGATATCCTTTGATCTGTCAGATCAAAGTAATATATATATGATGATCTTCTTGGTTAAGGTAACATATATACAATGATTAGCAAGATTAAAGTAATATTTATAATGATCTTTTTGATCAAGACAACATATGTAGGATGATCAACTGGATAAATGTAATATTTATGATGATCTTTATGGATCAAATGATTTTTGGGTGTGTTTATAGAATTGTCTCATTAAAATCTTAATAGGAAAACCCATTGGGATAAAAAACCTTATTGGACGGGAAAAGAGTATAATGCACATATGCTCAAATATATTTAATATATTTCATTTGATATGCTCCTCCTAATGGGACGCTCCCCCTGATAAAAGTTTTTTCGAAACAATGTTTTAGATTGCTGAATTGAAACACTGATGTATATTTTATGAAATACAATAACATCATAAATGATTGGAGGGAGTATGATCAAAGACTTGCTTTATGGAGTAATATCCATACAGAATCTTTTCAGAATCTTTTCAACATATTCTGATTGATGGGCAAGCATTCCATTTGATCTATGTTCGATCTTCAGGTTGAGACAATATTTTCTTTTTCATTCCTTTATGAAGACACATAAATATATAATATGATTATTATATCCTTATTTTTATTGGATATTAACTGAGACGCTTATACTACATCCGTTCATATTATTTCGAAGCAGTGTTCTAGATTGCTGAATTGAAACACTGATATATATTTTATGAAATACAATAACATCATAAATGATTGGAGGGAGTATGAGCAAAAACTTGCTTTATGGAGTAATATCCATACAGAATCTTTTCAGAATGTTTTCAACATATTCTGATTGATGGGCAAGCATTCCATTTGATCTATGCTTGATCTTCAGGTCGAGACAATATTTTCTTTCTCATTCCTTTATGAAGACACATAAGTATATAATATGATTATTATATCCTTATTTTTATCGGATATAATAATCATATCCGTTCATATTATTTTTAATCTATACAAGGATTTTTGTATGTTCATCAAATACAGATTACGAGATCTCGATTTACATGCTTCTAGCATTTTAAATTCTTAAGGATTTATAAATATCTGTATTGAGTGAATCATATAGATAAATGATTACTATGTTTAGAAGACGTATTTCAAGCCTTTTAAAGACGGTCAAATTTATCAAAAATTCGGAACGTAATTGTATTCATCAGTAGTATATACTAAATTTCTATAAGAAATCTTGTACTACGAGTCGTGCCTCTTATCTTACGATCTCGTTTTTCTCATTACGTTTCCGTATAAAGACCTATTAGTATCCAACTAGTTTAACATCCCCATGTGTCTGGAGTACTATTGGTCTAAATAATTTATGTCTGGCTTATGAAGTCAATTCTTCTTGAATTGCTTCCCTTTATTTAGGCTAATTATGCCTTTTATCTAGAATCATTGATATTATGAATATCATAATTATCATTTATAATTTCAGTAGCGCTACTGTGTATAAAAATACATCATCTATGATTGCTTCCTTATGATACCACATTTCTCTCATATGATTTATAGAATTTTTCTCAATTTCTATATTCTTATATCTCTATTGAGATTTCTTCCATTTCAATGGATTTAGTCATTTCATAGACTTGTGTCTCTTTAGATATATCAAACTCTTATAGAGTTGATTTAGAGAAAGTGAATTTATTTATAACTCGAGTTTGTTTACTTTTGGGATCCCAATAACAATATATTTCAAAAAGGTTCATAAGCTTATGATATGCATCAGATGATTTATTTGTTACCATTCACTCTGATCGTTCTTTTAGAAGAATCACCCGGCAGAGGTTTATAAAATGGCAACTTATAAAATCTTGTTACCTTTAATATATCAGGTACAGATTAATAATTATCTGATGATCAATTATCTTTCGTATTTGAGAAATACTAAGACTGAAATGAGACACACACACACACACACACACACACACACATATATATATATATATATATACAATTTTTCTATTATCAATTCGTTATGATATAAAATATATCAGGACGAAGAATGTGAACCATTAGATTTATATACTTTGACTCAAAGTGTATGCACTTGTCAAATTTCTCCATAATCTGTGGTCTACATTCTTCGTCCTAATATAAAATATATCAGGACGAACTGACAGTAGAAAGACTGTGTGTATATATATATATATATATATATATATATATATATATATAACCGAACTGGTATCTCTATTTTGTATAAGAGTAACTTTCATTTACTTATCTTCTCTAGAAACTTTTCATTTACTTATTAATCAATATAATAATATATAGATTGTGCGTATAAACTATCAGAGGTTTAAATGATATGTTAACAGATTAATCAAAATCAATATTAATCTCACAATGATATAGAAGTCTTATCTTAGATCATGCTAGAGATGCAATAAGAAGATATACAATACAATCAAATATCTTTAAAAATGAGTAAGTCCTTATATAGAATTTAGTAACTATATCGAAATAATGAAGTTTTGGCAATTGCTTGGAGATGTTTGATAAGTGATCCCCTTGATCCATTTTGGTTATGAGTATATCTGAAAACTAGATGTTGAATATCGATACCAGATACTTTACCATATTCATCAAATGCCTTGGAAGTAAATTCACCAGCATTATCATAGCGTATTGACTTAATTGGATAATCAAGAAAATGTGCTCGAAGCCAGATAATCTGTGCAAGTAATCTTGTAAAGGCAACATTAAGTGTTGACAATAAGCACAATGTGACCATCTGACAAATACATCAACCAGTACCTTAAAATAATGAAATGCTTCATTTTGGTGGGTGAATTTATCCACATACATCCCTTTTCTGATTAGTAATATAATCCAAATGATAAAACACACAGCTTTTCTATAATGAGTTTCTGGTCTGAATCATGCACAGATATTCAGCACTCAATATGACATTAATAAAGTTATATATCTTTGATCTCAACAGATTTCTTTATGTTCTATTTGAATTATATAAAGTATCATTGATACATAATTTAATACCATCTAGTAATAATATTGCAGCTCTTCTAGAGTCTTTAATCAGATCCGCTGGATCTAATCTGGTATTAATCTTATATGCCTTTGAACTAAGAATATTTCTTTATGTTCTGTTTAAATAATATCAAGTATCATTGATACATAATTTAGTATTGTTTGATAACAATATAATGGCTCTTCCAGAGCTTTTTATCAGATCTGTTGGACCTGATACAGTATTAACATTTGCTTTGAACAAAGTCAAATTCATAAAATATTTCTGACTCCGCAGAGTTGTATGAGTCATTACACTCTCAGCAAGACATAGATCTTTTATTTTCTTTCGGGAATTTTATAGACATTATATGTAATTCCATTTTATATCTCATATGAAATGATAATATAATCTTTTCAATAGGTTTATTCTATACACTTTTTCTCCTGCCATTTACAAACATCCACTCGTGGGATATGTTTGATATCTCATGAATATAAATATATTCAAATTTACTCTCTTGATATTGCTCCTTCATGAACAAGTATAAAATGGATAAAATATCCTTTACAATCTCATTATACGTGATATTAGGATCTTAAATCTTTTTATGATACTCACAACATCCTATTGGATGTGTAGATATTTTTTTTTCAAATGAATGATACGTTAGAATCCTAAATCTGTTTGATGATACTCATAACATTCTGTTGGATGTATAGATCATTCTCTCAAATAAATGACATGTAAACATATCACTTCATATATATGAGATAAATTCAGATTCTGATCGGGTTTGAAACCCTAGGTTCTAAATAATGAAGTATGACATTCATGTATATAACATTGGATCCAGAACTCTAGGTTCTCATTGGTTTTCAAAACCGTGCCGTATGACATGTATATAACACTAGATCCAGATCTCCAGGTTCTGTCAGGGGTATAACCTAGCTTGATATGTTACATAAAAATAGACAATTTCAGGGACATGAGTTCACATGATATGTGCATAAAAATAACAATTTTAGGGTCATGAGATCACATGATATGTGCATAAAAATAAAAAAATTCAAGGTCATGAGATCACCTTATATGTGCATAAAAATAAATAATTTATCTGGAGACACAACATAAGCCGGTTTGGAGACACATTATAAGCCATTCCCAAGACACAGCATAAGCCAGTTCCAAGACACAGCATAAGCCAGTCTCATATATTGTATAAAAATAAATGCTGAATATTTAAACAATTTATCTAGAGACACAACATAAGCCAGTCTGGAGACACAGCATAAGCCAGTCCCGAGACAGCATAAACCAGTCTCATATATTGCATAAAAATAAATGCTGAATATTTAAACAATTTATCTGAAGACACAACATAAGCCAGTCTTACACGTTAGGATCTTAAATTCCTTTTATGATATTAACATCATCTTGCTGGATGTGTATGAAATGGATAAAATATTATTTCCAATTTCATTATATGTTAGGATCTTAAATCCTTTTTATAATATTTACAACATCCTGTTAGATGTGTATGAAATAGATAAAATATTATTCCAACTTCATTATACGTTAGAATCTTAAATCCGTTTTTATGATATTTACAGCATCTGTTGAATGTGTATGAAATTGATAGAATATTATTCCAACTTCTTAAATCACATTTTTTTATGATACTTACAATATCCGGTTGGATGTGTAAATCATTCTCTGAATATTGCTTTTTATGAGCATCAAACATGTATATAACACTGGATCCAGATCTCCAGGTTCTGGATCTTCCATTGCTCCTGGAAACAGAGTTAATAAAGCTTAAATAAATTAAAACAATATTTACAAGCAGAATTAGCTGAAACCGATGGCATGGTGTAGTCCGGAACGGTCGAAATAGTTGGAAACAAGTCCACCTCGGTCAAAAACGGGTGAAAATTGCACTGAGTTGGACAATGAACACTTCTGGACTGAGTTGACTTAGGCATATTCCGTCAGGCTAACGAATTATTCTCTAATGGTAATGGAATATCCTCTAATGCAACAGAACATTCCCTGGCTTGCGACATGGCACTGACGAGGCATGTCGCTGATATGGCGTTGATTGGTTGATTACGTGACATGACTGGGTGATGACGTGTTGATGACATGGCACTACTGTGTGATGATGTGGTGATGACGTGGCGGTACAACGTTGTCTTCTTCCTTGGAAAATTGCAGAAAATTTCTGGAATTTTTTTTCCAGGTTTGACCAAACTTTGACCGGAGCTAGAGAGTTCGTTAGAGTTCCGTTTGAGACGCGGTCAGTGGCATTAGAATTGTATTTTCGAGAGGAACACAACGGTATCCTTCAAAAAGTGATTCGAGCATTTCAAAATTTCTGCACTCAATCAAAATTAAAGCTAAAACTCTCAAAAACTTTTTATGGAACAGAATTTCTGCTTGCCTAGTCTATAATCGTATCGATAACGTGTTGTAAAATAAATGAAGAACATATGAAGAACAATCGAAGAGCAGATGAGGAGAAAAGAGAGACATTATATCTGATATTATTGAGAGAGAATAAACTGAGAGAGAGAGAGAGAGAGAGAGGTAAGGGAGAAACACGAGAGAGAGCTTTTCTTTTTGTATTGATATTCTGTCTCATCTAACAATTACAATAGTAAGCCACATACATATAGGCTGATGAGAACCACTAGCATATGGTAATAATGATGAAACCAAGTGGGTAACATGGTGATGATGAAAGCAAATTGTGATGATGAAACCTAAAGCCAAAGTCAACAAAAATGGTTGGCTCCTGGGGAATCCAATTACAACAAATAACGAAAAATAATGAAGAAAGGTTCGTACTTTGATCCATGAATGCCCCAAAGTAGATGTATCTGGTCTGTTGAAGTCCTCAGCTAGAGTGCCACCCACAAAAGTACTGCATACAAAGTTTGAGAATTTCAGTTCAGTTTTCAGATATTTGGAGCCCTAACAAATTTCCCATTCATGATTTCAAGTAATTACCAATTCTAAGCAACAATGGAGGACAGCTTCTATAACAATTAAGTAATTAATAATAACAGAAAAGTAATTTAACCTTACAGCCTCTTTATTGAAGCCTAGTTTTATCTAGCTTGGTTTCATCTTCCCACTGGTACTCTTGACTCTGCAAAGACAACAACTTCTTTTCATGTTCAATCTTCACACCTTCTTTTTTAGGCCATAGAAGCTGTTTATAATTTTACGGTTTTGATAAAGGATCATTTTCTTTAATATTTTTTTCTTCTAATGTTATGTTTGGTGGTTGAGAAAATTTTGGATGAGAAAATGATCGGTAGTTATAGATACCTGATGAAACCAGGTATTATATCTATTGAGTGTGTTTTATTAATTTTGACTCTAATTTTGCTGTATTTAGAAAGGATTGGTTTTTTATTTCAATTTTGCGAGAGGTTTGAGACTTTTAGGAATCTGAAATGATATAAAATGTGAAATTTTTAATTTTAATGGTTTGCTAATGGCTTATATGCTATATTTTTGAGTTTTGTATTTGATATTTTAGTTTCTGTTTTGTTTTGTTTTTTTTTTACCTTTTTATTGTGTCTATAGATATTAACTATAGTTGCAATAAAATGCATAAGGCCATAAGCATTGTTTGTGTACTATAATGTTTTTCTTTATTCCTTTTAAAGTTGATAATCAATAAATCAAGTGTGTAAACTCAACTTTCTGGCCATGACAGTTGGCATTTTTGTTGGGATAGAAAAAATCAAATGTTTATAAAATCAATTATATTGCCATTAATTTCACATTAGTATATGCTTGCTGAGCATTTTTTGTGAAATTAATTAGAGTTGAGCTTATATTCAGCAATATTGAGTTTGTAGTAGACATCACAATTCTTTTTTATTTTGGAAATCATCGTTCATTAATCTATAATTATTTTTGCTGTAATTTGTCCGTTATTATTAACATGGGAACGATATTCAAATCCATTACATCAAGTGTCTTCCTTTGCTTGCTTCTGTTTCCTGTGGTTTTCAGTGCCTTATATAATTGGACTCAAAAATAGGAAGTTTGACCAAAGCAACCGGGTGGTAGCACAGCTTGGCTCCAAGGAAGGAGATGGTTACAGAACTTCTATCAGAAAATATCATCTTTGTGGAAACTTAAGAGACTCAGGGGATGCTGATATTGTAGAACTTAAAAACTACATGGATGCTCAGTACTTTGGTGAGATTGGTATTGGTACACCCCCCCTCAAAAATTCACTCTGATATTTGACACTGGTAGCTCAAATTTGTGGGTGCCCTCCTCTAAGTGTTATTTATCGGGGAGTTTCACTACAGATACCGTGAAAATGTGCATGGTTATTATTTTGTTTGAATGACATGATCTTTCTTCTGGGTGCAGCTCGCTTGCGTTTTACATTCCAAGTACAAGACAAAGAGTTCAAGTACTTACAAGAAGAATGGTTTGTTTCTGCTTATCTATTTGATTTGTCTTCTTTAGTATGTATGCATTTGAGTTCACATGTTCAATTCATCATTGCAATTATACGTTAACTTTTTAAATTACAACACTTTTCTTTTATTATGTCCTTAAATTGCTCATAGTATGTTGGTCAGTGACTTAGTCTTACGTTTCTTTATAACCAATTTTCTTTTGTAGACTGGCAGCCTACATGTTGGGTGTTTTTCTTTAATACCCTTTGATGACTTGCTTTTTTTTTTTCTTTGCTTTGCTTGATGTGGGTGATGGATTTTAATTGCAAAAGTAATTTTATAATTTGATTTCTTGCAAATTTGCTGATGTGTATGGGCACTTCTGTTGCACTTTTAGATACCTGTGGTCTAGAGTCTTCCCGTCGAACATGTTTAGCATAAGCATCATATAGAATTTCTTTAGTGATGTTCCAATATATAGTGCACATGGCATTGTTGATAGGTCCTGAACATTATGCATTACCGCTTTATATGTGCTTGTATGCATGCCCAATGGGGTTTTTCTGGATTTCATATATTGGTGATAAAGCCTTTATTATTATTATTATTATTATTATTATTTTTTTTCAATTTCTCCTCAGGTAAATCAGTGCTATCCATTACAGAACTGGAGCTATTTCTGGGTTGTTTAGTGAAGACCATGTCAATGTCGGTGATCTTATTGTCAAACAACAGGTAACTTCATGGTCTTCATATTTGGTTATTTTCTAAATGTTGAAATTGTAATTTACCTCTTTATTTCTTGTAGTTTGCATTTGCTATTTATTGAAGCAACCAAAGAGCCCGGCCTTACATTCTTGGTGGCCAAGTTTGATGGTGTTCTTGGGCTTGGATTTCAGTTGGAAATGCTGTGCCTCTGTGGTATATTTCAACACCTTCTCTTTAATTACGTGCTGTTGTAGATTGTTTATTTGAGTTGTTTTGATCAGAGATCTGTTGATGGTGTAGTAGTACTGAGATTTCAAACTTATTGCTTCAGGTACATTATGGTAAATCAAGGTCTTGTTAGCAAACCAGTTTTCTCATTTTGGTTTAACCGGAATGCTGATGAAGAGAAGGGGGGTGAAACTGTTTTTGATGGGATAGATCCCAACCATTACAAGGGTGAGCAAACATATGTTCCCGTCGGCAGTGACACAAAAAGGGTATTGGCAGGTTGGTGTACCAAACTTTTCTTTTGTCATATGCAATTCAACTTTAGTCCATTGATTCCTAAATATGGCTTGCTGTTGTTGGCAGTTTAATATAGGCGATGTCTTGATTGATGGTAAAACACCTGGTGAGTAAATAATTAATTCTATTATTGTGCCAGTGGCTGTGCTGCAATTGCTGATTCTGGAACCTCTTTGTTGGCTGACCCTATGGTGTGTATTCTTATGTGTTTGTATTCTAGATTGTATGTAGTTAGCTAGGTTTGCATCTCTTGCTCTTTCTATCTATAGACCTATAGATTTTTTTTTTTTTTTTTTTTGTTATCCAAATCTGCTTTGTAATCCTTGTACATCTAATTGTGATCAAAGTCACCACACTCTGATGAGGCTATGACTTTGGCTTTAAAAGTGGATGTGGTTAAAATCTGATAGACTGATACTTTAAATTTCTTTCCCAGAAGCCATATATGAGAGATGGTTCTCTTTCCTCTTTTATCATTGTTATCGTCACACATATGTGTGCTCTCAGCCTGTGTGACCTTTATTATTTTTCCTCATATCATGGAACACCGAACATATATATAGAGCTCATTCTGTTCTGTTATAATTTCTATATCAAAATAACTGAATTTATCATTGTTTCATATGACACTGATAGAGTTATGGCATTGAGCCATAGATCCTCTGCAAAGTCATCAGCTGGATTTGCATATCCATGATTTCTCACTGCCTCCACATAGTTGGTTAATTTTTTTTTTTCACTTACAGTCTATTATAACTGAAGTCAATCATGCTATCGGGTTGTAAGTCAAGAATGCAAGGCTGTAGTTTATCAATATGGAGAAACCATTATTTCGATGCTCATAGCTAAGGTAGGTATCTGCTAAATTGCTACCTTGCATCATTGCAAATGGTTATCACTATTGTGTGTTTGGTTTTAACGTTTATTGGAATGTCTGGCAGGATGAACCAAAGAAAATTAATCTACTACTATACTAGTTTTGTCCTTCTTTAGGTTGCATTAATGTACCGTTTATGACAACTACAAATAGAGGATTCCATTGTTTAATTTCTTTGGATTTAGGATTATGGTGCCCATTTGTATCTCATTTTCATTAGGATTCTCTTTTAAGACAGTAAAAGTATTCTTTTATTTTCATTAGGATTCGATGGCCTCTTTAATTATTGTTGACAAATTTTGGGCTTTTTAATTATTTTATTTGTTTTAAATTGTAATGCAAAAAATGATATATAAAATAGCTATCTAGTATCTACTAGCTGCTATGTTATCGGACCCACATTGTTTCCATATCAAAGACGAAAAGGACATTAATTACTTCATAGTTACTCTTAATCATTTGTACAATTGTACATATCCAATATGCCAATAAATACAAAACTATCACTTCCCACTTTAAAATCTAATCATTTTCAAACCAAGACTAAGAGCCAATATACTAGGGATGTCAAAAATCCCCATGGGTATGAGCCCTTTAGGGACCGATCCCGTTTAGGGACGGGATCTGGTACATGAGTATGGTGTGAGTATGAGATTTGATTTTAAAACCCAATTAATTTTGGTGTGGTAAATGGTATTTTAATTCCTGTCTCATCGCTGTCCCATTTTGCCCTATTTTAATATTGATATGGAACTCATACAATTGGCATTTTTAATTGTAGCCAACTATATTACTTCACCATTTAAAATATCTTATTCCTTCAATCAATATATGACTAGTGCTATGTATATTTCTACCAATGCATGATTATTTTTTTGATAGACTTACCATGAATTAAATTTTTATTTATTTTTGTAACTAATTTTTTTCTTTGATCATTTAATATTTTTAAAGATCTATTGACACATGTGATTGTGGCTTACAGTATAAGGTGTATAATTATTAATATTGTCTTAATCAAATGGGGCAAAGCAAGGAGGGGCGGGTAGCCGGGTATCGGGAGCCTTCTCCCCAAATGTGGATTCCCCGTTCCCACCCCAAGTAGGGAACGGGGCGGGGGACGAGAATCTTAGTTATATTTGGGTTTGGGGAATGGGGATGGTATCCCCATTTCGTACCTGCCCCATTGACATCCCTAAAATATGCATCATATATCATATAAATGAATGATATATTACAAACTCTTACATTCTCATGAAAGCTTTATTGTATTATTAATTGTATATCCTTTAATCTAATAGCTTGCCTCACCATTTATTTCAAACTATTATGTTCCAATTACATCCCCAGTAAACAAAATAGTGTCTATAACTGTTTGAAGAAGAGTGTCTTATGATTTTTCGTTCCTTGTGGGTGTATTTTATTATGGTCTCAAAAAATAAATAGCGCTATTTGGGGTGGGTGTTGCGAAAATAGCACCACATTACTAATTCATGTTTTAAAAGCACCAATATAGGTGTCCAGACAAAAATACCCCTTCCAAGTGGCTTTTTGTTGTTTTCAAACTTAAAGAGAAAAATGAGAGAGAGAAAACATCGGCTGAAAAAAGACGGCGAAGTAACCGGTGGTAGGACAACATTGCTTTTTCGAGTGTTCAGACAACCATCTTCAATCAATTGTGGTAAGTTGAGTTAGATTTTGTTGTGGTTTTTATTTTTGATAAGTTAATGTGCATGTTTGATGTTGGGTGTTGATTAAACTTGTAGATTAGGTTTGATTTGTCGATCTGAGTATGGTTGTGGGTTAGGTTAGGGTTTTTAAATATGTCAAAAATTTTGTGGAGAAGATGAAGATCTGGGTTTCCGAACGTTTTTAAACTGTATCCGAGCTTTTTAAAAAACTTTCCAAGCCTTTTTCATAACCGTCCGAGCCTTTTCGTTATGAATATTAGGGTTTGTAAGATTTTCTGGGTTTCCGAGCATTTTGAAACTATTTTCGAGATTTTTCAAAAACTGTCCGAGTCTTTTTGAAAACCGTCTAAGCTTTTTCATTATGAATATTAGAATTTGTAAGAGTTGAATCTCCGAGCCTTTTGAAACAATGTCCGAGCATTTTCAAAAACTGTTCGAGCCTTTTTGAAAGCTGTCCGAGCTTTTTTGAATATTAGGATTTGTAAGATTTGAATCTCCGAGACTTTGTAACAAGTTTCCGAGCTTTTTGTTGAAAGACCCGATCTTTTTAAAACTGTGTCCGAACTTTTTTTGAAATGCCTGAGCTTTTTTAAACTGAGCCTGAGCCTTTTCTTGCAAGGCTCGAGCCTTTTGAAATTGTGTCCGAGCTTTTTCTTGAAATGCCCGAGCTTTTTTAATTTGAGCCCAATGCTTTTCTTGTAAGACCCGAGCCTTTTGAAACAGTGTCCGAGCTTTTTCTTGAAATGCCCTAGCTTTTTTAAACTGAGTCCGAGCCTTTTCTTGCAAGGCCCAAGCCTTTTGAAACTATGTCCGAGCCTTTTTTTATTATGTCCGAGCCTTTTACAGTTTACTCATGCATTATTTTTGTGAAAATGCAGGTGAGGAATCAGCTAAAAGATTTGCTTAAAAATCTAGTGGGAGAATGGTACGATGGAAAAATTACTAGGTATGACCATTTCGATGACCTTCGGATATCGATGTCGCACTGAACAAGGTACCAGAACATTTCACGGTCGAAGACCGACGTCTATATACAGTGTTTTGTTTGGTTATTTCCTTCAGATGGATCGGGGGATGAAGTTTCGACTGGCGTAGTCCATCAATTGCTTATGCACCAGCTGCGTCACGATGGGCCGGAGAATGAGATGCGATTTATGTTAGGTCGTCATTCGGTCCGGTTCTCGAAGATTGAATTCTGTCTTATCACCGGATTGAAGTTTAGAAGTGATTCCCGACAATACGAGGTATGAGATGGTCCAGAACGGGATACACCAACGGTATTTTGGTGGTCTAGGTGAGGTGGATTATGAACATCTGAGAGCTGTTCTGCGGATTGGTATATTTGAGTAGTAGTATGATGCTGTGAAGCTGTGCCTCTTGTACATGCTGAACTGGATATTGATGGGGTTGGACGAGAGAGAGAAAATTCCAGTATGGCAGATCAGGCTAGTCGAGGATTTTGACACTTTTGATGCATTCTCGTGGGGTGCCCACGTGTATAGGCAGTCCATTTTTGGTTTCAAGCATGCCTTGGACGTTCAACGTGAGCGGTTCGAGAGACGACAGCATGCAAATGGAGTTGACATTCACACGGTGGATACATACAACAATTAGGGTCTACCTCACGCACTGTTGGTGAGAATTTAGAATTTCAATCCGTATTAAAACCTGAATTTTATTTTATATGAGTTATGGAATAAATGATTGGATTCTGAATTGTTTTTTTAAGCAGATATTTGCTTTTGAGGTTATCCCCGAGCTGGGACCCAATTTTGGACCCGTAGGGAGATTGACTTGTCCCCCCCTGTATTCTGAAATGGGAGTTGAGTAAGCGACCAAGGGCGGACAAGCTGGAAAAGAATTTCACATCCAGGGTAAGGATCTATTGTGTTAAAGTTTATACTTATTGGGACGTATACAAATACAATGATCTAACTACGATTTCAGATGTTTGCGAGGACTGCACTGGTGCCGACAGCAGCTGAGAGGGTTGAACAGTACTATGAGGGCATAGTTGATGGAGGCAGTTTGTATATGGCCGCCGATAGAGACGACGTCTCGGTAATGGATCTCGTAAATCATACGACTGCCGGACCCAGTGATATGGAGGGTTCAGAGCCGGAGTTTGATGGTGGGAGTCCCTTGAGGCACATGCGGGATACAGATAGTTCAGAGCCGGAGTTTGGCGGTGGGTGTCTCCTGAGGCATAGAAAGGTTCGATTTGCGATGCCTGGATATACTAGTGGAGTTCATTCACGAGGAGAAGTTAGAGGGCATTGCGAGGTACGTAAAATTTTTTGTAATGCATTATTTTATTTGAAACGAGTGTATGGTTTTAGTACTGACAATTTTGATTTTCTTTCAGGACCGTTTGGTACGTAAAATCCAAGATGTGATGGATGCCATTGCTGCTTTACGGGAGGATCTTAGGAAGAGTGATGTGGAACGAGATAGGCATCATATGAAGGTGATTGACTTTCTCTGGGGGCTACGGGGTTCGACATCACAGTCAGACATGGATGGTCCACCGTCCCATGACCGAAACTCTACACGTAGAGACATAGACGAGCGTGGTAGTCATGACGAGGGGACAGACCCAGCCACCGGACCTGAGACGCAGGGTACAGGACCTCAGACGTAGGGTATCGGGGTTGGAGTTACATGACAAGAGTAGCAGACGCAAGTCCCTGGTGGCACAAATACAACAATATTGGAGGAGACACCTACCCAGGGTTTACCAGAGTTTCAGCTGCTTATGGAGGTCCAGCATAAGGATCCTCCTGCTCATACCCAGGACCACACAGCTGACCCATTCGGTCCACGGGGAAAGAGTCCCTCCTCCCCTCCGGTCCATACTCCGGACCAGTCCAGGCGATCCACACAGCACACCCCTCTGGTCCATCCGAGCACACCGCTCTCCTCAGTTTGATCCCATCGCACCCCACCCCCAGTGATACCTATGGTCCATCCCGTCGTAGCCCACCCTGTAGGTCGATGATCCATGGGGACATAGTTCTTCCTCCCAGCACACCCCAATGGTTCACGTTCAGCATAGGCAAGGGTCGCAAGCGAGGCTGGCAGTTGCTAAGCCCATACACTGACCTCTGTCAGTCGAAAAGTGCAAGGACACTGCTCCAGTCATCAGTACATACATTCAGGCCCAATGATTTGGTAGACGCTGGCCAGCTTGAGGCTTACCAAGCCTACGAGAGGAACGTGACAGGGGAATTATAAGTATAAATTATGAATGTATTTTGAAACACCTAAGTTAAATTACTTGGTTATCTAAATAATTAAACAATTACGCAGACGTGATGTGGATCTGATGGCCCCCGTGCCTGTCACTTGGTTCCATCAGTTGCAAATTAACTTTATGGAGTTGGAGGACACGGTACGTTCCTTACTTCAATTGTCTTTTAAGTTAGTTTGTTTAACTTATGGTAGAATACTAACAATGTCAGCATATTGACGCGTACCTGTATATTTTACGGAAGCGTCAGCGAGCATACCCCAATGTCTACAGTTAGAGGATAAACATAATGGATTCTCAGTTATATGTAAGTGTTTATAATGTATTGTTTTCGTAGCTGCGTTTTTGTGTTTCATCTTGTTCCTAATGTTTTGGTTCATTATCTATTTACAGTCATTTCTGGAGATTCAGTGGGGGAAAATCATGCCTTGTGTTGTTGTGGACAAAGCCCTGAAGAACTGGTATGTGTTGAAGTATAGATGGTCCCATGAGGACCTTATGACGGTACGTGGATTGCTCCCGTTATACAGTTGCAAAGCCCATGGCACGAGGTTGACGTGGTGAGTGTTATACAGTTATGGTTCTAATGTGTTTAATTAATAAAATCTTATTTTTATCATAACAGTTTCTTGAAACACCTACATGTTCTGATTTCGTGCAACATTGGCCGCTAGTATTGGCTCGTGGCCAGCGTCGACCTCACTATCGGGAAGATCCACCTGCTAGACTCGTTCAGACAGGAAGTTCCCTTGCCGATCAGGAAAGAGCAGGTTGCTCCATTACGATGGTTTCAGCCCTCCATGTTGCATCAGGTGGGGTTTCACGATGCCAGACCGAGGGATGTGGCGAAGTACGACAAATGGAATAGGGCAATTGGGGTAAGCATGGTGTCTACAACACATGTGCCCCAACAGACTAGAGGGTATGACTGTTTGAACATCATATTAACTTAAAATTGGTTTTATTAACATTCTATTGTAACGGTTGCTCATGTGGTGCATTGTAGAGGTAACTGTGGTGCACATACTTTGAGATTGATGGACTACGTACTGGCGAACATGCAGACTTTCAACTAGTTAGAAGATGATATGGGCACCATCCGGGAGAAGATGGTCATGGAGGTTTTTTGTAACTCCATGCCCCAATAGATGTTGTAGTTTTTGATGTACAAAACTGTTATAGTAATGAAACTATTATTAATTTTTTAAAATTTCAAGTGTTTGCAATTACAGGTACAACACACATTCATATCTTCAACAATAACAAAACTAATAATTAACATCCCCATTTAATTAAACAATAAGTTAATGAACAAGTCATACAATTCCAAATAATTAAAATTACATCAATATCAACGGCTCCATTCATTCCACAGTAGATTCCTTGTCATAGCACGTCGGTTTGTTATGTCCAATTGGATAACATATGCTACACTTGCGACGGTATTCCTCGGGAACAATTCTGCTCGAACCTTCATTAATCAAAGGCGGATTAGAACACTTCCTGCTATTATGACCTGATTGTCCACATCTTCTACACGATTGGGTGGTTCTCCTCTCCGAAGACGAGGCATGTCGACCCGCCATCAGGCGACCTGATTGTCTCTTGGACTTTGGATTTAAAACCACCCACGCAGCGATGTCGGATGGCACTACCCATGAATAAAGATGGCCAACAGACATAATAGGAACTCAGTATACATTAATAAGTGTCTGTCTCTTGTAGTAGTCCGCACACAGAGATGTGAAATCCAAGTTTCGCTCCGTGCAAGAACAATGAAAACAGTGAGATTCAAGTTTGGTTAATATAGCGTAAACTTTAACTTTTAATGTACCTTGCCGCTGCGAGTGCGTGAGAACATAGAAAATGGTCCATTTGAAATTTGTTGTATGTGCAAGTCTTCCGAGCTAAGTCAAAAGTCCACTACTTTCTGGACCGATTGATGGAGAATATGTTCCCGTCAACTGGATTGACGGTCATATAACCGCACTTCTAGACACGTTTTAGGATCACAAGATGTGCTGCGTCGGTCAACTGATGACGCATGGACTGTGTAGCTCGATGGCGATCGTGAAACCAATGTTGTAACATATTCCTAATGAACTCTGCCAGTGTCAACATAGAGAGTTGCCGTGCGAATTTTAGGCATGAGTTTATGTACTCTGCAACATTTGTTGTCATCACCCTATATCTTCTTTAGGGATAGTGTACACAGGACCATTTGTGTGGGCCGGCAGTTTCAACATAATCAAATGCATTCTTGTGTAGGTTACGTAACTAGTCCATGTACCGGTTATATTTTAATTCAGTGTACGCTCTAGATGCTTTGTCAATTATGGCAGCAACATCCTTTCAGTGAAATCGCTTCTAACATTTTCGGCAAAGTGCCAGCAACATATCATATGGGTTGCATAAGGGAACACTTTAGAAATCCCTGCTTCAATGCTTGCATGTCGATCAGAAATGAAAACCAGATCATCTATATGACCAAGGGCACGCTTCAAGCAATCCAAAAATCGTTCCCATGAAAGGTTGTTTTCTGAGTCGCCGTACCCAAAAGCAATTGGATTCACCTTTTCGTTTCCATCTTGTGCAATTGTAACAAACATTGTACCCCCAAATCTTCCCTTCAAATGGGTACCATCAACTGTAATAACATGACTCATGCACCTCCAGAAACCTCTAAGTCAAGACCTCTAACGACAAGAAAAAGTACAGAAATTGACCATTGTCTGAGCACTGTAAGTCAGTGATTGTGCCACGATTTTGTTGTTCCAGCACGTAACTAAAAGATGACAGTAGTTGGAAGGTTTCCTCATACGTTCCATAGGTCAGTGACAATGCATAATACATGGCTTGATGTGCCTTACTGTATATGATTTGAATGCCATACGTTGTTTTCATATCAGCGATTATGTCCTTGGGACGCATAAGATGACCATCTTGTTGTTAAAGTTTAGGTGCAACGACTTCTCCAACTATGACTGCACTAGCTTGTCGGTGGCGACTGTGAATCTCCTCCAAGGGACAACTGTGTTCGTTGACAAAACTTCTTACTTGAAAGTACGTCCCTTCATCTCTCATCACTGCTCTTAATTTCCATGTACATTTGTCAATCAAACAAACCAGATGTAACGTTGTCTTATTGAACCTTTTCACATTCCATTCGAAGTTCTGCCGCATTGCAAAAATGTCAACTAGTCTCTTCAAATCCTTTTTAGTCGGAAATAATTGACCTTTATAAATCATGCTTGTAGGTTCTTCTGCTACCAAGGTGTTGCTTCTACCAATACCAAACAATATGAATCTGCTCCGGGAATAACCCACGTGGCATTATCAGAAACATATGCAGATACATTATGCCGAACCTCGGAAGTCCCAGGCATATCTGCTGCAGTGCAACTAACTCCTTGTACACGTCTTCCATGTCTTTGAATTTGGACAGGCTGTTCATCATTGTTCTCTACATGATCTACCAAATCAATATTTGCCTCATTATCCACCTCCTGGTTCGGCCCAAGGTTGGGTTCAGTGTTCTGCTCATTGTACATGTCATTGTATTGCTCATTGTATTGCCCATCATTCATCTCAATTCGACAACCAAACACATCACCGAATTGAGGTTCAACTACATCTGCATGGTCGACCACTACCAGTGGGATAACACACATGTTTTCTCGACTTCGGTTGCACTCATTTGTGTGAACAATTGGTTGCTACCGCTAGCGGATCCAAATTGTTAGATATTTTCACAAGGAGGAATATCATTCCCTATCACATCTCCAGCTGCCATCTTAGTTAGACTAACACATACTTGAGGGCTCACCCGACCTTCCCCTAGCATAAAGTGAACACCATCATCATTTCTTAAAAATGTGCGACATGTAGCGCCATGAACGATTGATATTGACTGTAGATCAACACTGTATTTTTTTACATCATACTTCACAACAGTATGCACGATCGACACCAATTCTTCGTAAGTCATATTCTTTGACACATACATTCCTTAGTTATCGGATCCAACAAAACTCTGACGTCCGTCAGGTAACTGCTCCTATCGACCGTTGTAAGATATTACTATTCTCACCCGATTCATTCTCCTGTAAAATTCATCATCACTAACCATTATTAAAAAAAATTATTTTAATATTTTCATAGATGTCTGAATAAGATGTTAACAATAGGTTCAGGAAAAGGTTTATACAAAATGATAGGGTCAGGTATTTAAAAGGCTCGGAGACTATTTAAAAAGTCCAGGACGCTCCATAAAAAGGCTCGGAGACTAATTTAAAAGTCCCGGACACTTCACCAAAAGGCTCGGAACCTTCACAAAAACGCTCGGAGACAAATTTAAAAGTCTTGGAGACTTATGTAAAAGGCTCGGAAACTTATGTCAAAGGCACAGACACAATTTCATTGACAAACATAAAGGCTATGGAAAATGCTCGGACATAACTTCAAAAAGGCTCGGAGACTTTAGTAAAAGGTTCGGAGACTTTACTAAAAGGCTTGGAGACTTTATATAAAGGCTCGTAGATTTTACTAAAATGTTCGGACAATGTTTACAAAGGCACGGACAGAGGTTACAAAGGCTCGGAGATTCAAAATTCACAGATTCAAACTTCACAAAACCAGCTTCATGTTTACAAAAAAGAATGGATAAAGTGTTACAAGACTCAGAAATGCAGGATAAAAAAGAAGTATATCAGAAATATATTCCCTTCTTATGCTGAAGAAAGTCGACGAGCTTATTTTCAAACAAGTTTATTGTAGCGAGAGAGAGGAGTTACTGAGTTCAGTGTTCCAAGTGTGGAGAAGGAAGTACAACGAGAATAAAAAAATGATTATTTAAGGGCAATTTTGGTAGTTCACCATAATAGGTGTCTTTTAAACATAACTTATTAAAGCAGTGACATGGGTGCAACCCAGCTCCAAAAAGGTGACATTTCTCACCATTTCCATATTTTATTATTCCATTTTTATTGTCAATAGTAATCAAGAAGCAAAAGCAACCCTCTTTGGTCTTGACATTGGCTCCTTCCTTGTAATGCTAAAGGGACAACTTAAAACAACAAAAGGAGAAAGTATCATTATCAAAAGTGTTTGATTTTCAAAAATCAACAACTTCGAAAAAAGAAATTCATTCTCAAGAAACCAAAGAAGCCAATCTTTTATATATGCTTATATGGTACAATAATTTTTTTTTTTTTTTTTTTTACAATTTAAGAACACAGAATGCAATAATATAACCGCAACAAAAATGTACCTACAAAAAATAAACTTTGTGCAAAAAGAAAACCCCACTAATTAGCTATGAAAGCAATAAAATAGTAAGTTCAGCCAGCTTCACGTTGGCCTTTATACCAAAATGAAAAATGTTGCATATATACCTAAACTATTATCAGTCCATCACAAGAATCCTTGAAAAAAACACAAAATGCATGAAAGTTATCTTATAAAGGTACAACACTCACCCCACACATTCAAAAGCATATATAATAAAAGCATGCACAACACTCACAATTCAAGTAAGAAAAGAAGAAACGAGGACCTATTTCAATTGAAAATAATAATAATAATAATAATCAAATATGAACTTCTCTAACCAAGACAATATATCAAATAAAGGTTTAAATAAAGATTTTGAAAATACAAAGATAAATGAAAATCAAAGTGTTGTTAACTTGATTATGTTTTATTGTTTTCTTAACTTTTTCCATTGGATAATAAGTTAACATAAGAAAATTATATCAATTTGGAATTTTGTTACCACCAATTAAATAAAAATATAGGTTAAGGATTTTCTGGTTTTCAAGTGATTGACTCATGGATTTTCAGTATTCTTTTAGAAAACCCAATTTTAACACTATTTTTTTTTTCTATAACAAATTAAAAACTTACCAAACTTGGATTTGTTTTCAGAAAATGAAAAATGAAAACAGCTGTGAAAATCACTTCTCGAACAACCCCTAAACTTGATATGATTTTATATTATATCTCTTTCTCACGTGTGCCGCGGGTTTGAAGTTCCAAATTCCTATCTTGTTCTTTGTCTCAAAGTTATATTATATCTATTTTGTATTTAATTTGTTGCCGTTTAAATGAATTAGTTTTATTCCTTAAGTTTATGGTGTTCTACATTTTAGTTAAATATAGTATTATTGTTTATCATAATAATAATTAGTTTAGCTATTAATATAAATATTATAATATTTGTTTAAATAAAAAATAATGTATTTGTTTTATATTCATTTAAATATATAAACCTTTTTGGTTATACAACAATTTAAAAAATATATCAAAATTAAACTATTTTAGGTTTGATCCTAAATTGTCAAATCAAACCAAATTGAAAAAGTATACAAAATTAAAATTAAATAAATAATTAAAATAATAATTAGGTAAAATTTATCAAGTCACTTGTATACTCAAATGATATGCTATCACATATATTTACTTAATTATTTATTCATCAAAATTGATAGTTTAGGGTGCAACGATTTATCAAATAAATATACTAATAAGGTAATACACCAACCTAATTTACATAGATGCTAATGAATTACATTATACTATTAAGTTATACCGTAAATATGTCATATTTGAGTTATAATTTCTATTTAATGGTTATTATATATGATCATATTTATATATATATATATATATATATATATATATATATGCATTAACTTAAAAGACATTGGTAAAATTATATTTACTCACCTAAAACAAACTAGATGTCATATTTATTTTACCTAAAAAAAAATAAAAACCTTCCTTTTCCTTCTTTTAGAATTTCCTTATGTTAAAATAAAATAAATGAATAATTATTTTGGCCCTTCTTACCTAACACACTAGTATTGACAAATGAGTGAATGACAACTCTCTAGTCTTTTAGAGGGTGTATTCTATTGAGATTTCAAAAGACTTTTAAAGACTTTTGTGGAATTTAAAAGTTTTTGTGTATTCAATATAGACTTTTAAAAACTCTATAAAAGTTATGGGTATTCAATACAGACTTTTATAGACTTTAAAAAAGTTATTAAAAGTCATGAGTTATTCAATACAAACTTTTGTAGACTTTTAAAAAGTCATTAAAAGTCATGAGGTATTCAACAAATACTTTTTACAAGTCTATGAAAGTTAAGAGGTATTCAAACTTTCAATAACTTTTAATAACTTTAAAATTTCAATGACTTTTAATGACTTTTAGTTATATAAAATCTCACAATTTGTCTTTTTATCCTACCAAAGACTTTTAATGAATTTTTTTTAAATAGAAAGAATTTCAATTTAAAAGAAAAACATAAAACTTTTTGAAAAACATCAACCACCAAACATATGTTATGTTTCAAATGAGAGCACACTCAAACAAATTTTACAAATAAAATAAAATGAATAATTTTTAAAATGAATAAACTTTATGATAAAAAAAATACAAACATAAAAGATCTATAATAAAAAAAATTAACTAAAAAAATATAAAACAATTCTCCGTCAGTTGTGCAATTAAGGATGAAGGTTTTCAATTTTATTTTTACCTCTATTTTCAAAGCAACTAAACAACCCCGAAACAAATCAAACGAGTTTCATTTAGTGTTAATTAAAAATAATAAAAGATAAAAACCACTACTCAATCTTGCCAATATGTCATAATCAAAGTCGCGTATAGGCTTGACTCTATGTAATTACGATCAATATCAAACTACTTACTTTTAGGCATGGGTCTTGTTCAACAATTATGTACGGTTTTTATGTTTTATCTTAATAACTTGAATTAATTTTGTTTAGATTTTTTATATTCATTGTCAGACTTTCATAAAGACATGTAAATGTTAATATTATTGTCGGTTTGCTACATTTATTCTAAAAGAAAATTCATAATACTTTGACTAATTATAAAAAACAAATAAAATTTAACTAATTATTAAGAAAAACAATAGGTGCATAATTGTCTTTATGATGCAAACAAAATAAGCATGAATGCTTTCGTCAAGTTTAATTAATGATGATTTTGTTTTTTATTCTTTTGTAAAAAAAAATTTAATGACATGCTAAATATATATATATATATATATATATAAAATTTTTCTAAAACAAAGTATATAATATATTTAAAAGTTAATGAAAGTCTATAAATGTCTATGAAAGTCTTTTGAAATGAAAGTCTATAAAAGTTTTTTAAAATGAGAGTTTATGAAAGTTTTTCATAATTCTTCAAAATCTATAAAAGTCATTGAAATCTACAAAAGTCATCCACTTAAAAAAGTCTTTAAAAGTATTTTGAAATCCTAATCAAATACATTCTTCTTAGTCTAACCAGAGCATTCATTATTGAATTGAATGTAATGATGTCTATTACTTGGATTTTATTTATTTTGTCCAAAATATTCATCTATGATAAGCATTATAAAATCTACGAGAATATTATTAATTACTTAGCATAATTTCTAAAAAAAACATAGGAACACCTATTGAAAGTAAAAAACAACCAACTCTATCTGCAATGATGTCACTTGAATAAATTGACAATGGGTGTAGATAGTGGTGGCAAAACGGGCCGGCCCGTCAGGCGAATGAGGGAGGCCGGCCCGGGTCCAAGGCCCGTGTGGGGGCAGGTCGGGCCGTGCCTTAACGGGCCGGCCAGTTAAAGGACCGTCTAGCTTCCAATTTTTTTTAAATTCAATACCCTTCAATTCAATTTTTTTTTTAAAATAAAATTTTGAAATTTTTTTTGGGCAATGGGCTTTGCAGGCCTTAACGGGCCCGACCCGGTTTTTTCAAATGGGGGCCCGGTCTGACCCGCCAGCTAAACGGGCTTGGGCTTGGCCCGTTTAGCTAACGGCGGGCCGGGCCAAACCTGCCAAAAAATCGGGCCGGGCCGGGCGGCCCGTTTTGGCCCGGCCCTAAATTGACAGCACTAGGTGTAGACAATAGAGATTATATCGTATAAGTATTCAATGAACCAATTGAATGAATTTAATTTGATTAGATTAATCAATCTATTAATGGTTAAAGGTATCGCGGTTACATTATTACACTGATATATTAGACAAATCGAATTTAAAATTTAAAATTACAAAACTAGACCCCATTATTTTGTTTGAAATAAAAATATATTTGTTGACAAATTCTTCCTAAAATATAATAATAGATCATGGGAAGTATCTCAATGGTACAATAGAATATTGAAGAATATTGAAGTATCTCAAGAGTACAATAGATCATGGTCTTGTCTTACAAAGACCCACAAATCTGTTCCTAAGGGGGTTTGCAGATGCAGATTGGGCTACCGACCATGATGATAAAATGTCAACTTCACCATGATGATAAAAGGTCAACTTTAGGGTTCTGTATTTATCTTGGAAGGAAGGTGGTCACTTGGAGTTCAAAGACGCAACAAACCTTGTCCATATCAAGTACAGAAGCTAAGTACATGAGTTTAGCTAGTGCCACTGCAGAGATGATTTGGTAACAAAACCACTATAGAGAACTTCACATTGTTCAAACAAGAATCCCAATAATCTGGTGTGACAGTCTTAGTGATGTAAACCTAGTAGCTAACCCAGTGTTGCCTTCAAAGGCCAAGAACATGAGTTAGATCTCTATTTCATAAGAGAAAAGGTAGCTGTAAAACAAATCTCTGTGCAACATGTTCTTGCTTTAGATCAGATAGCAGATGTTCTCACTATAGCAATATCTTTCTCTCATTTTGAAAGATCGAAGAGCAAACTCAAAGTAGTTCTAGTAGCAACGGTTGGTTTGAGGGGGAGTAAAGAAGTCAACAGGTCAACTAGCCTAGCTGTATAAAGACATGGTTGTTAATATAATATAATGGAGTCCATTTTTCCTCACCCCCTCCCAAAAAGATGACATGTGACCAGGGAGGGGTAAATTTGTCCAATAAGAAAACAACGTTTGGACAAATTTACCCCTCCATGGACGCATGTCATCCTTTATAAGGGGGGGGGGGGGGGGGGGGGGGGTGGTGGTGGTAGTGTAATTCTTACCTCCTTTAAGGACTGTGCAATGATCCAGTCCAATCCAATACGATCCATTGGATCAGATCCAAAGAGGTGATTGGATCAGATAGGGGGGGGGGGGGGGGGGGGTGTGTAATTCTTACCTCCTTTTAGGAGTGTGCATGATCCAATCCAATCAAATACAATCCATTGGATCAGATCCAGAGAGGTGATTGAATCGGATTGGATACTAAATTCTAAAATCCATTGGGTTAGATCGGATCGGATCTTAGATTTCCGATTGGAAATCCATAGAATCCACCAATCAGCTTAAAATATTAGGCCTTATTTTTATATTGGACAATTTATTTTATCCACTACTTTCTACTGTAAAGGCCCAACTCAAATACAATTTTGTAATATATGTTTATAAATTACATTATCTGTTTATAACTGTTAACTTCAAATTCGAAGCTCCAATATATCTATTTATAAATTAAATTATTTGTTTTACGAATTTATTGGCAATGCAATTATAAAAGGTTTGAATGATTTTGCTTATATTTAATTTCATTGGATGCAATTATATATATGAATTTGAAATATTATTAATACCTAAATAATTTTTTTAATTATTAAATTTGTCTTTAACATATTTAAATATAAATATATAACAAACAATAGTTAAAAGGTTATAGATGTAAAAGTATTTATTTTCAGATATTTGTAACTTAAAAAACAAAAAAAATTCACTTATTTTAATTTTTCAGTGAAAAAAGTAAATATGTTATTCGGTTTTCAGTTTTCAGTCACTATTCAATCTTTAGTAAAATTTAACACTGTTATGTTTTCTGACAAAAAAATCTAACACAACGTTAGTCATCCTTTCATCCTTCTAAATTACCAATTTTTTTTATCCCATTTCATTTCAATTCTATTTATTTTATCCCATTTCATTTCAATTCTATTTATATATTCACGATGTAAGTTATGAAAATGTCAATAGTATAATAGTCTTTCTATCATCAAATAAATTGTTTAAGAGCTAAAATTCTAATGAACCCCTTGTAGTATTCTAATGCTTACCTCCTTTTAGGTGTGTGCATGATCCAATCCAATCCAATAAGATTCATTGGATCAGATCCATAGAGGAAATTGGATCGGATTAGATTGGACTGGATACTAAATTCTAAAATCCATTGGATTAGATCGGATCTTGGATTTTCGTTTGGAAATCCATCGAATCCGCCAATCAGCCTAAAATATTAGGCCTTATTTTTATATTGGACAATTTATTTTATCCACTACTTTCTACTGTAAATGCCCAACTCAAATACAAATTTGTAATATATATGTTTATAAATTACATTATCTGTTTATAGCTGTTAACTTCAAATTCGAATATCCAGTATATCTATTTATAAATTACATTATTGTTTTACGAATTTATTGGCAATACAATTATAAAAGGTTTGAATGATTTTGCTTATATTTAATTTCATTGGATGCAATAATTTATATAAATTTGAAATATTATTAATAACTAAATAATTTTTTATAATTATTAAATTTGTCTTTAATATATTAAAATATAAATATATAACAAACAATAGTTAAAAGGGTATAGATGTAAACGCATTTATTTTTCAGATATTTGTAACTTAAAAAACAAACAATTTTTCACTTATATTCATTTTTCAGTGTAAAAAGCAAATATGTTATTCGGTTTTCAGTTTTCAGTCACTATTCAGTCATTAGTAAAATTCAACACTATTCAGTTTCAGACAAAAAATAAAACACAACCTTAGTCATCCTTTCAACCTTCCAAATTACCTTTTTTTTTAATCCCATTTCATTTCAATTCTATTTATATATTCATGATGTAATAAATGAAAATGTCAATAATATAATAGTCTTTCTATCATCAAATAAATTGTTTAAGAGCTAATGAACCCCTTGTAGTATTATAATGCTTACCTCCTTTTAAGAGTGTGCATGATCCAATCCAATCCAATACGATCCATTGGATCGGATCCAGAGATGTGATTGGATCGGATTGAATACTAAATTCGAAAATCCATTGGGTTAGATCGGATCTTGGATTTCCGTTTGGAAATCCATCGAATCCGTCAATCAGCCTAAAATATTAGGCATTATTTTTATATTGGGCAATTTATTTTATCAACTACTTTCTACTGTAAAGGCCAAACTCAAATACAATTTTGTAATATATATGTTTATAAATTACATTATCTGTTTATAACTGTTAACTTCAAATTCGAATCTCTAATATAT
The DNA here is from genome assembly GCA_033220585.1 of Dipteronia sinensis. NCBI lineage: Eukaryota > Viridiplantae > Streptophyta > Magnoliopsida > Sapindales > Sapindaceae > Dipteronia > Dipteronia sinensis. The sequence continues at coordinate 18,201,541 of CM065645.1, read as the reverse complement.
CTATTTATAAATTACATTATTTGTTTTACGAATTTATTGGCAATGCAATTTATAAAAGGTTTGAATGATTTTTCTTATTTTTAATTTCATTGGATGCAATTATATAAATAAATATGAAATATTACTAATAACTAAATATTTTTTTATAATTATTAAAATTGTCTTTAATATATTAAAATATAAATATATAACAAACAATTGTTAAAAGTGCATAGATGTAAAAATATTAATTTTCAGATATTTGTAACTTAAAAAACAAACAATTTTTCACTTATATTCATTTTTCAGTGAAAAAAGCAAACATGTTATTCAGTTTTCAGTTTTCAGTCACTATTCAGTCTTTAGTAAAATTCAACACTGTTCTGTTTTCTGACAAAAAATCTAACACAACGTTAGTCATCCTTTCATCCTTCTAAATTACCAATTTTTTTTATCCCATTTCATTTCAATTCTATTTATATATTCACGATGTAGGCTATGAAAATGTCAATAGTATAATAGTCTTTCTATCATCAAATAAATTGTTTAAGAGCTAAAATTCTAATGAACCCCTTGTAGTATTCTAATGCTTACCTCCTTTTAGGAGTGTGCATGATCCAATCCAATCCAATACGATTCATTGGATCAGATCCATAGAGGAAATTGGATCGGATTAGATTGGACTGGATACTAAATTCTAAAATCCATTGGGTTATATCGGATCTTGGATTTCCGTTTGGAAATCCATCGGATCTGCCAACGAGCCTAAAATATTAGGCATTATTTTTATATTGGGCAATTTATTTTATCCACTACTTTCTACTGTAAATGCCCAACTCAAATACAATTTTGTAATATATATGTTTATAAATTACATTATCTGTTTATAACTGTTAACTTCAAATTTGAATCTCCAATATATCTATTTATATATTACATTATTGGTTTTACGAATTTATTGGCAATGCAATTATAAAAGTTTTGAATGATTTTGCTTATATTTAATTTCATTGGATGCAATAATTTATATAAATTTTAAATATTATTAATAACTAAATAATTTTTTATAATTATTAAATTTGTATTTAATATATTAAAATATAAATATATAACAAACAATAGTTAAAAAGGGTTTATATGTAAAAGTATTTATTTTCAGATATTTGTAACTTAAAAAACAAACAATTTCACTTATATTCTTTTTTTAGTGAAAAAACCAAACATGTTATTCGGTTTTCAGTTTTCAGTCACTATTCAGTCTTTAGTAAAATTCAACACTGTTCAGTTTTCTGACAAAAAATAAAACACAACCTTAGTCATCCTTTCATCCTTCCAAATTACCTTTCTTTTTATCCCATTTCATTTCAATTCTATTTATATATTCATGATGTAATAAATGAAAATGTCAATAGTATAATAGTCTTTCTATCATCAAATAAATTGTTTAAGAGTCAAAATTCTAATCAACCCCTTGTAGTATTACAGAAAATTACAAAACCAAATTAAAAACAAGTCCCTAAATCCATGAATAAAAAGACATATCTATCCTTACTTATATTATTTGATAGGTATATTTGATGTAAATTTAAAAGTATGATATGGGTATAAATGTCTTTCAACGAGTAACAAAATTTTAAATTAAAAATGAATTTTAAAATGACATATCTATGCTTACGTTTTGGCATCACGGAAACTTTTTTTAAAATTTTGAAATTTGCTAATGGTATAAAAGTCGCTTCCATATCAAACAAATAAAATGGAGCTGTAATTAAGCATTATTCAGTATTTACCGGCTATTTCCCTCTTTTTATTAGGGCAAATTGCACTGCACCACTTGAGGTTTTGGCAATGTACGTTTAGTTAGAAAAGTTTTGGTATTATACACTAACACACCCAATACTTAAATCTAACTTTGAAAATACCTAAAATGCCTATAGTTGTATTATTTTATACTTTATTTTTTTACCTTTTAACCAAAAACTCTATAAACTTTAATAAAATTAAAAAATTAAATAAAAGATATGATTCATTAAATAAATAAGTAGTTTTAAACAAATTAAATAAATAAATAGTTTTAAAAAATAAAATAAATAAATAGGTTTAAAAAGTTAAACTATTTATCTAAACTTTTACCGAAGGAAGTGGTTGAACTTGAAGAAGGTAAGAAGACTCCTAGTGTTGGGAACCTTGAAGTTTCTTTCACCATCATCCTTACCGTAAAAGTTTGGATATTTAGAGCTTTTCTTGTCCTATTAATGGATATCCTTAAAAAAATTAATTTTTTTAGTTTTTTCATTTATTTATTTACTTTTTAAAACTATTTATTTATTTAATAATTTTAAACTATTTATTTATTTAATTTTTTAAAACTATTTTTTTATTTAATTTTTTTAAACCATTTAATTTTTTAATTTTTTAAACTATTTATTAATTTGATTTTTTAAAATATTTATTTATTTAATTTTCTTAAACTATTTATTTATTTAATTTTTTAAAACTATTTATTTATTTTAAAACAATTAATTTATTTAATGAATCATATCTTTTATTTAATTTTTTATTTTATTAAAGTTTATAAAGTTTTTGGTTAAAAGGTGAAAAATAAAGTATAAATAATACAACTAATGGCATTTTTAAAGTGAAATTTAAGTCTTGGGGGTGTTAGTGTATAATACCAAAACTTTTCCAACTAAGTGTACATTGCCCAAACCTTAAGGGGTGCAGTGAAATTTCCCCTTTTATATATAGTCAATAGATATATATAAATGGTAAACACTCATTTTTTTTGTTGCTTTGGCCATGTTGATGGTTGCCACAACCCTAATTCTCGGTGATCGTCAGGTTTCGGCTCAAGTATGTGGACTGAATATTCCTCAACTTATATTACAATGCTCACAATATGTCCAACCTAGATTGGATGCTCCTTCATCGGAGGAGTGTTGCGCGGTGGTGAAATCCATTTATGTCATGTGTGCTTGCAAGTATGTTACTCCATGTATTAGCATGGACAGGGCTGTGTATGTTGGATGAACTTGTGGTCTAAAAATTGAATCTGGCACCAAATGTGGAAGTAAGATTTTTTACTCATTTTTTTAAAATTCTTTTGATTTTCTAGTGGTACATGTTAATGTTTGTTAATGGTAAAATCTGATAAACTAATAGGTCAGCATCATTACCGGAGAAAGCGGTGAGCAAGTATGCCACGACACCAAAAGTCTGCCAGAAGAAACCAGTTGAAATTGACCATGTCTCAACCCTTGGCTCCAGCGAGATCCGATCGGGTTCAACAAAGAGATTAGATAGAGAAAACCTAATAGGGTTAAACAATTGTTCGGATAAAAGAGACTGGTCAGGTTGAGTAACCGATTGGATAAAGGAGACACCAGTCTGGTTGAGTAACCGATTGGATAAAGAAGACTCAGTCGGGTTAGAGAACCGATCGGCTAAAAGTGTGTAAAAGATAGTAATACCAAGTTAACCACAATTCAAGTACGAAGAGGAAGAATCTTACCTAAACAAGGAACCATGAAGCACACTCCAATTAGGAAACAAATTTCCTTTGAGATATTGGAGTCTAATTTCAACAGAGGATTTAATTCATTTAATGCGTAGGGTATTTAAAACAGGAAAGAAGATAAAAATGACTTTAACAAATCAGAGTCCTACTAAATCTCGTCAACTTTCATTGCGTGTACACCAAGAATTAGGATTCTATGCATGTATAAATAGACCCTCAATACCATTATATACACACATGCAAAAGCATATAACTGCAAGAGTGGAAGAGAGATTGAGTGTGTAATTCATTTTTACATAGTGAAAACTTATTCTTGCCGCCTCCTGCAACCGTGGTTTTTTTCCCTTTTAAGGTTTTCCACGGAAATTCGGTGTATTTGTATGTTTAATTATTATTTTTCCGCATCACAATATTATTATCATTCACATTAACTTTGTTGGACGCGTGACTTTTTCTATAATCCAAAAATCACCGTTAACAATTGACGCTATAGGAAATGTGAAAATTATTGCAGAATCACTATAGGGACTTATGGCAAGCTATCATGGCAAACAACAGAGGTGGAGATGCCTTGGATCACGACGGAAGCCGGTCCCCACACGATATAAATGCTTCCGGTGAGCACGGGGTGAATACCAGTGCCACACTGCCACACTGCCACTGGAGGAGGATTGGCCTCTAGAACACCAATCACAGGTGTCCAAACCGTGATAACCCCCGCAAACACTTCAAAAGGAATCTCCCCGGAGGCATTCCAACGTATTCAAGAATCCCTATGGCTAGTCATTGAAGACACGGCAAGGTAAGAAATCAACATAACGGCGACCGCAAATTTGACTTCCCTGTATCAATTATCAACTCATGTTGTGGCTCAAGACCCTAAAATGCACTCAAAGATAGTGGGTGCAACTCCGGGTGCTCCCTGTAAAATTTGCAGCGAAAGGGCAAATCACCGCGAGCAGTGAGGAAATGAGGTTTCTCGGAAGAGAGATGATAGCTATGATGATAGAGATCACATGGAGGATGGTCACCACGGTGGCGAAGATTATAGGAAACCCGACCGTCAAGATGATGTAGGGAGATGTAATGGCAATCGTTTAGAATATGCTCGGGAAACCGTTATGAAGATGACTAGAGGAGGCTCCGATCGGTTTCAAATGATGATGATCTCCCATTCAAAAGGCGCTTGGCGACCAGGTCGCCGGTCAGGTTTAACTAACAGAATGCTCAGATTACAGGGCATATACCAAAGGACTCCTATGGGATCACCATTCGTCAAAAGTTTGATGAGCATGGAGAACTCGTCAGCCTTCTGCTCGTCTTGAAGCATAAACTCCTGTGCAGCGGCCATGAGGTCGTTACAGATTTGGCTTCTTCTTATGCAATTAAGGCCCTTTGCTCGGCTTCAAGTTGAGAAGTGAGATACCTCTCAATGAACTCCTGGTTTGCCTCAAGTTTCTCCTTACATGCTCACTCAATTCGAGTCCGACCCTTCTCACTCTCCATAAGTGATGCCTCAAGACGTCTGATCTTATTTGCCTGAGAAAAATTTACGCGATAAGCGTCAGCTAGCTTAGAGACCATATGTACAAATGATACAGTCAAGAAAAAAATAAGAGTCAAGAACTTAACAGGGAAAGAGATAAGATAGAGAGACTTACATAGACGATGCTATTATAAAAGTTATTAAGCCTCTTAGAGAGATTGTTGACTTTAAAGCGGCTCATCTGATCCTTCTCAATGTAGGCATGTCCGAACGTCATAGCCTTCAGCATATCATAAGGATTGGGAGGTCCGCTTGGCAAGCTGGAAGAGGTACTTGGACCAGCCGAAGTAGAATAAGGTTTGGAAAGCTGAACTGTCCTCTCAACATTAACGACCCTCTGAGTGGCATCATTAGCAGCCATTTCTGGTGTAGCACTCGAGGGAGAAACAACCACTTCAGGACCGTCGACCACTGGAATCTTCGGAGCAAAGAGGGATGCGATTCAGAAATATAAGGTGGGGGTTGAGTCCCCTCAACACATATTTTTTCCAGCGAAAGCCCCGGCCAAGACTATATTCATAACCTCCTCCTTAACCTGCTCGCCGGGAATCTCAGAAAGACGAGCAGACACATTAGCCTAAACCCCTTAATCATCAGCAGTTTCCTCATCCGAGGAAGAAACAACAATCGCAACTGCCCGTGGGACTTTAACAGCAGGCTGCGGCGGAGGGCTAATTGCCCTTCTCTTCGTCGAACGCTTATCTCGGGGGTCGAGATCAGCGGCAAGGTCTTCAAGTTCAACTTCCTCCACATCGGAGATATTAGAGTTCTTGGAGAAATATTGGGTGCTAGAGGTATAAGTTTGGGAAGAGGGTTCACCGACCTTTCCCTTCCCCTTTACATCTGCATTAGGCACACCCGGCACATCCCTATCCTCAGCTTGGAGAGGTTCCTCAGCAACCTCATCATCAGAAGTATCTTCATCCTCACATGCTTCATAGCCCTACAGAGGTGCAATCCCACTCGCCACCTGATTAGCAGCATCCCTATAGCTGGCTTTCGCAACAGCTTTTGTTTTGTGCATTTGCATGTCATAAACCACATCTGCGTCGAATACTAGAGAAACGAGGAATCAAATGGAGTACTTGGATATAAAAATGAATAATAGCAAAGGGAGAAGAACACTTACAACGCTTGCGACTAGAAGAAAGTTGAGAAAGGATCTTAGCCTTGATCATCTTCCCCTCATCAAAAAGATAGGGTTTACCCCTTTACTCAAGAGAGCGAACGACCGCCTTGGTAAGATTGACCTTGTCAGTATCACTCAAAAAACCAGAGGCCTTTTAACTTAGGTTTCTGGAGAAGTTAAAAACCGATGAACCTTACATTCTGTCAAGCGTCTTTCTAGCTCAGCAGCAGCAACTTGGCCCCAGTTGACCTTAACGAAGAACCAGTTGTTCTTTCAGTACTTTTTTGAAGTCGGGAAACCCTAGATGAAGCCCTTCATCTTATCTTTAGTGGCAGCCTCAAGTTTCTTCTTGGTTGAAACCCCTGTAGAAATCTAGTGGTCGGGGGAGGTGGAAGGCAAAAAATATGTACCAGTCTAGTTAGACTGTCTAAGATTGTACTTGAAGAAAACTTTAGCAACATTTCCTCAGTCTAGAAGGTATAATGAAGCAATTTTCAAAGATTATCATATGACATTTCTTAAATTCATATTTTATTTATAAAATATAAGAAACAACATGAAGACGATCCATTTGTAGTAATTTATTGGTTTTTTTCAACCCATATGAAACAATCAAATCAAATCTGTAAAGATATCGGTGTTAATGGCATTTCGTACATTTTGCATTTTAATTATAGTATATGAAACGCCATTAACACGATACATTTTTCAATCTGATATGTAGCCATGTAGGAGTGTATAGAATTGTGCAAGTACACGAGCATTTCTATTCTTATTTAGAGGCCTTTTATGAAACCTACCAAGTACCAATGCATTTGAAGTACTATTTTGGTATATTTCATATTTCTAAATTACAATTGTTCTTGTAGGGAAAGTAATTATACTAAAAGAGGTTGTAGTGAAAAAAACAAAGATACTTTTGGGTTGTCATTTCCATTTTCATCGGTTCTGATATATTCTCCATAATTAACTTGTCTAATTTGACATGTATTAGATAATATTGACACTACAATTTATGGAAATACCAGTCAGAAATCTACCATTTCTAAACGTTAAATTGGCATTCAATTAGGTTTAGAGGCTATATTTCACACATTTATTGCAGTTGGATTCACATATTTATTTTATGACAGTTGGATTCATATATTTATTGCAATGATAATTCCAAAAAACAACTCTTGAACACAAATAAACCACAAATTTATGTATCTGGGTGAAAGTAGAAACTGAATTTGTTTGTTAACAATTATAATGATTCAGCAATTAGAATATATTTAACAAAAGCTTTTGAGTGATGCCATTTGAAAATAAATAAATACACATTTACTGACGTTCAAAATTCATACAAGCAAAAAACTTTCTAATGAAATTAAAAATTAACGGCATTATTCATAATGCAACCTGTTTCAGCAATAAGGAAACTCTTGAGAACCCTTTGAACTCTTACCACGGCAGAGATATGAACCTGTGATTGTACACCATCTAATTCTAACACAACTCAAAAATAAAATGTGCACCCTTACGAAAATAGTTACATTGTTCTGCTTTCATGTCCCCAGTCCCAGGTTTCGGGAAAATGAAAGGAATAAATAGACCAAACCCTCCTGCTTCTATCAATGTGTATCAGTAAAATGTGAACAATAATGATGAAAGATGCTGGAAAACAATTAAATTTGGATTATTTCTGCAAAAGAGATGGGGTTGACATGAATTCAATACTTGACATGATAATGTACACAGTTTAACAAAAAGGGGATAATAATACATAAGTTACAAACTGGACTTATCTTCTCCTACGATAAAAGATTAGTCAAGGTTGAGGATGACATTGTCATGATGGTCCAGTGAGAATAAATGCTTGGAGAAGGCTCTGAGCAGCTTGGGTTTCATCTGGTGTCCCAGATATCACAATAATCCGATCGCTTGATCCTAGACGAGGTTCATGCACAATGACCTTAGCACCTGAAATCTGATCAAAGAAAGTGGATGATAAGCTGGAGTTTATAGAAGACAAAATATAAACGATTAGGAAAGAGACTAGCTTCCATTCGCAACAAAGAAATCGTAATTTCAATGTGTTGGATTACCGTTAATCTCAAAAACTTAAGTTTATAACAAATTCACCTGACAATAATATCAAAACCTCAGATGCATGATTAAATTTAATCAACATATTTGTCATGATACATGACCACCATGCTCTATACCCTAATTTAAGAATGGAGTTTTTTTTTTAATTCAAATATAAAACCTGTCATATAGATTCTCCTATCATGCTGAATATACATTAATAAAATAGGAGATGTCTCAACCATATAATTTATATCCATGAGAAAGAAACCAAAGAACGAAAAGGGAAATAATGGAGAAAGATAGAGGCTTGGTTACCAGTGTAGGCTTGGTTAAGAGAACAAGGCTCATGTACAATACAGGCACTAAATTCTCAATTATACCTTGTTTCACATGCAGAAAATTCTCTCTCTTATACATCATAAATCAATTATCAGGATTCATGGCTTGTCAACAAAAGAAAGAAATATATTATTGACGTGTTTCAGTCAAAAAAAGCGTCAATGACAAAATGAATAGAACATTTGTTTTGTTTTTTCGCTTTTTGTCAGAAACAAAATCTATTATAGAAAAATTTCCACAAAGAAGGTCAACATACCACGAGAATTTAATAATTCTGTTTTTGTCCGGAATTTTTTCAACACTGGAGGACTGATTTTTTCTCAAGGTTTTTTATATATTGGGGGAATATAAACATTGTTGTACCTATCTGTTTTTTTTTTGTTTGTTTATTATTTACATTTTTTTTGTTTGGTTTTGTTTTTTGTGTTTGAAAGTTCTTTAAATGCAAGATACCTGTCTCAGACGAGTCAGATTGCTGCCATTTTCTCCATAAACAGAACCAATAACATTGTCAGGAACTATAATCTCTACAGTTGAATTTGTCACGATGGCTGATTTGCTTCCACTGCAGAAAATAAATGAAAGGTCACAAGTAAATAAAATGCAGGCCATCTGGCCATGGCCGTTTTGATTTTTTTGATTTTATTTTTTAGGTCTTAATGTTTTTGCCTCTTTGCTATTCCATTATCCACAACATGGAATGTTTACTGTACTGACAACTATTGAATTCAGATAAACTAGATGACGCTCAGAGAGCAGAAAACATGCCACATTTCATATGGAAGACATATGTTAAACTATTCAATTTACCATATACTTATGCACTGATAATATTCATTAACCAAGTGATGCTCTTTCTGTTACACAAAGTTGTATAAACCCAGCTCATGCATATAAGAAATTGTTCATGTTTCAGGTCTGACTGACTCATCGGTGATTGTCTGCAAGTCAGTTATCTGAATAAAGCATTGCAGATTTGCAGCATAATTATTTAGAGTATCAGACAACTCAGCATTTGTGTATATTCAACTTTTCAGTAATTGTGGCTGGAATCCGTAAAAGAAAGCCAAAACCAGAAACTTGTCATAGGTGTAATGTTTTTCACATGAATAATCCTAGAGCATGAACAATCTACTCTCTAAACCCCAATTTTAACCAAAATTTACCCAGAACTTCCAGGCAAGAGTTACATTAGACAAGTCGTAATAGTAGCACAGTAGCACAGTAGCATACTGAATTTGATATCCTAGGCATTGGAGAGATTCTAGAAACCATGACAGATATTAAAGATAGTAATAAACATACTAACATACTACTGTTAAAATCTCATAGAGTAATACTATTCAGTCCAAAAAATTTTCTTTCATAAAATTTTTGGCCAAGTTACAAATCAACATAGCATTAGAGTTTCAATCCAAAAGTTAACATATTACCTTACCAGACAAGGATAGGGAGGTTTGTTTCAAAATTCATGATAGAATATAGTTTTTCGTTTGGCTACCGATGTATGGATAAGTCAATACTTGAGACTTGATTAGAATGAAATTTCTTAGTACATCTATTTCCTCTTTTTGGTGTGTGATGTGCAAGAATTGTTCAAAGGATATTGATCATTTGTCCCTCCATTGTCTGATGGTTCTCTTCTATGAAATAAACAATATTAAATGATGTAGGTTTGAGTTGGGATCTTTCTACTACATGTGTTTATTTACTATTGTAGAAGGTTTGTTTTTGTTGGGGGAGAAAAACTGAGATTTCATCTTTTTGTGTTATTGTGGCTATATTTTGGGTGGTTTGAGCGGACAGAAATATATAGAATTTTTGAAGAAGCTATAGGAGAAGACTGCATGTTTTGTGGTTTGAGGTGCACTTTACTGTGGATTTCCGTTTCAAAAGAATTTCACGAGTTTCCATTATTTTTTATTTCACTTAATTGGAAGTTATTGTTAAATGATTGTAGTTTAATTTTGTAGGTTTTTACAGATTGGACATGTCATTATGTGGACTGCTGGTCCACTCTTTGTACTAATCCTAGTTTTTAATGAACTGTTGTTTCTTTTGTTCTTTAATATAACGAGCAAAATAACTGCTAGAATTTTTTTTCAATTTTCAAACTATGAGTCTCCGAATCTGAAATGATGGCTTAATGCTACCAGGAGATGATTTAAGTAGAACAGATCATTTAACTTCATCTAATAAGAAAATGGATCAAGTTATTATTTGATAATACTAATCTAAGTCAAGGAATACATCTTCATGTATTTGTTATTGGTAACAAACCTGCCAAGTTCCAAGCCACCCTTATGATAAGGAAAACCTCTGCCGACATCTGTGATGCCCCTTGAATTTACTCCAGATACTGTCTGCAAACAAAATCATCCATAAGTGTTAAATGTCTTCATAAGTTCAATACTGTTAAAGAGAGAGAGAGAGAGAGAGAGAGAGAGAGAGAGAGAGAGAGAGAGAGAGAGAGAGAGAGAGAGAGTCTACCTGTGATGCCCATAACCTTGGTGAAGGCGGATGATCTAGACTATGGGAATGTCCAAGATGATCCATAGGAGTAAGCCGACTAAGACTATGAGAAACACCAACTGATGAGTGCATCCCAACAGGGACGGGATCCCTCAATCTCCCATAGGGACTGGTCTCAGCTAATACAAACGAGCTGCTCCTTGTTCCAGCATTGCTTTGCGTGCTGGGGGAAAGATTGTCTCGCAATCTACCAGATACATTATAAACAGCATCTTTCACCCTTGAAAACTCTCCTGATATCTGTAAATTAACCAAAATCAATAGAGAAAACTCTAAGATCTCATTGTGACCAAAAAAGAACAATAAATAAATTCTTCATGTTATATTCTTTGTATCTTCCAAAATATCCACATATTATTATTATTATTTTTTTTATTTAAAAAAAAAACAAAGTGTAGGTAACAAAGGATGCATACACATATAAATACAGAAATCTTTATATATATATATATATATATATATATAAACTTGTTAGAAAATTTGAACAATATAACATTATCAGGCTTTTTGTACTCTTAATGAAAAGAATCCAATTGATTTGCTGTTCTGTGCTTATAGTTTTTTATACTTAGAAGTTACAACACATATACAGAAGCCAGAACAGAAAACATTGAAAAGAAAGGCAAACTAGAATAGAGGTGCCCACTAATCCTCAAATAGAAATTGAAAAGACAAGAATGAACTCAAATAGAAATAAAAAGAATCCACTTATTCGGTATTCTGTGCTTATATGATTCATGTCTAGTCAAGAATGAAAGGTCTTGCAAAAATCACTGTATTGAATCAACAATTAGGTCCTAGCTCAGTCCAAGTTAAGCAATTGTATATATAATAACAATATGTCATGCTTTAAGTATAATGTTCACTAAACAGTTTATCCGGACTTGTTTCTTAGGGACAGATAAAATCCCAAAAACAAGAGCACCCAAAGATCCACAAGATGGCACCAATAAATAATCCATGTCAACATAAGATTAGAATATTGCTTTCTACAGCAATTAAAAAGAACAAAGGACGAAAGAAATAAAAAGAAATTTATGTTAGATTGGAAGGCTGTTGTTTTTCTGATAGAGTACATTGCAATTTCTATTTTTGTTTAGTTTGTTGTTTTGGGTGGGTACTACTTGTTCACTAATGTACTTTCTTCTTTTTTGAATAAAGTTTCTGTTTCCTATAAAAAAAATAATAAATAAAAGGAAATTATTTGAATTGCCTAAACCAGTGTACCAAAATTTCAAATCAGCAAAGCAATTTTCAGGGTAGAAGTGAATGTACATAATGAACTAACATTATACCCCTCAAACTAAAAGATTGAATCTAGAGCAGCAGTTTCAGAAATTTCCATAGGAGAATCTAACCAAATGACTTTATTTGCTATTGAATCAGCTTTTTCCTACTAGAATACTAAATTTACATAGTTCAAAAAAAAAAGGAAAAATAAATTTCCATGGGATATTGTTTTTTTTCTTTTCTTTCCATTCTTTCTTTCATTTTTTTCCAAAAAGACACGATGTGATCTCCATTTTAGCATCATTGACTCATAAGCTCAATGTGTCCCCCCGTTCATCTGCTGCTACTGGTTATCAAGTATAACAGATGTATTCGTTAATAATTAAAAAATTGTAAGCTATGGTAACTAATACTATCAGATCTTACCTCATTCAATTTCTACAAGTTTATTTCCACACGTATCCACTTAAACTTCCCACAAATTAATTTATCTCTATAGGATCACTATCAATAATCCATTGATATAATCTTTCATGAGTAACAAGGCAAGTGCATTTACTAATTATGTTCTTGTTCCTTAAAACACTTCAATGCACGACCATCCTTTATTCTTCTGATTCTACAGTTTATGAACAATTGTAATCTCTCATATAGCTAATAAAAGAGGAGCCTGCTGAGAGAGCATGGAAGGAAAAAAAAAATCTTAATTCTCAAAATTAATGGATGCTCTGGATGGAAAAACGAATGGTCAACAAAATGACATGTAGCACGATCATCTATGGAATTATGATGTCATATTCATACTTGACTTAGATTATTGCAAGTGGGAAAAATAAAAGCGCATGATGGAAACGTTTACATGCTTCGATAAATTGTATGTACTTCTGGCAATAACTGATTAACTGAACAAACTTACTTCTTGCCCCCTTCTCATTTCAAAAGAAAAAGGTTGAATCTATTTAGTCTTAAGGTACCCTACACTGTACTAAACAAAAATAAGCTGAAAAAAGATTCCACTGCACCTGTACCACTTTATCGTTCTCAGGGGCACACTTTGGGACCTGGTCATCCCCTAATATCCTTATGCTGGTACCAGTTGCCTTCCGCATTTCTGAGATTATTGTGCCTCCTTTACCCAACAAACAGCCAACTTGATTTGATGCAACGACAAGCCGAGCTGTCACAAGTGATCCCTTATTTGAGCTCGGATCTCTCCCCTTTTCAACAGCAGCCTCTATCAACCTAGTGAAAACAAGGACAACAGCCTTTTGTGCTGGCGAATACCGTGATTCTGGGTTCTACCAAGTGGAAATCAACTTCAAACTGTCAACACATCATAACATAAGCCTGCATAGAAAATACTAAAGAAAGATCACAGCACAACAAACCTCTGATGCAGTAACAGTAATTAACCGTTCATCACACTCAGCTACAGTAGCTCCAACAGCTATTGAAGCACCTGTCTCACTCTGAAGAGCCTTAATGATAGTACCTCCTTTTCCAATAACACCACCAACCCTGTCATTCGAACAAAGTATTCTAAAACATACTTCCTGCTGTTGCGATTTTGTCTCTAGGGGGTGGGCCCTGTCAGACTCCAATGATAAGGGATGAACTCCTGAAGCATAACTGATGGCACTGCTTGGTGTAGCCAATAACACTTGATTCCGCTGTGAAAGAAGATCTACACGAAGATCAGGTAGAGTCTCCTGGGAAACTGCCCCAAAAGGTCTACGTAAAGTCTCTAGGGGAACAGCCTCAAAAGGTCTACGTGTAGTCTCTGGAAGGTATGCCTCAATAGGTCTCCATAAGGTCTCTTGGGAAACTGCCTCAAGAGGTTTGTGTGTAGTGTCATGGGGCATCGCCTCAAGAGGTCTCCGTATAATCTCTTGGGGGAATGACTCATGAGATCTGAGTATAGCCTCTTGTGGAATTGCTTCATGAGACCTGCTTCCAATTATCCTTGTCTTGTCAACTGGTGGACAGTCTTGAAGACAGCAAGAGACAGCAATGAGTGCTTTCTTTACAGCCAAAACATCCCCTTCAATCTGCACAATGCACAGAACCAATTTTCACAAGAAAACAATAAACAACTTTTCAACTAAACTACAATTAAATGGAGCACATACATCAACATTTGGGAGGCTGAGTCAAAGTAAATTACACTAATGTTAAACTACTCTTCAAGGTCATGTAGATTCATTTCCTTCTAGGTAGAAAACGTATATTCCTCTCACTGTAAATACTAGAGATCTCCATCGATGGAATATCCCCCTATTAATGACCAGAAAACTTACACTTCTATTAGTAATTAAGTATCACAGCAAAATAGCCACTGAAGATCAATTATTACCACAATGAGCTTAAGAGACACAACTGTACTCTTGCCTGTATTAGTTTCAAACCCCAGTGACGTCCTAATGCGCTTGAAAATAATAAAGTGGGGTGATCATGTGTTTCCCAAGCAGGAAAGAAGTGTATATCCTTGTTCACTTGCTAAATCCAACCAAGTACACTGAGTGCCAAACGAAAGAAAAATAGGGACAAAGGAGTTTGATGCCTGGTATTTGTGTTGAATCACCCTTTCAATTCTTCAACCATTACTAGTTGAACCTGAGAAAATAGAAAATATTTCCATCCCATTTCCCCACCAACACACAGAATCTGTCATTCAGACCTTCAGACCTTCAGAAAAATTCTGTCATATTAATCCCCTTCCAGAGTCCACAACTCCACATATAACATCAAGAATTCAAGACATAAGTTTCTGATACGGCAATTTTAGAAACCTATTTCTGCTGTTTTCTTTTAAGGCCCAATGAACATTTACTCAGAAGTCAGAAATCATAATTGTTTGCCAAAATACGCCATTCTAACCAAGTACTAAGGTTTTGCCATTTACCATGCAATATTAAACATTAAAGTTAAGAAGTTCTAAAACTGTTCTTCGGAACTTTGCCATCCCCAACACTAACTAGCAGAACAATCTTAAGTATAAGCCCTATCATAATCAGGTGACAGGTAACCAACCAAAAGATAGCTATAAGTGCATCTGCGCATGAATCTTTTATTAATTTCCTTTTTACCCTCTGTTTCTCTGAACATACCCTTGTGCTTGGACATTAGGCCAATAAACACCATGGTCTTGTATGAACTACAAAGAAAACTAACCCCTCCAAAACAAAAACTTACTTTACAAACAAAAAAATACAAATTTGAAGTACACATCTCCAACACAATACTCATCATCTTAACTATCAAGTGCATCAGGGGAAACACTGGTTAGAAAATTGGGGCTTTCTGCACAAGCTAAACAATGTACTATACAATATCCAAACTCTTACATTCAACTAGTAACTACAACCGCACAGTCTAAACGACCCATATGTGAATATATCCCTAGGTACAAATTGGAATTTTGCCACAAATTGACATTAAATTCAACAAACCCAGTATGGAAAACTTCATTTATTTGCAAGAGCTCAAAACTTATTCAGCAAAAAGTGAAACTAGCACAATTGACAATTCAGGATTAAAAAAAAGACACAATTCAGAAATCTAAGCAAGCAGCTAAATAGTATATACCCAATAATGCAACTCTATTAAACACAAAATTCCATTAATTACACAATATACGAATTTGAAGCAATCTCTTACCTCCACAATTTCATCATTAGGACCAGCACAAGCAGACAAGTTCTCCGTCAAAACCCTAATCTTGCACCCACTCTCTTTCCTTATTTTTTCCACTACCTTCCCTCCTTTCCCTATCACTGAGCCTACCTGGTTGGTCTCCGCCAACAGCCTACACGAAACTACCCCCATTTCGACCACACCGGACTCTGCCGCCGCCACCTCCAGTATCCGGTCAAAAACCCTAATCAACCCCTCTTGCGCCTTCGACACTTCAAACATCCCATCCTCTAAATTGAAATAATCATCTCCAACATTGCCGTTTCCACAACTACTATTTACAATAGTGCTACTACCATTATTTCTGCTCCTATTGTTAGCAATAATCAACTTAGAATCAGCCGTTATCGGTCCGATCACCGTCACGACCCTATCCGTTGTGTCCTTAGGCGGCTCCTCCACCCGGATCTTCGCTCCAGTGGACTGTTGGAGCTGCTTGATTACGTTTCCTGATTTCCCAATCACGCCGCCGATGCGAGACATGTGACAGAGCAGACGGAAGGCCACGTGTCCGGCGGGCACCGATAAAGGCGGAGCCTTGGAGCGCTTGTTGGAGGATCCGTTGGTAGCGCTATACGGGTTCGGGTCGGACATTATCGTACGCTTCATCAGTAACTTGGAACTTTCTCTCAAAATTTCTTTGAGGATTGAGTCAATGTATATATACACACTGTGTGGTTATGGATTTTTCTTGTTTTGTCGGTTTCCTTGCAAGAGGTTGGACTTAAGAAGTAGCGGTGTTGCAGTGGGGTTTTCAGTCGCTAAAGTGCGCCGGAAGTGCGCAGTGCGCTTCTTTGTGTTTGTGTTGAATGTTGATCCTCCTGACTCCGGACTCCTGGCTCATACGGGAAAACGATACCGTTTTGTTATGACTTATGATGTTTTGATTTGTGGACTGTCATAGGGTCATTGACTCATTCCATACTATTACAAATTTTGAGGTCAGATCTGTGCCGTTGGTTTTTTTGGAGCTCCGTTAGATAGAATCTGACGGATGCTACTTCATTATGCTTTCAATTATGAAATAAGGGTTATTATGATTTTTTTCTAAAACTATTTTTTTTTCTCATTGTTACTTCCAAAATCAATAGTATTGAATTATCTAAAAAACCATGAAATAATAATGGTTTATACACTTAATCGTCGTCAAAGAAAACAACAATAATAATTAAACAAGCAACAATATACAGTTTTTTTTTGTCTTTTTTTTTAAAAAAAAAAACTATTTTTTCAATCACCAAACAAATCAATTTTTTTCATTAATTTCTTTTTTATATCCATCCACCAAGATTTTTTGGTTTATAAACCAATTTAATTAATAAGAAGTTATAGTTGAATTAAAGTAAAGTACGCTAGTCAGTTATGTTTGAGAACCATATAGATTTGATCGAGTTCTACAACTACTTTTAAAGAAAAAAGTTCTTCAAAAAATTTTTATTCGATCACAAAACAATAATAAAAATGAAAGTAAATATATCTGGATGCATTCGGAATCCATAAAATCAATTCTTTATTCATCAATTCATTGACTATATGTGAAAAAAAAATTATATTTCCTAATTCATGTTAGGGTTTGATTAAGTATATATTATTAGAGTTGATGATAGATTAGGTGTTCAAACTTATGGGTGTAAGAAGTAAATTTAATTTATAATCATAAAGCAATGTATTTTAAATAATTAAATGTAAGGATATTTTAGAAATAAAAAAGTTTCATTAAAATATGGATGTAGAAAGATATTTTATGGGTGGCAATACAACCACCTATAGTTTTATTAGTCATGACTTCTCAAGTGACAAATACAATATGTAATGACTCCTTTTATATCCTTCCAAATTACAATTTAATTATAATATAATTGTTACAAAATGAAAAGGCAATACCATAATGCGTGATAATTATCGTAAATTGGGTCATAAAACTTGAAAGTTAATGGAGATGGTGGGAAGATAAAGATTTTACAATTTACTTTGATGAACACGTGGACACCCACTTAGGTAATATTTTTATAACACTTTTTCCTTCTTTATTTTCTTTTTTCTTTACAAAATAAGAATAGCCGTTTATAATTAAAAATAAAAACTTAGCTTGGAAATGAAAAGCATTCAGGAGTATATGTTCACAAGATTTGTGTATTGAATGTTAGAGCATATTGTTGATTGAAATGGCACCAAAATACTATCGCATGTGACATTGGGGAAGAGTGCCGATTGTAGCGTCCAGGTTTGAGTCGTCATATCCTATCTTTGGAGTAGCATCTAATATCAAAAATGACACGTTCATATTAGTCATGCTGCCTGTTCCAATTTAGAATCGGAGGAACCAGAATCAGAACCAAAACTTCCCTAAGGGAGGTTCCGGTTCCACCGGTTCGGAACCGATTAATATTATTTTTTTTTATAAAAGAAACATTTCATTTATTAAAAAAAACAAAATATTAGTGAGAACATTGTAAAGTATTGGGCCGCAATCCATAACTTCCTTTGCATTGTCCTCCTTTTTATATAGATTAGGCATCTCTTCACTTCTCTTATTTATTCGATGTGGGATGTGAGATTGAATTTTCATTTCCATTCATTGATATAGCATAATGATATTCACTTAAGTCTAAACTTCTTCTTTAAATTTGAAAAACATGGAGAGAGTTGAAAGGTTTATTTAAATTAAATAATGGTTTTGTAGTAAAAAAAAAAAACCAAATAGGCCATCTCTTCTACCTCTTCCTTTGTCACCCAAACTTCAATTCCATTACCATCTTTTCCATCTATCAAAAAAAATCATATATTGTTATTATTATTATTATATACACTTTTTCTATTGTCAGTTAGAACTGATATATAGAACTGATATAAGATATATCAGTTCCTTGTATATGGGCTATTGGATTTAAATGCTTTGACTTGGCTGCATACACTTGTCAAATCATCTTTTAAATCCAATGACCCACATGCAAGGAACTGATATATTTTATATTAGTTCGAACTGACAATAGAAAGACTGTATATATATATATATATATATATATATTGGTATAAATCATCAAATCTCATTCACATATTATTCTTCCCTAATCTTGGTCATAGAGTGATTGCTTATAACCATAGTTATATTCAATCCCACATCCCATATTGGATAAATAACAGAAGTGAAGAGTGACCTAACTTATATAAAATGGAGGAGAATGCAAAGGAAAATATATCTACCTGGACAAGGGTTATGGGTCATGACCCAATACTCTATAATGTCCATTCTCTTTTAAACATTTTATTTTTATAAATAAAGTGTTATTTTTTAATAATTTTTAGAAATTTTTTTTTAAAGGAACCGTTGGTTTCAGAACCGAACCGGTGGTTCCGATCTTGTTCTTCCATTTTTGGAATTGGAACCAGAACTGGAACATCACTGGTTGCGGTTTTGTTCCCTATTCTGGAATCGAAAAACCAATTTCGGTTCGATTCTGGAGAGGACGGTTTCGGTTCGGTTCGGTTCCAGGTTTGGAACCGAACCGGAACAAAACCAACGACATGACTAATCCATATACCTTATTTAAAGCCCACATACTAATTAGATTCCAAACGAAAAACGAACTCAATTTTAGAAGTGAGTTAAATTTAGATCTACTATGATTTAAAATATAATAGACGAGATGAGGTTAGTCCGGTGGTAAATCTCATCACACCTGCACCACAAGGTTACAGGTTTGAGTCCTCCCCCTCATCAAAAAACCCCAAAATTATGTAATTATGTAATACTTAAAAAAATTAAAATAGAATAACAAACAACCTTACTTAAATAATAATAATAATAATGAACTTGATGACCAGATGAGATAAAGTATTCAACCATTTTTTTTATAAGCTACCCGCAATGACAGCGGCTCGAACCTAAAACATTGTCATATTGAATGAATGCTCTTGCTATTGAGCCACAATGGATAGTGGTATCCAACCATTACTGATCTCATAAATCTAGTGGATAGGGTAACTTTGGTTTCAATTTAATCAGTTTAAACTTTGGTCCAATACATGGTTTACTTTTGCACAAAAACATCAGTGAACAAATATACGAAGGAACATCCTAAACATATAGAAATGAGCATAAAAAAGAAGTCAAGGCGATATTCTCTCCATTCTAGCTTCTCCATAACAAAAATTTACAAGTATTCGGGGTTCAAACGGATTACTATTTGTTAGGTTTTTGAGTCATGTTGGCATAATTCCATATTAAAACGATATTTCTTTTGTATTAATTAGTTGTCTAGGTTCATAGTTATTCGAGCTTCAAAGAAGATATTGGCAACTCATCAAGCAAAGAGAAGTCTTTAAGATGAACAAGTTTTGTTGCATCAAAGGTATATATAGACATCATTTCTCTTGCAAGGCGTTTAGGCACACACACATATTTCATAACATTTGTGTCCATGTATCATTGCACTCATTTGATATAACGCATACACACACATATTGTTGTATGCACATGCATTATATTTAAATTGACAACTTTTGTAAAAATGCATGTTCTAGGAATATCTCTAGGAAATAGCATACTTGTATGTTCATGTGCTTGTTTGTTTGTGTTTAATTGATATCAGTCTAGAATATGTTATTATATTGTTCCTTATTAAGTTCCGAACATTTCGATTACTCATTCATAAGTTTTCGAGTTCCGAGTTGGAAATTACGAAACTTTCCGTGTGTTTATCGTGCTTGGTTTTCGTCCTTGTGTATAGAGTCGAATTCCAAGTTTTTGGTCAAAGTTTCATAGACATCCATGTCCGTGAGAGGGTCCCGGTTCATAATTTGAAAATGGATTATAAATCGAAGTTCAGAGGCCGGAGAACGTTCCAAGAACGCGAAAGGTGCACGAGAGAGTCCATGGGAAGAGTGGAGGTGGCAAAATGCCACAACACCCAGCCCCCTCTTCTGTGGAGGCGAGTGGCCTCCATAGGAAGGGAACCACTTGGCTCCCGTGGAGGCCACGCGCCTCCACGAGAAGCCTAGGTGGCGTGTTGTGATTACTCACACGTGGCTCCAATCTTTCAACATCATCTTCCCTTCTATTCTCTCTTCTCCCTCTCATTTTTCAAAATCAAGAAGACTTGTGCAAAAAATTTCTTAGATTTTCTCTCAACTTCAAATCTTCATATCTCACTTATTTCTTATCCAAATTGAGTAATTCAAAAAAAAAAAAGAATCGTTTTGAAGTCTACTATCTTCTCCAAGTGGTCTTGAAGTCTTTTATTCAAATATTTTTGGTGTTCTAGATCAATTTCATGGCTGCACTCAAATTGACAAGGTATTTATTTATATTTTGATTTCTAATTTTTTAAATGCTCAAATACCTTGGGCCATCTTCTTATTTTAGTGTATGTGACTTGAACAAATGTTGTTAAAAGATAAATCTTCAAATATAAGCTAGATTTGTCTAATTAGAGACGTGAATGTGATTTAAGTTTTCTTAAATCTAAAATTTCACATGTTTGGGAGTTGTATTATGACTGGCTTATATTCTAGGGCTATTAGTGTGTTAATTGATTTAATCTTGATGATTGATAGTCTTTACATGTACTAGGACTCTTTAGTTAAATATATTTAGGATTAGCATATTTAATTTTATATTTAGAGCCTTAGAGAGTTAATTGATTATTTTGTGAATATGTGCTCTAAATATTTGCTAGAGAATTTCATTGAACATATTTTTTGATTCTAGTATTTTTTATTTTAGTTCTAAAGTCTTGAATATGTACTTAATGAATATGTTATGTTTCAAGCTTTAGTTTGCATGAACAATATCTAGGATTTAAGTGTGAATTGTTTAAATTGCATAATCTAGGTTTTTGTTCATGTATAAAGAACTAGGCAACTTTGCTTGTGAACTTTCATGCCTATGTCTAGTTCTTCATGGAGTGTACCTAATCCATACATTTCATATGTGATTTACATCATTTGTGTGATGTCAATTATTTAGATTATAAACTAGAAAAATATACATTATGTGCTCATTGATTATTTCTAGTTTCCATATGATATATTGATCATATATTCTATGTTACACATGTTTGCATTTGCATACATTTGATCACGTTTAGGAAGTCCTTGTAAAAGGCATGAAGTCTCTTGTTGGGATGTGAAGTTCTAACTTAAATAAGGAAGTCTTGACTTGGATCGGGGTGTGATCCGGAAAGTTGAGTAAGGAAACTTTCTAGAGACATGTGAAGTGTCTTGGATAGAAAATGCTAAATCTTTCATTAATAAAAGTCCCGCGGGTATGGTAAAAGGGATATCCAATAGGAAGTAGACAATTAGGAGAATTTGTTACTTTTGATGGTTTACTTTAATCCAACTAGTGAAATGTGGTGTTGTCGATGGTTGTAGAATCAACTCGTGGATGTTTTCTCTTCGGAGGTTTTACCACGTAAAAAATAGCGTGTCAAATGTCTCAGTCTCTTTCTATTTTATATTTGTATATGTGATTGATTGTATCTTGTTTAGATCATCATTTCTCATATCTTTGAAAGCAAGATCTTTGTAAAGAAAGAGATGTAAACATTCTTTTGATCAAAGTTGTATATCTCATTTATCTTTGTAAATTGACTTATTTATATATAGTCATTCATTTATTTGTACTTGTGTATATTGGACATATATATAAATACAAGTGTTAGTTGATTTATGTTTTTGTTCAATCTCCTCACTTGCAAATTGTAGACTTTTATTGACATGCATAATTGAATATGCTTTTCAATAGTCTATGTGTGCTTTCATATCTTTAATGTGTTATGATACTAATTTTTTTTTTCAAAGGATTATCTATAACTGTAAAAGAAAATTAATATATATATATATTATAAATATTTTTTTTTCTAGAGGGCTGTCCGGGCCGGTTACAGCTCAGGGCAGCTCTCTCTTACGTTTGCTACTGCTTGGATTGTTAATTGTAAAATACTTGGAGTGTAAAGGTTCTCTTATGTTACCTCGAGGAGGTATCTTTAATTACGTTTGGATGTGTGAGAACAAAATCTCCCGTTGAATGATCTAAATGTAAATGCATGTGTTTCCAAACCAAAGCTAGCACATAGTATTTTGGCTAACGAATAGAGAACGTATGCAGTAGCTGCAAGTCGTCTACCACTCCATAGTGAATTTAGTGATGCCTTCTCTTCTACAGGCAAATGATCTAGCTCCACACAGTGACTATAAATCCCAGTTATGGTTATAGTGGGTATGTAGGCATCTATATTACGAGAACCATCGAGGGGATCCATTACTACCACAAATGGGCCATCATCATTATCCAAAGTGGAAAATCATCTTCTTCTAAAGCCATGACTGCAACTTTTCTAGAACTCTGAAGAGAGGATAAGATGATTTCATTCTGCACAACAAGAAAGTTTGGTTTATCACAAGTTGTTCTTTTGTTCAGTCTATTGTGGATGAGAAATCAGGTTTGCTAAGGACAAAATAGACACGGGACATTTAGAAAGGAAACATTAGGAGAATAATGTACTTAAATAGGTAAACTTTAAGTTGACCAATCAAAGATAAATCTACATCATGGAATGAACTTCAAAATTAGACTATCATGGCCAAAATTACACAAAATGATATTTTATTCCGATACAAAATGAAGTCAAATTCACCCTTAGGAAATTTTCCTCTTCATTGTGAATTGACAAAAACAATTCTAAACCTGTCTATAATATCCTTAAATCACTAACATCAATAAGATGAAAAAGTGATAAGTTGAAGAGATTCAAGTCAAATTAGAAAGTTGGAATTCCAAATCCATGTACTCCCAAACTAGATCGGGCTTAATAGTTTGCTACAAGAAACTCATACAACATTTTATAGAACTAAGCTTGTAGGTCAATACACAATGATAAAAGATAAAGCTCCTAAGAACCTATGGCGATTACATGACATTGTAAGAGAAAAATACCTTAAGATCAATGATTTTAGGTGCTCACGTGTGTTTTAGAAAATCTGCAAACACAAACACACGTAAATCTAAATCGTACACAGATAATAAGAAAGCAATAAGGATAATAAGAAGGACACAAGAGATTTTACGTAGTTCAGCAAAAGCCTACATCCACGGAGCGCACCTTCACTCAATCTATAATCAGAGTTTGATAATAATCTCTATCTCTCTCTCTCTCTCTCTCTATCTCTCTTGTTATTTTCTACACCTCTATAGGTCTTACAATAACATAGGAAACAATCCTATTTATATCAGAGTATTAGGGTAGGCCAAAACCCTTAAGGAGTAGGTTTCTTTCCACGTAAGAATCCCTGACGCCCACAACTTAGTAACCCGCGCCTTGCATTGCAATAAACCTCAAGAATCGACCGCTCAGAAAACCGCGGTTTGCGCCTCCTTCGTTGGTCATGGTCTACGCCGTATGAATCCTTTGTGATTGACCACCCCTTTCACCATGTTGAGATAACTTGCAGACTTCTCTTCTTTGGTTAATTTCAGGCTTCACAATTATAAGTTCTACAAGGTTATGAACTAAACAACCTAGAATTGGGGGGGGGGGGGGGGGGGGGGGGGGGGGGGGGGTGGGGTGAATAGTTGATGCTCTAATTTTTAAAGACTCTTTCGAGACTCTTGTAAAACAATTAGTGAGCATGCAATTAAACCTTCAATATGTGTGTTATCAAAGATAACAACTATCATTTATACATAATACACCACTCAAAGTCTAATTCACATCAACATATACAAGTCTATTATAAGCAAAATATTCAAGATACAATTGATATGTGAAACTACACAATAGTCAATGAAACAAAGATGACTACTAATTGATATTACAAAGAAGCTCTTCCAACAACAAGTTGTAATCAAGTGTGTTACAAATTCTTTGAAGCCCAATATTACAACTTATACAAACAATTACAAATATAATGGGAGTTAAGGAAGAAAAGCTTGCACAAGTGTTTTTACGTGGTAAACCTCCGAAGAGGAAATATTCACGGGTTGATTCCACAACCACCGGTAAAACTACATTTCACTAGTTGAATAAAAGTACACCCTTAAAGCGATCAATTCGCATGATTGTCTACTTCCTATTGAATATCCCTTTTATCCTACTCTCGGGCCTTTTACTAATGAAAGACTTGCCCCTTTCTATCCTATACACTGCATGTGTCTCAAGAAAGTACACTTGCTCAACTTTCGGATCTGAATGATCCTAGTTAAGACTCATTTACTCAATCCCGGTTCGCATGACCTAATTGAGACTTTCAAGCCTAATTCAAGGCTCTCTAGTGTGATCAAATGATGTGTTATGCGAACACAAGAAACATAGAATATGTGATCAAAATATCTTATGGAAACTAGAAATGTCTTTAAGCACACAATATGTATTTTTCTAGTTTATGATCTAAACACAATGCAAACACACAAGTGATGCAAAGTCACATATGAAATGCATAGATCACATATATTCCATGTAAGAACTAGATTATAATCATGCAAGCACACTAATAAGATTTCTAGTCCTTAAGCATGAAATCAAAAACCTAGAAATTGTATCCAACCAAATCACAATATTCTCCTAAATTTATTACATGCAAATAAAGCTTGAATCACAAAATATTCAATTAATATTCATTCAAGACTTTAATCTCACAAAATATGCAAAATCTAAGAATATATTCAATTGAAGATCACTAGCACAATTTAGAGCTTATTTTCATGTCAATAAATCAATTAATATTCAACTAGCTCTAGATCACATCAAAAATGCTAGATCTAAAAAGTATGATCCATCAAAAAATCCCTAGCACAAATGAGAGCTAATATTCACGAGGACAAATCAATTAATCACTCAATATAGCCCTAGAATATAAGCTAGTCACAATACAACATCCAAACATGTGAAATTTTAGATTTAACAAAACCTGGATCACATTTCAGTCTATAATTAGACAAATCTAGCTTATAATTGAAACTCTATCTCCAAACAACACTGTTTTCAAGTCAAATACACAAAAATAGGAAGAAGATCCAAGGATTTCATGCATTTTAAAGCTTAGAAAAACTAAAGATGAAGAAATACCTTGGTGACTTGAGTGCAGCCACGAAATTAATGTTGAGTACTAAAAATACTTGAACAGTTGACATCAAAATTACTAGGAGAAGAGAGTAGACTTCAATATGAATCTCTACTTTTTAAATCACTCAATTTGGTTAAGAAATGAGTGCAATATGAAGTTTTGAAGTTGAGAGAAAATTACTCAAAAATTTATGTACTTGTCTTCTTCAAAAATAAAAAATGAGAGAGAGGGTATTTTTGTTTATAAATGAAATGGGAGAGAAAGTGAAGTGGCGTGGAGGGGATCACGGGAAAGAGGAAGTGGCATGCCACATTAGCACCCTATGGAGGCATGTGGTCTCCACGGGGTCCTTTCCCGTGGAGGCCACATGGCCTCCACATGAGAGGGGGTGTTCAAGCAATTTGCAATTCATCTTCCATTTCTTCCATTTCGTATACCTCTCATGTTCTTCGACCGTTCTCTGGCCTCTGAACTCCGAATTCAAATTCATTTTCGGATTACGAACCAGGACTCTCTCACAGACATTGACATTTATGAAACTTCAACCAAAAACTTTGAATTTGACTCAATACACGAGGGCGAAAACCATGTACGATAAACACAAGAAAAGTTTCATAAAATCCAACTCAAAACTCGAAAAATTATGAATGAGTAACTGAAAAGTTCGGGACTCAATAAGGAACAATATAAGAACACATTCAAGTCTTATACCAATAAAACACAAATAAATAAATACAAGAACACACAAGTATGCCATTTCCTAGAAATAGTCCTAAAACATGGAATTTCATAAAAGTTGTCAAAATAAATATAATGCATGTGCATACAACAATATGTGTGTGTATGTGTTTTACCAATTGAGTACAACGATGTAAGGATACATATGAATACAATGTGTGTGTGGGCCTATGCCTTGCAAAATGATAAAAGGTCACAAGTATACCTTTGTTTGTCAACGAAGCTTTCACCTTTAGAAGACATGCTTTGTAATATGAGTTGTCCACCTTTCTTGAAGCTTGATTTCAACCTAGACAACTAAATATTACAACAACTCTTGGTTTGATATAGAATTATCCTAACACAAAACTCAAACCTAACAACAAATCCAACAATCTCCCACTTGAAGACTGAAAGTCGAATAAACGTTCTTCCTCCTCCAATGATCACTAGTGGATAATTACGGTGCGCTCATCCCTCTCCGTCATCAATCTTGAAGACCCTTTGAAGCTGCGTACAGCTCTAGTTTCTCCATAATGACTGGCTTGGTTAACATTTTAGTCTGATTCTTCCTTCATGTGATATTTACAAGCTTCAACATCCCATCCTCAATCAATTACCGGATGAAATGGTAGCTCAGATCTATATATGCTTGGTCCTAGAATGGAACACCGAATTCTTAGCCAAATGTATTGCACTCTGACTGTCACTGTGCAACATATTCATCACATGCTTGAATCCCAACTCTACCAACAACTCATGTAACCATATCAACTTCTTGCTAGCTTTCGTTACAGCCACATATTTTGTTTCAATTATAGATATCGTCACTATCTTCTACAACTTATAAGAGTACTCCCCATCATGAACATATATTAGTGCTGAAGATGGTGCCCCTGGTCCTTCTTCACACATCCTGATCTCCTCAGTCATGATTAAAAATACAACTCAAGCGTGTGTCTAAACAACCTAGATGGGGGTGGGGGGTGGGTGAATGGGTTGTTAATCCAATTAATTACTAAATTTTCAGATTAGTCAATATTAATCACAATTAACCCAAACAATCAAACAATAAAAATCAAGGAAAGTGCGGAAATTAAAGAACACTTGATTTTTACGTGAAACCCTCCAAACGGGAAAAAACCCATAGGACTAGCCACTTGAGCCACATAAATTCACTATATGAATAAAAAGTTACACCCTCAAGTGATACTCGGACCCTCACTCTCGACAACCTCAGGCTATGGACACTACCATTCACCACTCTTGGTTCAGTCTCATGTGATATCCCTTGATCCACTACTCTTGGCGTGGGCACCTCTTACTCTACCCGCATGCCTTTTACAGTGGCTCTTGGCAACCAATGCTTGCCAACCAACCTTTGGTTGCAAAACCTTACTTGCTTATGCAACTTCACCTAGAAGCCACACGACTTTGGCTCATGAAGAGTATAAGGTCTAAGTGAATGTGAAACAATATGCTCAAATGCAATAATGTGTAAGACCACACACAAAATGCTTAACTATATGTTATAATACAATTTAACAACATAGTTATCAAACAATGCCTACATGGCCATATATAAGGACTCAATTAGATGTCTAGATAAAATTTAACAACCTAATTGACAAATAAGTCAGACCAACACAAGTTGTCACAACATTTAACAAGGGCAATAAATATGCAATCAAGAAATGCACTTAATGATGCATAAATACCAAAGTCTAGATACAAGGCATAAAGACTTAGCTACAAGGGGCAATATGATCCTAAATTCTAGCTATCACAAACAAACTCAATTATTTGTGTAGAGAATTTTCAACAAACTATTTGTTACACAAAACACACATAAACATTCAATAAGTTTAACTAGTTGATTAAAAGACAATCTATCAACCTAGTCATCAATAAATCACAAATGAATGTTTATGACCTAGCTTTTAGGTACAAATGACCTAATCAATTAAGCTATCAAAATACAAACCCGATCATATTATCAATCAACACAATAATGCATTCAAAAATGATTTCTACAAATCCTATGCATTAAAAATCTTGGACCTGAAAGAACAATAATCGAATATGATATGTTTGTTCTTACTTACCAAATCAAGAATGATGAAGACCCATGAATGATTGATGAAATTGATTCATGGGTTTTGGGTTTGGATAGTTAAATAAGCAATCTTGGTGCTTTCTCTCACTATGAGAGCTCTTTCTCTCACTAGGATCTGAATTTGTGAGCTCTAGGTCTAAATGGGGAAGAAAATAAGGTATATATAAGGTCCAAGTGAAACCACGTTGTTTTGAGAAAGTTTAAAACATAATTTTATGGGCAAAAATAACACAGTGCATGGGTATACTTCGTTGGTATGACAAGCAAAGTTACTAGCTCACTGGGACCATGAAAAACACCTGAAAAGACTGCTCGGGGCCTACCCGCGCATAAGCAAATCAGAACAACAACCTGGGTATACTTCGTTGGTATGACCAGCAAAGTTACCAGCTCACTGGGACCATGAAAAACACCCGAAAAGACTGCGCGGGGCCTACCCGTGCATAAGCAAATCAGAACAACAACCTGATTTTCAAGTGGCTCAAAACATGACCAAACGACATCGAAATTTATCAAATAATATACCGTTGGAAATGTATGGATGTCCACTTCCTACTCCTTTTTACAAAATGACATTTAGATATTTGTAGAAAGAGATATGGTCATTTTAGTGACCAAAGTCAGAGGCGGACGACAACAGAGTTACCCTGTTTTGGTGGTCACTTTGGATATTTCAAAACCAATTCAAACGGTCATTAAATATTACAAATAATATACCGTTGGAAAGGTATGGGTGACAAGACCCACCTCGACTCCTCTCTTGAGTACGAGGGAGGTCCTGTGAGCTGCTCATTTTAGTATCCGGATACATGAATTTCTACTAAAAAGTTATAGAAAATACTTGCTTTTATACATAAGAATTTTTTTTTTGGGTACACCATAACTGTATAACTACTAAACTTTTATTGCATATCCTTTTTTTTTTGAAACTGCAGTATGTACAAAATCGACCAGCCAAAAACCAACCGGCCAACATACAAAATCCACCAGCCAAAAACCGATCAGCCTAAAAACCGACAAGTCTAAAACCGACCAACCTAAAAACAGATCAGTCCAAAAATCGATCAGTCCAAAAACCGACCAGTCCAAAACCCGACCAGTTCAAACCCGACCAGTTCAAAATCGACCAGTCCAAAATCCGACCAGTTCAAAACCGACCAGTTCAAAACCCGACCAGTCCAAAATCTGACCAGTTCAAAACTGACCAGTTCAAAACCCGATCAGTCCAAAATTCAACCAGTTCAAAACCGACCAGTCCAAAATTCGACAAGTTCAAAACCGACCATGTATCTCAAAATATATATAGTACATGAGATAATCAAAATGCATGATTCTTCTATTTCATGATGACATCGAGTGGCCCACCTCAAAACTGAAGAGTCCGCACAAACTGAGCAGTTACCTGGAATTTTTTTTTAAAAGTACAAGGGTGAGCGCTAACGCTCAGTGAGTGAATGAAAACTTTTTAAAAACATATGAGTTTTCTTTTAAACAACATTTCTCAATATGCATCAGATAATACATTTAATAAACTGATACAAAACTCTTTCTAAACAAGAGCAATATAATTTATAAAATCTCAATCTGCACCAAATTAGTACCCATGGATAATCTTCCATACGTACACCGAATTACTTCGCGCATACGCAGAGCTGGGGATAACTTCTGTCATACACGTGTAGAGCGACTCTGACTCATTTAACATCTATCATACACGTGCAGAGTGACTCATCAGATATACACATGTGTAGAACGGCCCCAAAACCCAACAATAACAATAACTGGGAAATGGTACATATATGGTGCTTTTATGAAATCAATCATAATCTCTTCTCAACATTTAACAAAGTAATATATCTAGTATTTCTGATTTACCAATATAAGCATATAAACATACTTTCAATTCTCTGTATAATTGCAATAAATCTTCAAAAGAAATCAAACACTTAAAATGATTTCCAGGCAAACAATTATAAACACAAAGCTGGAAAATGTTTAAGTTAAGAATAAAACTGAAAACTTTTTCACTCACAACTTAGACTTTAAGCTCTAATTAGGACCAAGTATGATGGGTTTCCCTGCTTCGTCTGCTTCCCCTAACAATTACACAAGAACCCAATTAGAATCAGTGAAATCAAAGAACAATTCAACCCAAAATCAGAAAATATTAGAAGAAACTCCACTGATTTCTTTTCCCTTTTCTTCATTCTCTTCTCTTCTCTTCTATTCTATTCTATTCCTTTTTAGCTTTACTCTCATTTTTATTCTTATTTATCTCTTTGTTCTTATCTCTTGCCTATAATCACACACAATTTCTTTTTGCTGTCCAAGCAGACAGTTGAGTGATTTTCAAACAAAGACAGTTGCTTTGTCTCAAATGTTCCATTTTTTTAAACCGGACCTCAAATTTGGGCCTTTATTGGGCCAAAGACAAATAATTGGGCCTTACAATGGGTGTCTAGTTTGTCCAGAAATTTTCAAAACACAAATTGGATATTTGAATAAAACGTTATGGTAACAAGACCATACAATTGTCAGTCTTGAAAAACATTTAAACCATTGAAAAACTAATAATTTGATACTAGATACTTACTCCAGATAACCAAACAAAATCTAACACGTATCCAAGAGAAGAAAGAGACCTTCTCAAATGGTCTGTAAGTTCCTCACTTTTTGATTGGCTCATTTCGTTGACAAACCACATGGGGATTTGCTTGTAAGGGTAGATTAGGCCGTATTGTTCGTGGTCAAGCTTCGATGGCATTTCCAAACCCAAGAACACTTCAAAGGTATATCATTAAGCTTAAATTTCTTTGAAGAGACTAGTATCACATACACACTGTCATGCATGCTAATTAATCTTGCATTGTGCCTATTTTACTTACATGTATGCATCATTTTGCTTGTCCCTTGCTTGCTTGATTTGTGGGTCATTTGGTCTTGCATAGGCCACTTGAAAACCCCTTGGAAACTCAAGTGGTATGCATTTTGTAACGGCTTTTACGGGACAGCTCGTCCAGTCTCCTACGACCCGTCCCGCGACCCAACCTTTAGTAGGTTTCGCGGGACAGCCCGTCGTCTCACTACCTACGACTGACATCTTTTTAGGGGCATTTTCTTCTTTTCATTGCTGCTCATTTTTCCCACTATATATATATGTCATCTTCTTCCCTAAAGAATCCTAGAGCTCTGAAATTTATTCCCTTAGTGAAAGAAAGTGACTCAAAGAGAGAAAGAGAGCTCCAAGAACCCACCTTTGCTCAACCAAACACCAATCCATGTGCATATAGCATCTTCCAAGCATCATCTCATCATGGATTCTTCTTGCTTTCATTGACTAGGTATTTTGAACATGCCCTAAACCTTTTTGCATTTATTTATGTTCTTATTTGCCTAGGTTTAGCCTCATATGTTGATTTAATGCATGTCTTTGTGTTTAATGGCATTTATAACATGATTGAGTTATTGGTTGTTGGTAGAGAATGTATGTTCATTGATAGCTAACATATAGAACCATTTTGCCATCTAGCTAATTCCTCTTGTATTTGCATTTAGATATTGATATCTAGGATTTGCACTTATTGTCATCTTTAAATCCCTAGATAAGCATTTAGTATAGCCTAGCATTAATTACAAGATAGAATATTGTCATATATTCACATAGGTTGCTTAATCTCTTCATTGATTGTTAAGTCTTGTGACTTAGCGGATTAGTGCACAAGCGATTGGTCTAGAATCACTATTAAAGGCCCGTTGGGTAGAGTGAAATGGCTAGTGACCAAGTATGGTGTGACTTGAGGACAACCTAGGTTGTAAACTTTCATTCAAATAGTGGATTTGAGGACCGTGTGTGGCTAAAGGAATGCCCATGAGTTTTGCCCAGTTGGACAGTTTCTCACATAAATCAATCCATGTGTTTTTTTATTGTTTTCCACATTTCATTTTGGTTTGTTTGATTGCTAATATGGGGTAGCATTATTAAAATTGATTAATTCGAAAAGTTGGTAATAAATCAACTAAAACATATTCACCCCTCTTTAGGTTATTAGACACACGCTTAATATTATTTTCAATTAGTATCAGAGCGGGTTCCTAGATATACTTAGGTGCTCCTTGCTCTTTGTGTGTCTTGCATCTTGCATTTTGTGTGTTGCATTTTGTGCGTTGCATTTTGTTTGTTGCATTACATTTGCATCTCATTCATTATTCCCAAACACTACGAGTGGAAACGGAAGGTGGACATGAGGAAGCCTCAAGCACAAGACTCATGTTGCTTACCAGGGTAAACTATGCCTCTTGAAAAGGCAAGATAGAGTCGTACATTTTCCAAATAAATGACCGAGCATGGATGGCAATAGAGGATGGTTACACTCTTCCGGAAACAACTCTTGAAGACTCTAGTGTAGTTCCCAAGCCAAAGTCGGAATAGTCATCCCAAGAGTTTGAAGCTTCCAAGTGGAACAATAAGGCCATCCATGCCATTCTTTGTGCAATGGATGACAATCAACACAAGTTGATTCAAACAACTAGGATTGCAAAAGAGGCATGAAAGACTCTAGAGATGGCCTATAATGGAACCGAGGTCGTCAAGGATTCCAAGCTTCAAGTCCTCCAAACATAATTCGAGCAAATTAGAATGGAGGATCATGAGTGCTTCAACTATTTTCAAGTGAAGTTGATGGACTAGTCAATCAAAACCATCAACTAGGCGACCCTTACTCGGATAGAAGGATCAAGCATAAGATCATGAGGTCACTTCTTAGAGGTTCGAGTCTAAGGTGACGGCACTTGAAGAAAATATTGACTTTAAGATTATGAAGCCAAGTGAAGTAATGGAAGGCTTCTAGCGTATGAGTCAAGAAAGGGTCCTAAATTTACACCTCCCAAGAAACAAAAGAGCATAACCTTGAAGACCTCCAAAGTAGAGAAAGATGAGGATGACTCGGATGAAGAGATGTCTCTCATGGTGAAAAGATTCAAGAAGTTCATCAAGTTCGAAAAGAAGCTGTTTAGATCCAAGTGAAAGGAAGTGAAGAAGAAGATTCCTTTCAAGAAGGTTGAACCAAGTCAAGAAAAGCCCATAAGGAAATAGATCCAATGCTTTGAATGTGGAGGTTTTGGACACATCTCCACAGATTGTGGCAATTTGAAGAACAAGAAGAAAGGAAGGCAATATGCGCCACGTGGAGTGATAGTGATGACTTGGAAGAGGAAGAAGAATCCTCAGATGATGAAGGCCATGTGGAAAAATTCATTGCCTTCACTTCCTCTCTCAAAAGTAAAGAAGCAATAGATGATGAAGATGGAGAGAAACAAAGTGAAGAAAGCTCAAGTGATGGTAACTCCTCATCTCATTCTAGTAATAGAGATGTAGAACGAATAGACCTTGAAGGGTTCATTGAGCACTTTCAAAGCTCGAGATTAAAAATGAAGAAGGAGATTCGAAGACTCAAAGAAGAGAACCTAAAGCTATCAAACGAAGTTACTCACTTGAATGGAGATGTGAAGATTGCAAAGAGGAATGAGGCATTGATGGAAAATGAGCTTGAAGAAGCAAGAGAAATATTTGCTAAGATGACTTCAAGCACGAAGAAACTTGACCACATGTTAGGAGTCGGCAATAAGCAAAGTGATAAGAATGGTCTTGGTTATGAAGATGACAAGGAGACCTTATCCTTAAACAACACCGTGTTTGTCAAAAGCATGGAAAGCAAAGAGTCCTCTCTCCCACAACATCATAAGAAGAAGATTGAACTAGGAGAATGCTCAAAAGGTGTCTAAATGAAGACAATATTAAGAGGAAAATCTCAAGCTCAATAAATGAGAGCTCCACAAGCAAGCTTTCCGCAACCAAAATCCCCCCAAGCAAAAGGTCAAGCCATGCAAGTTCAACCAAGGAAGCAATCTACTTCAACTCAACAACAAGGGAGGAGAGAACCGATCCAACACCTAAGGCAAGTTCAAGGACATTGGAAAACTCTCTTGTACTCACAAAAGGATGGTATGACTTCTTACTTTATTCCCACTTGTCATTTTTGTGGTGTTGATGGTCACATTAGACCTAATTGCTTTAAATACATTATAATGTGCAGAATTAAAAGCATGATTGAAAGAAATATTGCTAGAGCCACAATGCATGTTTCTAGGAAATCTAGAGCCAATATGACTAAGACCACTAGGAAAGAGAATGTTTCACCTAGGTGGATTAGAAGAGATGAATACTTTTGCTATGTGGCTCAAATTGCCTTGAAGACAAATGCCTCTAACACTTGGTATTTGGATAGTGGTTGCTCTAGGCATATGACTAGGAACAAGAGTTTCTTTGAATCTCTTGTCATGGAGGATGATGGATTTATCACCTTTGATGATGGATCTAGAAAGAAAGTTTAGAGAAATGAACTATTTATATTCCTGATTTACCCTCATTGTCCAATGCCTTACGTGTTGATGGCTTGCAAGCCAATTTTATAAGCATTTCTCATCTTAATGATGATGGACTATCCGTTTTGTTCAACAAAAATGATTGTCTATTTTGATGCCAAATGGACAAACCTTGCTAAAAGGTAAGAGATCTAGTGACAATTGTTATTGTCTTGAAGCTAGTGCTATCTCTTGCAACGTGTCCAAGTGTGAGGAAGTTGATTTGTGGCATCAAAGACTTGGCCACATGAACTATCGAGATTTGAGGATCTTAGATAAGTTCAAAGTTGTGCGTGGCCTTCCCAAGCTTGGGAAGAAAGCCGATAGTGTTTGTGGACCTTGCCAACAAGGGAAGCGAACCAAAAGCATGCACAAGAAGGGTAAGTATCTCACCACCAATGAGCCATTAGAGCTTCTACATATAGACCTTATGGGTCCCATGCAAACCGAGAGTCTTGGTGGTAAGAGATTTATTTTTGTTTATGTAGATGATTGATCGGACTATTTTTACCTATTTTAGGCCCCCATTTTCCTATCGTTTGTTCTTGTTTTCGAGCATATTTTTGTATATAATGTAAAAAAAAAAATTAAAAAAAAAAAAAAAAAATACAAAATGGCGCCTCTACCGGGGATGTGTATTCGTTGATTGTTTCTTGTTTTAGCTTAGGTTCTGTAAATGTTATATTTAATTGCTTTGCGGATATATATGTATGCGGTTAGATTTTTCTTTTTCTTTTATTTATGGCATATGCATTTGATTGTTTTTGAGTTGTGCTTGTGCAAGGAAAGGAAATTTTCAGGTTTTATGGACCCTACAACTCATGAGAACGGTAAGAGTGCGCATATCGCACCACAATAACTCCCCGAGTGAAATGGCAGTGCCACAAAGGCCACGTGGTTGCAGCCACAAGAGGTACCCTCTAAACTTTATGCTTAATTTTGAAGTGCTTGTGGAGTAGTTGTCAACTTGGGCGGAAACCGCCCATACCCTTAATGATAAGAATGCTATGTTTGTTGTGTTTGTGATTTTTATTTTTTGTTTAGATCTAAGAGTGGATTTGTATTGTGCTTAGATCTTAGGATTTGGTGTGTTCTTGTTTTTGGTCTTTTGAGATGTTTATGTTCTATCTCCCGAATCTTGCAAAACGTTGTCCATATTTTATGATTTGAGCAACATTGAGGACAATGTTGAGTTTAGGTTTGGGGGTGTGGACACTTTCATATTTTATTTTTGTTTTGTTTCTATATTTGTTTTTGTTATGTTTAGAAAATTTTCAAATCTCTGCTCAAAACGTTTTATTTTGAAATTTTTTGGAAATTGAGTCCAATTTTGTGAGTTGTATTTCTTTGCCTGCCGGTTGAGATATATCATGTATACTTTTAGCTCCATGCATCACTTTAAATATGCTTGTACAGTGCCAATGTCTTGATGTTGAGGTGGATGAGACTTCTATGTTTGTTTTGCTTGAGAAAATTGTGGAGACTGCCCTTGTGAGTTTTGTGCTTTATAAACGTGTTATTTGAGAGGGTGTATTTTGTTTCTACTCTTAAACACTTGTCTTGTTCTTCAAATGTATAGATCGATCTCTATAGGTTTTGCTTTGGATGTTAAAGAACAATCCTCTCTAAGATATCATGTGTGTTTGCTTTACTTTTGTGTTGGTTGACCCTTGAGAAGTGATGCTAGGCAATGTGTGCTTAAACTACTATATGGCCTAAACACTTACTCTTACCTTATATGTGTGTTCCCTAAGCCAATTTGAAGCCAAACACATGAGCCATTTCTTTCATTACCCACACTTTCAAAGAACCAAGCTATTATACATGATGAAAACCTTACCTAATGAGCTTAGGACCAGTTGGTGATGAAAATGGTATATAGTATTTGGGGTGTATTGTAGTTACTACCATTGTTAGTGGGAAGAAACCAACTAGGTTTCTTGGAATATATTGTAAATGTAATTGCATAGGTTTGAATGTAAAGATTCAATGTATATATATTTGTATTGTCATTCAAAGAAATGAATGGAGTATCAAAAGAAAAAAAAAGAAAAGAAAAGAAAAGAAAAAAATTGAATATCTACTCAAAAGAAAAAAAGAGTATGTAAAAGTGTTAGAACAACAAAAGAGTAGCCTAGAAGTTGTAAGGTCTTAGGCTATTTGTTTTCACTTTCCCATTCTTTCTTAGCCAATACCCATGGCCCCATTACAACCCATAAAAGACCTAGCGGATCTCTTGGTAATGCTTACTTGAGGGTGAAGTTGCATGTGCTCTATCTTTGTTCTTAATGTCTGATTCGTTCATAAGATCCTTGCACTTATATGAGCGTCTTTCTAAATTTATGTGTATGCGAATACATTTTTGATTCTATGTACCTAAAATCTATTTCGCATACTTTGATAAGTGTTATCGCCTAGGATTCGAGTGAAAATCTGAGCTGTCTCTTGTGAGAAGTAGTAGTCGAGGTGAATTTTATCTTGAGAATTCGAATGTAGTCGTTTTGTAAACCAAAAGCATCCTAACAATTGGCATACTTGCATTGTGTGATGCATTGTTATTGATTGGTATATTTGAGATACTAGCATACACATGTTGTCTTTGCTTGGTGTGTTTGGATTGCAACTCAACCATTTTCTAGCAGAGTATACGTTTGTGTGTGTCGTAGCTGTAAACCCTCAGAAGATAAAACTTCTCAATCTAGGGATCGCCTAGTGGTTGAAAGGTTTGTGGCATACACTAAATGCCATCGTGTTTCCTACGGAAGCGGACTAGCTTAGTTTATTTTTATTTTTAGTATTATATGTTTTATCTGTTTTTCAATTTTTTTGTTTTGCTCAAGGATGAGCAAATGATATGTTTGAGGGGTATTTGATCGGACTATTTTATACATATTTTAGGTCCCCAATTTCCTATCGTTTTTTCTCATTTTCGAGCATATTTTTTCATATAATGTGTTTGTTGAGCCATGTGTAGATACATATTCCCTATTTCATGGTTTTGAGCTTAAAGTTTAGATTGGGAGGCAAAAATAGCCAAAAACGAGAATAAATGGAAGTATTCAGAGTGCCACGCCTCACCGTTGATACAGACCGTGATGTGATCTAAGCCCAATCGTGGCCAAGAAAATGTAGATGTTTCCACGGTTGATCAGTCGACAAGCAAGAATGCAATACTGAGACCGTGTGCATGAACCCCTTTGATTTTCCGATAGCTTATGTGTTGAAATTGTATGGCCTGTGCAAAACGTCTAATTTGTGGGTTCCATAACTCCCTCCTACAATCGAACCATGAAGAGATCTTTATATATTTGGAAAGGTACGAAAGTCTAGTTTTCAGAACTTTTTACGGATTGCTATTTCGACCCTTCTGGAGGAAGTTATGCCCGTTAGAGTAACTGGTGAGCAGAGCAAAAATCCAATTCGGTAGGCAATTTGGCAGGCAAGCCAACAGCCGTTCTGACAGCCGAATTAGGACAGTAAGTTTCATCACCAATTTGGCTATCAATTCGGCTGGCACTATGACCACCGTTTTGACCGTCGAATGGGACCTGGAGGTCGAGTTTTTGCCCGAAATTGAGGGGCATTTTCGTCCTTTCACTACCATTTCATACCCTAACCTCCCAACACTATATAAACACATTTTCCTCTCTTCTCTTCACAATATACACATCCCAAACTTTATCTTCTTCATTCTTCTTCATCAATTAAGAGAGAGAGAAGCTTTCAAGCTTCCATAAAGGTTTTCCTCCATGGAAAGCTCACCACCACCATTTCTACCTATCTTTCCCCACATTTGTAAGTAGATTTCATGGAGTTAGGAGAGATCTTAGACCAATTTCGTGCTAGGCAAATGATGGAGCTCTTGGAGGGGTTTCTTCAAGGGTTGTATCTAAACTCATTCTCCATGTATATCTTGTTTTCCATTTGTGTAATTCCGATTTGAGAATATTTGTAATCCTACACTTTGGCTATTTATATATGATGATTTTATGTTCATTTGAGTTTTGTTTCATTCTTGTCATGATTTATTATATCTCTTATCTTGAAATGCTTGTGTATGGAGATTGGAAATTAATATGTGTTCATGGAAGGGATTATGAGTAGATTAATGTAATTGTAGGAGTAGTTGTAATCAAACATCCCATTTATGTGTGTATGTTGATGGAAGGTCGAAATTGCATGCGTATGGATGGATTTGAGTGAATTAGAGTTAGGATTGTGCTTTAGGAGGGGCTCTCTGGGCATTGTCTTGGCTAATTAGCTAGGAAGAATGGATGAAACTAATAATTGCCATATTAGAAGAGTTTTGG
This sequence comes from Dipteronia sinensis, assembly GCA_033220585.1. NCBI lineage: Eukaryota > Viridiplantae > Streptophyta > Magnoliopsida > Sapindales > Sapindaceae > Dipteronia > Dipteronia sinensis. Next base: position 18,161,875 of record CM065645.1, on the reverse strand, counting down.
TTCATTGTTTTTGTTATAAATTGGATTTTGGCTACTTCGCACACTAGGAGCTCTAGGTGAGTTGTTGTTGGAGTTACAATAATTGGGAATTCGGCTATTTCTTGCTCTAGAGGCTCTAGGTGAGTTATGGTTGGAGGAACAATTACTCTTTCCACATTCATTAGACTTAACGTTGCCCTTTTATATTATCATGTTAGTATTGTGGCTCAATCTAGCATTGGTTTGTAGAATCGGTTCACATATATTGGTTGCGGTTTCGTGTTTGAGAGGCTCTCAATACACTCTTCAACCGTTAGCTCTATGAATGGGTATAAATCGGATTGAGGCAAGAACGGACCCTTAACTTAATTGAATGTCCTTGATTACTTAACCATCTAATAGATATGCCTTTATGTTTGGTGAACTTATTGCCCTATATGTGTCCACTATCATGCATCTCTTATATCTACCCTTTTATTATTTCTCATTTAATCACCATTCTCACCCCTCCATATTCTCTTGTTTATTTTTATATTTTCATTTTCATTTTCTTTGCACACACACACAACACCGGACGTTTTCGGGATGCCCCTAATAACCAACGAACGGCAAGTGCTTTTCCTTGTGCGGATCGTATCCTACACACACCATTCTCACCTCATCCACATTCTATTTACATGCTTTCCCTAAACTCTAAAACTTGAAACGGTTAACAACACATCCCTACGGAACGATACCCTTGCTTGCACGATGAACTAGTTTTATTTCTATATATGTGTTTCGACTCGTGCCTTATAGCAAGATTGATTTTATTATAAATATTTTGACGATGCTTTCAACGACACAAAAATTGATTCGTCAATGATTTCTCTAGGTTCACATGGACTTACTTTCTTAGAGAAAAATCTGAAACTTTTGCTAAATTTAAAATGTTTTGCACTAAAATTCAAAATGAAAAGAACACATATATTAAAAGCATTAAAAGAATTAGGAGTGATCATGGGAGAGAATTTGAGAATTCTTGTTTTGAAAGCTATTGCAATAGCTTAGGCATCTCTCATGAATTTTCAGCCCCTAGAACTCCTCAACAAAATAGGGCTGTTGAGAGAAAGAATAAGGTCCTTCAAAAGATGGCCCGTGTGATGTTGCTTAGCAACAATGTCCCTAGGAACCTTTAGGCTGAGGCCGTCAATACGGCTTGCTACATAGGAAATAAAGTCTTCCTAAGGCCAGTTACTAGGCAAACCTCCTATGAATTATGGAAGGTTAGGAAGCCAAATGTTATCTACTTCCACTCATTTGGAAGCAAATGCTACATCCTAAATGACCGAGATCAACTTGGAAAGTTTGATGTCAAGAGTGATGATGGAATTTTCATTGGCTATGCCCTTAATAGTAAGGCCTATAGAGTGTTCAATTTGAAAACCCATAGTGTCATGGAATCATCCAATGTTATCATAGATGATTGTAGGCCTAGAACTAGTGACTATGATGAGGAGGTTGATGTGGTTCATGACTCTCCCTTGGAGAAGAATGATGAAACTTTAATTGAGGTGAAGTCAAGTGTTGATGAAGAGGTCATTCAACCTCCTGATAGAGATCCATCTTTGGACTCTAAAGAACCCGCTCCATGGGTTAGACATCTCTACAACAAGAATGATATTCTTGGAGATGTAAATGAGGGTGTTAGGATTAGGCGTCAAATAGCTAATCAAATTAGCTATACTTGTTACACATCTCAAATTGAACCCAAAAAGGTTGATGAAGCCTTGAATGCTGAGTTTTGGGTTCTTGCTATGCAAGAAAAGCTAAACCAATTTGAAAGAAATGAGGTTTAGACTCTAGATCCTAGACCCAAGAACACCAATGTCATAGGCACCAAGTGGGTGTATAGGAGCAAGTCTGATGAGAATGGCAACATTGTGCGCAACAAGACTAGACTTGTAGCACAAGGATACTCTCAAATTGAGGGTATCGATTTTGAGGAGACCTTTGCTATGGTTGCCCGTCTTGAGTCCATTAGGCTTCTCTTGTCAATATCATGTATGCACAAGTTCAAATTACACCAAATGGATGTTAATAGTGCTTTCCTCAATGGCTTCTTGCATGAGGAAGTGTTTGTTGAGCAACCTAAGGGGTTTGTGGATCCACACCACCCCAATCATGTCTATCGCCTCAAGAAAGCTCAATATGGGTTGAAACAAGCACCTAGGGCTTGGTATGAATGCCTCACTCAATTCCTTATTGACAATGACTACTCTAGAGGTAGTTTTAACAAGATTTTGTTCATTAAGAGAAACAAAGATGAGCTATTCATAGCTCAAATATATGTTGATGACATTGTGTTTTGCTCCACAAACAAATCTATAGTTCAACAATTTGTTGATGTCATGTCTCATGAATTTGAGATGTGTTTGGTTGGTGAGCTCAATTACTTTCTAGGTTTACAAATTAAGCAATTGCATGATGAGATTTTCATTTCCCAAGCTAAGTATGCAAAAAACCTAATGAAGAAGTTTGGCCTTGAGAATGCCAAACATTGTGACACACCCATGAGTACCACATTGAAATTAAGCAAGGGTGCTAGTGGGAAAAGTGTGGATCAAAGCCTATATCGTGGCATGATTGGTAGCTTGCTTTACTTGACCGTAAGTAGGCCCGATATAGCCTTTAATGTGGGTGTGTGTGCGAGGTACCAAGCAGATCCCAAGGAGTCCCATCTCTCCACTGTGAAGAGAATCATTATATATGTGAATGAGACATCCAACTATGGGATATGGTACTCTTTTGACACTAATGCTAGCTTAGTTGGCTTTAGTGATGCAAATTGGGCAGGAAATTGTGATGATAGGAAGAGTACATCGGACGGTTGCTTCTTCCTAGGCAACAACTTGGTGTCATGGTTTTGCAAGAAGCAAAATTCCATTTCCCTGTCCACAGCCGAGGCCGAGTACATAACAGCCGAGAGTGCTTGCACACAACTCCTTTGGATAAAGCCAATGCTTGTGGATTACGGCTTTGATCAAGGTACTCTAACCCTTTATTGTGATAACTTGAATGCAATTAATATTTCAAAGAATCATGTTCAGCACTCTAGGACAAAACATATAGACATTAGGCATCACTTTATTAGGGAGCTAGTTGAAAACAAATGGGGAGCTATTTACTAAACCCTTAGATTCAACTAGGTTCATGACACTTAGTAGGTCTATTGGGATTTGTCATATACCTTTATATGTTTTGGTGATTAACCCCATATGGGGAGCTCAAGCAAAAAGAGCAACCTTGCATAGTTGAAATGAGCAAAAATTTGATCAACATTATGCTTCTTTATTAATTGCTTAAGCATTTTGGTTGTGCATATATATGATTATATGGCTTTTTATTCAATAAGTGTGTCATTTTCTTTGTTTGTAATCCATGTCACATTTATGTTCAAAGATGGATTTTTGGACTAGGAGAATTGATTGGGAAGTACAATTGAATGACCTATAATTTATCTTCATGACATGTGAACTTGATTTGACATGCTTAAATATTATGCATGAGTTGTGTGTGCAAATGTGTATGGAAGCAACTTGACAAGGCTAAACTCAATAAGGACCTTGTGATAATGTAATAAATAAGGATGTCTCATCCAATTTAGCTTTGTCTCTCTTCTTAATGGTTGAACAAGACAACAATAAATAAAGATGTTATATCCATTCAATAATAAGGATTTTATATCCATGTCTTGATTGACCATTAATGATTGACATAATTGCTTGTGTGTGTTACAAAGATATTAAAGCTATATCTTATTTATTTATGACAAAAGGGTACAAATTAGTTTGAATTCCATTGAAAACTATTTTGCAGTTCACTTTGCCAAATACCATGTGCTTGAACTTTGATGTTGCATGTCTTGCTTCCAAAGCCGAAAATTTCACACATTTCTTTTAAATAAAACCTCATTGATTCTCTCTCAATTAATTGAGTTGCATAAGGTTGTTGTATATGATTATGCACTTATCTTGTAAATAGCTCTTTTTGCTAAAGTGACCCGTTTAGGGAAAGCTCATTTGCATGTCTCGTGCCAAAAAAAAGGGGAGTATTGTGCATTTTATGGGATTTGCATATGAGGGGTGCATATTTGGAGAGATAGTCTTGTTGAGGGGGAGTAACCCATTTAGGGGAGCATTTGCATTGCACTTTATTTCATTGTGTGTTGTTTTTCTTCTTCCAATGCTTGTATTGTTTTTTCTCTCTTGATCACCTCACATACTCTTGTCTTGGAAAGTGTAGTTATTTTGTTTTGTAGGGGTGGTTAGTCTACAAGAGATCGAAGACTTGAAGATCTAGATTTTAGGTATCTCGTTGTAATGTAGAATAACTTTTGTTGACCTTTTGTTTTTTCATTTTTGTTTTGTAAGGATGATTTGTGAGTGGTGGTTTTGTCACAAAATAGCCAAAGGGGGAGATTGTAAGTTCCTCACTTTTTGATTGGCTCATTTCGTTGATAAACCGCATATGGATTTGCTTGTAAGGGTAGATTAGGCCACATTGTTCTTGATCAAGCTTCGATGGCATTTCCAAACTCAAGAGCACTTCAAAGCTTAACTTTCTTTGAAGAGACTAGTAGCACACACACACACACACACACACACACACACACACACACACACACACACTGTCGTGCATGCTAATTAATCTTGCATTGTGTCTATTTTGCTTACATGTCTGCATCCTTTTGCTTGTCCCTTGCTTGCTTGGTTTGTGGCTAATTTGGTCTTGCATAAGCCTCTTGAAAACCCCTTGGAAACTAAAGTGGTATGCATTTTGTAACGGTTTTCGAGGGACAGCTCGTTCAGTCTCCCATAACCCATCCTGCGACCCAACCTCCAGTAGGTTTCAGAGGATAGCTCGTCGTCTCGCGTCCTGTGACCTCTCTCGCGACCCAACCGCTAGTAGGTTTCGCTGGACAGCCCGACGTCTCGCGTTCCGTGACCTATCCCGCGACTGACGTCTTTTTAGGGGCATTTTTGTCTTTTCATTACTGCTCATTTTTCCCACTATATATATGTCATCTTCTTCCCTAAAGAAACCTAGAGCTCTGAAATTTATTCCCTTAGTGAGAGAAAGTGACTCTAAGAAAGAGAGAGAGCTCCAAGAACCCACATTTGCTCAACCAAGCACCAATCCATGTGCATTTAGCATCTTCCAAGCATCATCTCATTATGGATTCTTCTTGCTTTCATTGACTAGGTAACTTGAACATGCCCTAAACCTTTTTGCATTTATTTGTGTTCTTATTTGCCTAGGTTTAGCCTCATATGTTGATTTAATGCATGTCTTTGTGTTTGAAAATACACAAAGTGTGTCTAATACAACCTAGAGGGGGGGGGTGATGAATGGGTTGTTAATCGATTATTACCAACCTTTTCGATTAGTCAATATTAAACATATAACCCAATTAAATCAAACATACAAAATCAAGTGTAAAGTGCGGAATAATAAATAACACTTGATTTTTACATGGAAACCCTTAAACAAAGGGAAAAACCACGGGCTATCCTTCTAGCCACACACGATCCTCAAATCCACTATTGTAATGATGTTTACAACCTAGGTTGACCTCTAGTCACACCATTCTCGGTCACTAACCCATCACTACTACCCAACGGGCCTTTATAGTGAATCCTTGATCACTTTGCTTGCCAACCACACCTTGGTTGCAAGACTTCACTTGCTTGTGCACTACACCTTGTAGTCACAAGACTTAACTCTCAAGATGAGATTAACAGCCTAAGTGAATATATGAATACTCAAAATACAAATAATGCTAGGCAACACTAGATGCTTATCTAGAGATTAAATATGACACTAAGTACAAATCCTAGATATCAATGTCTATATGAATGCTTATAAAGACCTAACTAGATATAGATATGCAAGTCTAAACTCTAGTCATAAAACAAAGCCATATCAACATATGTTGTCATTAATCATGGCAAGGACAATAAATGAAATTAACAAATGTAATCAATGAGTCCTAATTAGCTAGAGGGCAAATATGTCCTAAATGCAAGCTATCACAATACAAACCCAATCATATAAAGGAACTCATAAATAGATGCATTAAATAGAGTCCTAGCATTTAATCAACTAATAAATGCAATAAAAACACAATCTTGGAAAGTATGAACAAATGATAAAGATGGGGTTTTTGTTCAACTTACCAAGTCAACTAATGATGAAGACCCATGCCTTAAAGATGCTTAAAGATGCATGAAGGACTATGGGTTTTGGGTTTGGAGAGTCAAGGAACAAAGCTTGAAGCTTTCTCTCTCTAAGGGTTGCTCTCTCTTAAAAATGAGTTATTGAAGCTCTGAAACGAGTTGGGGAAGAAGAGAACATATATATAGAAACCCTAGACAAAACTGCATCGTTTTGGGTTTGAGAAACAAAATCCCGTCAATACCGCTCGCTAGACCGCGGCTCGGGTAAGTGCCCATACCGCGGTACATACAGCGATGCACCGTCTGGACAACATCGCGGCGGGGACCGCTGTGCATACAGAGCACAAGCCGCGGTCTAGGCAGCAGGGGCCTACTGAAGTATATCGCGGTATGGACTGCCGCGCATACAAGTGCACAGACCGCAGTCTTTAACGCATGCACCTTCTAAAACCAGCCGCTGTTGGGACCGCGACGGAGGCAGGTGCCCAGCAAGCGACCTGCACCGCGGTAAAGAGGAAAATCCTCTTTTCCAGGCAGACTCAACACACTAATCTAATATGCAAAAATGTGCAAGTGTGGAGTGTGATGAATGGCATACAATGCATCATTCAATAGCATGTAATCAAGAATATAATGCATGCAAGTGAGTGTGTGCAACTAAAATCTCTTCAAAAGAGTCAAGTCAAGTAAACTACCTCTGTTGAAGCACTATGGGATCTTGGAAGCTTGTTGATGAAGAACAACAATAATACCTAAGCTACCTATTACAAATAATCCCAATGTGATTTGTCATGAAATAAGCCAATCATAGAAATGAGGTTCTTACAATCTCCCCCTTTGGCTATTTTATGACAAAATCACCACTCACAAAATAATCCTTACAAAACAAAAATAAAGCTATTGGTCAACAAAGTATATTCTACGTTACAATAAGAGAAACCTAAGATCTAAGTCTTCAAGGTCATCAATCTCTTCGTAGATCATCATACCTACACACAATAGCAAGAAAGCACTTTCCAAGAACAAGTGCATGTGAGGTGAACCAATATAAAAAGCAATTGCACTCAATAAAGCAATATAAGAAATGCATGTGCAATGCTCCCCCTAAAAGTTTACTCTCTCTCATGAGGCTTTTCCCCCAAAGCATAAACATGCTCCCTCATGCTCCCCCTATATTGCTCAAGACTTCTCCCCATTTTTGTCATGAGATAGGCAAAGGAGCTCCCCCTATCGGGTTGCTTTAGCAAAGAGAGATATTTGCACAAAAGATGGTTGCATAATCATATACATAAACTTTATGCAACTTAAATAATTGAGAGAGATTCAAGGAGATTATTTTCAAAAATGTGTATGTGTGAAAGTTTGCTTAGCATGTAATACATAACACTATTATCTTCATGCATGAAGATCAATTAAAGCAACACTCAACAAGATTTCCAAATGAAGTCAAACCAATTAAGACCCTGTTGTTATGATAAGAAGATATATATCCAAGCATTTGTGTGCAAGTGAACTAATCACATCAAAAAAAATATATCATCTTGTCTTCATTGCTAAATACATCATCAATCAACCATTTTGATGTAAAAAAAAAGCAATGCATCACCACATATAACAGTCATTTAACAACATTTCTGTTTTTCTCCTTTTTCTGTTTTTCTCCAATATCCTAGAAGCATGTATTTCTGTTTTTCATGCTAAAGTAACTCTCTTGATGGCTTTCACTCGGTTTCAAATGAGTAGCCTTTTCCAACATTGGGCGGCTCCACGTCATATTGCCAGTAGCCCTTTTCAAGAGAGAGCTTAAGAATGCATATCTAGGAATCATGAACACGGAGAATAATTTGAGGTCAATCAAATGTACTAACAAGTAGAACATTCCTCAAAAAGATAAGCATGCTCAAGCAATAATAGAAGTCATGCATTATCATACAAAGCAACCATGCAATGGTGTAATCAAAAACATTATACAATTATTAATCAATGTTATTCACCATGCATACTCAAGCAATCATAAGAGAGCATAAAATTAATCAACTTTTTGCATGCAGCAAATCATGCAAGTTCGCTCTCTTTGCTTGAGCTCCCCAAACAGGGTCACAATTAGTACAGTATCAGGACGAGGGGCAAGTTCCTATAGACATACTAAGTCCATTTGACTCAATAGTATCTATTGGTGATATTTTAGCACAATGGAAAGGATGCACATTTTCCTTATCCAACCTAGGTTCCACTACATCATTTTTAGTGGTCAAAGTATTCAATTCACTAGATTTCCTAGGATCATTCAATTTAGCCCTACAGTTCATTCTCTTTTCTTTCATGCTCTCAATTCTACATAACTTGATGTAGTTAAAACACTTTGGTCAAATGTGACCAATCATGCCACAATAATGACAAGTAGGTATAAAAGAAGGATTCATACCATTGCATTTAGCTCTCATCAAGGCATGGCCATGTTGATGAGTTTATCTTTGATGTTGCACCGGTTGGCTTTCCTTGGGAGCATTAGCCGGATGTTGGTGCCTTTGTGGTTGAGCATGAGAAGCACGATTAGCTTGCCTCAAAGGTTGATTGAGCTTTGATTGAGGCATCCTCAAGGGTTGGGGTTGAGCTTGTTTCCTCGGAAGCATCTTCAAGGTTGAGCTCTTAGAAGATTCACCCATAACAAGAATCTTCTTGGGTGATGAAGGCGGACATTTAGGAGAAATCTCCTTCACAAATGTAGTCTTGCCCGTGAATGGAGTGGACTCATCATCAATGAAACCAAGCCCTCGCTTGTCATTTGGCACCTTGCCAAAACTTAACATCTTGTTAGGTTTCTCCGATCCCGAAGTCAATTTAGCAAGAGACATCATTGCTTCATCAAGTTCCATCTTCAACTTGCCTTCACTTTCTTTTACACATCTCACTTCATCATTCAAGTGAGTCATCTTGGCTTGTAGTTGAAGGTTATCCTTTTTCAACTCAAGGATATCATTATCTTTCTCTTTCAAAGACTTTTGAAGAGAATCAATCAACTCTTGATAATTAACCACCTTATCACAAGAGTTCTCCGAGCATGAGTTATCACTATCGAAGCTTCTCCCACTCGAGCTTGTGAGAGTCATATCTTCAATGCTAGCTTCTCTTAATCTTGCTCCACTTTGGACTTCACACTTCAAGTCATCCTTTTTGAATCCTTCAAGTGACAAACACTTGGTGACGGCTTGAGCTTCTTCATGGTAGGAGACCGAAAAGGCGGAGTATTTGTTCTCACACTCAACTGAGCTTGTGGAACTTCCTTTAACTGCTTCAACTTCGCTATCACACCGATTAGCGATCATACTAACTCCTCCCTTTTTGTATTTCAAGTTGCCACAATTGGAGGCAATATGGCCAATTCCGCCACATTCAAGGCAAGGGTCACTTTTCCTTGACATTTTCTTTTCCTCCTTGACTTTGGAGGTCATACGCTTCTCCTTCTTCACTTTGGAGGCCAATTCCTTCTTTTGAGATTTCATAAATCTCCTTAATCTCTCCACCATGAAAGTCATCTCCTCATCGGAGTCATCTATCTTCCTCTCAACATTAGAGGTCATCGAAGCAAATCCCACTCTAAGTGTTTCACTCTCACACATGGTGTATAGGTGAAGTGAGTGAAAGAATGCAAATGAAATGCAAAGAACAAAATGCACACAAATGCAAGACATACAATCAAGAGCTAAGATCACCTAAGTATGTCTAGGAACCTGCTCTGATACCAATTGAAAATACACAAAGTGTGTCTAATACAACCTAGAGGGGGTGGGGAGTGAATGGGTTGTTAATCGATTATTACCAACTTTTTCGATTTGTCAATATTAAACATATAACCCAATTAAATCAAACATACAAAATCAAGTGTAAAGTGCAGAATAATAAATAACACTTGATTTTTACGTGGAAACCCTTAAACAAAGGGAAAAACCACGGGCTATCCTTCTAGCCACACACGATCCTCAAATCCACTATTGTAATGATGTTTACAACCTAGGTTGACCTCTAGTCACACCATTCTCGGTCACTAACCCATCACTACTACCCAACGGGCCTTTATAGTGAATCCTTGATCACTTTGCTTGCCAACCACACCTTGGTTGCAAGACTTCACTTGCTTGTGCACTACACCTTGTAGTCACAAGACTTAACTCTCAAGATGAGATTAACAGCCTAAGTGAATATATGAATACTCAAAATACAAATAATGCTAGGCAACACTAGATGCTTATCTAGGGATTAAATATGACACTAAGTACAAATCCTAGATATCAATGTCTATATGAATGCTCATAAAGACCTAACTAGATATAGATATGCAAGTCTAAACTCTAGTCATCAAACAAAGCCATATCAACATATGTTGTCATTAATCATGGAAAGGACAATAAATGAAATTAACAAATGTAATCAATGAGTCCTAATTAGCTAGAGGGCAAATATGTCCTAAATGCAAGCTATCACAATACAAACCCAATCATACAAAGGAACTCATAAATAGATGCATTAAATAGAGTCCTAGCATTTAATCAACTAATAAATACAATAAAAACACAATCTTGGAAAGTATGAACAAATGATAAAGATGGGTTTTTTGTTCAACTTACCAAGTCAACTAATGATGAAGACCCATGCCTTAAGGATGCTTAAAGATGCATGAAGGACTATGGGTTTTGGGTTTGGAGAGTCAAGGAACAAAGCTTGAAGCTTTCTCTCTCTAAGGGTTGCTCTCTCTTAAAAATGAGTTATTGAAGCTCTGAAACGAGTTGGGGAAGAAGAGAACATATATATAGAAACCCTAGACAAAACTGCATCGTTTTGGGTTTGAGAAACAAAATCCCGTCAATACCGCTTGCTGGACCGCGGCTCGGGTAAGTGCCCATACCGTGGTACATGCAGCGATGCACCGTCTGGACAACATCACGGCGGGGACTGCTGTGCATGCAGAGCACAGGCCGCGGTCTAGGCAGCAGAGGCCTACTGAAGTATACCGCGGTATGGACCGTCGCGTATACAAGTGCACAGACCGCGACGGAGGCAGGTGCCCAGCAAGCGACCTGCACCGCGGTAAAGAGGAAAATCCTCTTTTCCAGGCAGACTCAACACACTAATCTAATATGCAAAAATGTGCAAGTGTGGAGTGTGATGAATGGCATACAATGCATCATTCAATAGCATGTAATCAAGAATATAATGCATGCAAGTGAGTGTGTGCAACTAAAATCTCTTCAAAAGAGTCAAGTCAAGTAAACTACCTCTCTTGAAGCACTATGGGATCTTGGAAGCTTGTTGATGAAGAACCACAATAATACCTAAGCTACCCATTACAAATAATCCAATGTGATTTGTCATGAAATAAGCCAATCATAGAAATGAGGTTCTTACAGTGTTTAATGGCATTTAGAACATGATTGAGTTGTTAGTTGTTGGTTAAGAATGTATGTTCATTGATAGTTAGCAAATAGGACCATTTTGCCCTCTAGCTAATTCTTCTTGCATTTGCATTTAGATATTGATATCTAGGATTTGTACTTATTGTCATATTTAAATCCCTAGATAAGCATTTAGTGTAACCTAGCATTAATTGCATGATAGAATATTGTCATATATTCACTTAGGTTGCTTAATCTCTTCATTTATTGTAAAGTCTTGTGACTAAATAGATTAGTGCACAAGCAATTGGTCTAGAATCACTATTAAAGGCCCGTTGGGTAGTGTAAAAGGGTTAGTGACCAAGTATGGTGTGACTTGAGGTCAACCTAGGTTGTAAACTTTCATTCAAATAGTGGATTTAAGGACCGTGTGTGGCTAGAAGGATAGCCCTTGAGTTTTGCCCAGTTGGACGGTTTCTCACGTAAATCAATCCATATGTTTTTATTGTTTTCCGCATTTCATTTTGGTTTTTTTGATTGCTAATATGGGGTAGCTTTATTAAAATTGATCAAGTCAAAAAGTTGGTAATAAATAAACTAAAACCTATTCACACCCCTCTTGTTTATTGACACACGCTTAGTATTATTTTCAATTGTCAACCTTAGGAAAAACTTAAAAAAATAAAGATAAAAAATGAAAAATATAATCCTGATAAATCATTATCAGCAATAAATATTATATTTGTCTTAATAAAATAAACCTCTATAATTTCTTTTTTATTTCTTTTCTTTCTAAAAAAAATGTCAAACTTTTTAGGGACGAATGATTTTCGTCCAAATAGATATCCTATTATGACGAATGATTTATTTCGTCCCAATGAATATCCTATTGGGACAAATTATCTTCGTCCCTAAAAGTCTGGTTATTTTTACACTTTTTAGGGACGAATAATTATTTTCTTCCCAATAGACAATCTATCGGGACAAATATTTTTCGTCCCTAAAGGTCTCATTGGGTTTGTCTTTTTTAGGGACTGATAATTTGTTTCGTCCCAATAGACGTTCTATTGGGACGAATTTTTTTGTCCCTAAAGGTTTTTTAGGTTTGAAACTTTTAGGGTCGAATATGTTATTGCGTCCCAATAGACATTCTATTGGGACGAATAAAATTCGTCCCAATAAATTTCATCCCTATAGTCTAATTTTCTTGTAGTGTAAGTTTATTTGTTTTAGATATAATTGCTATTAATGCTCTTATTTTTATTTTATTCATAATTCTTAGTTTGTAATTAATCATTTTGTTTCAATTATGTAAGTTTTAATTTTGGTTTTATTTGATTTTTTTAGTGTGATAAGGATTATTTCTTTCCTTATTTTTAGAATTTTTTTTCTATTTAGGTACCACACAAGATTTCTGAAAAAAAGTCTTGATATTGAACTAAAGAAAGTTTGGTTGAATAAAATATGGATTCTAGAATCATATAAATTTTAATTTCAAAGAACAAAAAAAAATTGTCATAAAAATTTCTAGAATTTTTGGATGAACAAAATATAAATTCCTCCACGTTTATGAATGATATTTATTTATTAAAAAAACATAAGAGTTTCTAACGCGGGCAAAACTTGTTGTTAATAAAACATTGACAATGTGCGGTGGCCGTGGTAATTACTACATTCACTACTGTTGTTGTCTGTTGTAGATTATTTATTACTGACAGTGCCTGTTGTCGAAGCACAATATTTTCCATCACAGTTAAATAGATAGCGGGCACTGCAACATGCAATGTTTGTTTTAGATACGCATCTACAAGCGTTTATTGCAAGTTGTAGATGAACGATTTTCTAGTAGTGCGTACACCAAACACACCTACACTCTTAATCCAGTACTATTAAAGTTTAATCACAATCTCTCTGTCTCTCTCTTTCAGTCTATCTACAAGTTTCTCTCAGCCTCTCTTGCCATTTTCTTCACCTCTCTGGGTCTTACAATAACATAGATAGGAAAACAATCATGTTTATATCAGAGCATTAGGGTAGGCCAAAACCCTCAATGAGTAGGTTTCTTTCCGCATAAGAATCCATGTCGCACACAACTTACGTCATCACCAAAGTCTAGGCCGTAGTCTGCAGCTCGTGCCATGTACCGTTATAAACCTCTGGAATCGACCACCTAGGAACCTTCGGATTGGATGACTTGTGTGTGGGCGCGACCCGCGTACACGAATGCCGCTCCGATTGGACTGTCATAGGACAAACGACTTTTTGCTACTACTTAGAATTTATTTTTCCCTAAGTTAATGTGTATATTGATATGGAAATAATTAATTCAATTTAATTTCCCTAAATCAAACGTGTAATGATAAGGAAATATTGTTTGGATTCTAGATACTTACTTGATCACTAAGTAAATAGAATCGGTGATTAATTAGAAATAAATCTCTCGGAGATTGTTTTTTTTTTAATTAATATACTTTTCATTAAAAACGTATGTATTAAGTAATTTCCAAAATAATCATCTTCACTTCGGTTTTATAATAAACCCTAGTCTTTCTTCAGAAGAGATTCATAGCAATCACGAAAGTAATTTCTCTTATTATTGTTCTCTTCTTCTTCAGTTCTTGGTAAGTTCATACCGGATTTGAGTTCGCTGAGAGTGTTTGTGCCCTGCACGATCACTATTAAATCGTTGTATCCTGGGAGACAATCGCTATACACATATGGTGTTATACGGCGAAATTGTCTTAAGGACACCGTGTGAAACACGGGCCTCGATTTCCCAAAACCTTTTTCTAATGTGTTGTTTTGTGGTTTTCACTTTCTGTTCTCTTGCAGATTCGAACCAGATTATTTTTGAGTATTAAAAACAACAATCTTAAGACACTTTTTTTCTCTTTTTCTATTAAAATCGTTTTTCTTCTACTTTTATAAACTTTCTGGTTTCTGATCTAGTGACAGATTGTGAAGAACTTGGTTTAAAACAAACATCATGGTTTCGGTTTTAATTTTAATAAGAATTGTGGAAATTGGGTCTGTTTTACAGACACTAATTTCAAATAAATATCTATTTTGATTTTGGCAAATCGGGTCTATTTATCAGACACTGATTTGGCAATCAATTGTGATTTCGACAGGGTAATCGGGTCTGTAATACCAGACACTGATTGGAATTTCAATTGTCAAATCTGGAATCAATTTTTGATTCACTGATTTGATATTAAATAATTGATATCGGTACTATCATATAATATATATGATATTTTATGATTTTAAGAGAATATCAATTGTACACACGGGTTGTGTAAATAATTTATATTTCAAAGATATAGAAGTGTAGCCTATATCTATAACAACCAGTGAAAAGATTATATGTATATATAATTTGGTCTAGTACATACCAGTTTATATAATATACGAGTGTGTATTTATATATATTATTGACATTGATTTTCATATCATTGTATTGATTAATCTGTATGTGCTATATATATTATTGATATATATTAACATACATGTTCGGTTGAAAATATCAGTGTGTTGTACTGAAATTTATAGAACTAAATAATACTAAGTTTGGTGAACCAAAGACAGTATTATTGATTGATATCAGTGTTAGATATCAATTGGAATAAATTGGTTATATTACTATGTAATTCTACACCAAGTAGCAGCACTTGTTTGTAAATATACATGTTATATTTAAAGTGCTAGAATAGTGTTTTGATACACTATATTTGATATATCAATGATTGTTATACTGTTGCATACAAATGTTGATATATGTATATATATATTAACAAATTGATTGTGTTATATCAATATTTCAGATGGTTATATATATATATATATATATATATGTTATATCAATGATTTATATCATTGTATATTTGCGGTTCTAAAATATTTGGTTTGGGCCTTTCTATGTAAGATGACCGCCGAATCAATTGTGAACCCGAGTGTGGGTCAAGAGACTCTTGTGGTCAACCCAATTGTGGGTTATTTGACCGACTTGATAATGAACTCTTTTGTGGGTCAAATGAATAACCTGACGATGAATTCATTTGTGTCTCCGGTTTCAGTTGTTATGAATCATATGGAGAAACCAGAGAAATTCAGTAGTTTGAAATTCAAGAGATAGCAACAAAAGATGTTTCTGTATGCAACCACATTGAATCTTGCGAGATTCTTAATTGATGAGGTTCCTAAGACCAACAGTGGTGATAAGTGGATGTGTAAGTTTAAAATGATGATTATTTTCAGAATCAATTCTTTTGAACTTCAAAATTGCAATTATCAATTTAATGATGATTTATTTATATTAATTCTGGGTTAATAAAAATATTAAATTTTGAATTCAAAACAGAACCGATTTGACTTTAATATGACCAATTTTAATGAGAATTAATTTCCAAATTAATTCAGTTGATCTCCTCCTGATATTATGGTGGATTAATCAACGTGAACACAAGTGTTCCACTTGAGACTCCTAGTGCTAATCCAACTGTCAGGCTAGACACTTAAACTGTTAATTCAGCGCTTGTGGGACATGTGCCTATTTGTGGCCAAGTGTGTCAACATCGACTCTGGCCATCAACTCATTCGTGAGAAACATGGCGGATCCGGTGATGAGCCAGTATGTAAGTCACAGGAACTTTTAGTGGTGGCTGCAAAAGATGCTGTTCTAATTGACCACACTGAATCTAGCCAGGTTCTTGACTGAAGATGCTCTTAAACCCAATAGTGGTGAAGAGTGAGATGTTCAGGTATGGAATTCTATTGATGCATGGAACCATTCAGATTTATGTGCTGGAAAACCATACTGAACGAGCTGTCAGACTCGATGTATAGCGAAAACAACCAAATAACTATGAGAGTCGTTAGACCGGAAATACAAGATTGAGGATGCTGCATCCAAAAGGTTTGTTATGGGCCGGTTTCTTGATTACGAGATGGTGGACTCTAAGACAGTTATGAGTCAAGTCCAAGAGCTTCAAGTGATTTTGCATGAGATTCATGCATAAGGGATAACCCCAAGTGAAACCTTCTAGGTGGTTGCTATCACTGAGAAGCGACCGATGTGGTGAGTATGAAGCATCGGTTGGTGAATCAGGTGCACAACATGGAATCATACATCAAACCACTGCGCTGTATTTCCCTCAACAAAACGGTGTTGTTGAACGGAAGAAATCATTCATTGAAAGAAATGATGAATGCAATGTTGCTAAGTTCTGGATTGTCTTAGAACATGTGGGGTGAAGCTATATAGTCTAGCAATTACCTTTTAAATAAGGTACCCCGAAAGAAAGTAGACAAGACCCCATATGAACAATGGAAAGGAAGAAAACCTTCATATAAATTCTTACGAATGTGGGGGTGTCTTGCTAAAATGGGTGTACCTACGCCTAAGAAGGTAAAAATAGGTCCGAAAACCGTTGATTGCATTTTCATTGGATATGCATATAACAATAGTACTTATCGATTTTTGGTGTATAAGTCTGAAATCCCTGATATACACAAAAAATACGATAATGGAATCTAGAAATGCATCATTCTTTGAACATGTATTTCCATGTAAATCCAATGATGAAGCAAGTTCGTCGAAACGAACACATGCTGATAGTTGTGAGGACCAAGAACAAGGAAATGAAGTCGAGGATGAACCAAGATGTAGCAAAGGAGCTAGGACAGAAACATCTTTTGGTCCAGATTTTCTGACCTATTTGCTAGAAGGTGAACCTCGAACCTTCAGAGAACCAGTAAGCTCTTCAGAAGGACTCTTTTGGAAAGAAGCTATCAAGAGTGAAATTGATTTCATCCTTCAAAATCATACTTAGGAGTTAGTGGATCTTCCTCCGGGATGTAAACTGCTAGGGTCCAAATGGATTTTCAAGAGAAAAATAAAAGCAGATGGATCAATTGATAAGTATAAGGCCAGACTTGTAATTAAAGGTTACAATCAACGAGAAGGCCTGGATTACTTTGATACATATTCTCCTGTAACGAGAATAACCTCCATTAGGATGATACTTGCAATCGCAGCTTTACGAAATCTTGAAGTACATCAAATGGATGTAAAAACAGCTTTCTTAAATGGATATCTAAATGAAGAGATCCACATGGAACAACCTGAGCGTTTTTCCTCTCCAGGATAAGGAAAGAAAGTCTGTAAATTGGTGAAGTTTTTATACGGTCTAAAGCAAGAACTAAAACAATGGGATGAGAAATTTAACAATGATATGATGTCAAATGGTTTTAAAATCAACGAATGTGACAAATGTGTTTATGTCAAAGACACAACAAATGGCTATGTCATTGTGTGCCTATATGTTGATGACATGCTCATTGTTGGTAGTGATGATAAGATGATAAAATCTACCAAGGATATATTGAAATCAAGATTTGATATGAAGGATATGAGACCAGTTGATGTAATGTTGGGAATGAAAATCTCAAGGACATCAAACGGACTCATTCTAAGTCAGTCACACTATGTTTACATGATTCTTGAGAAATTTAACAAAAATGATTCTGGAATTTCCAGAACGCTAGTAGATACAAATCTACACTTATCCAAGAATAAGGGTGAGAGCGTCTCTCAACTAGAATATTCTAGAGTGATAAGAAGTTTGATGTACTTAACAAGCTGTACAAGACCAAACATAGCTAATACAGTCAGCAAATTAAATAGATACACGAGTAATCCAGGAAACGATCACTGGAAAGGAATAGTAAAAGTACTGAGGTACTTACGATTCACTCGTAATTATGGACTGCATTATACCAGATATCCTATTGTCCTAGAAGGATACACAGATGCAAACTGGATATCTGATATGAAAGATTCAAAATCTACTAGTGGGTATGTGTTCACACTAGGAGGTACGGTTGTATCCTGGAAATCCTCCAAAAAGACATGCATAGCCAGATCCACCATGGAATCTGAGTTTATTGCCTTAGATAAGTGTGTTGAGGAGGCTGAATGGCTTCACCAATTCTTAGAGGATATTCCAAGATGGCCAAAGCTTGTGCCAACGATTTGCATCCACTGTGATAGTCAATCAGCAATTAGAAGAGCATAGAGCAATATGTATAATGAGAAGTCTAGACATATACGTCGAAGACATAATACCATTAGACAACTACTCTCAACTGGAGTTATCTCCATTGACTATGTAAAGTCAAAAGATAACATTACGGATCCGTGAACCAAAGGGTTAAATAGAGAACTAGTTGAGATATCATCGAAGGGAATGAGACTAAAGCCCATGAAATAAAAGTCGATACAATGGACATCCAACTTAGTTGACTGGAGATCCCAAGATCTAGGTTCAATGGGACAACGTAGTCGTAAGACGTAGTTAGATCACTGTGGGGGTTACCCTCTAGTCCATTCCTATGATGAAACAGTGATGTCCGCAGGGAAAAAGGCTAAACTATGTTTTTAATGATTCTTATGCGTCAGAATTTCGAGCTATGGAAATCTGAACAGAGTAATGCGGGTTACTCTTCATTAAGAAATCACCTATGTGAGAGAGAAGTGGGGCCGCTTCTAAAAGAGAATAGTAAATGGCTATATTCTCTAGATACTTTTACAGAACCAGGTGCATGTTCATGGCCAAAATGAACATAACAATGAGAACCAAATCGGGTCTGGAAGATACCTGTGTAAGGTATGTTATCGTTTACATAAAACGGCAGAACAGTTCAAGGGTATCATATCTACTGATCAGCCAGTAAAGTAAACATACCTTTACGAGGGAATGTTCAAAGGGTAACACCTACCTATCCTATGCAGGTTTTGACCGTTTGAACTTACCAAAAGTCATCTCTCGTGTCTCCTAGGTCAATTTCATTCATGTAGGGGATTGTTGGAAAATTTTGTGATGAAAACTCATTTTGAGAGCATTATTTGAGTATGATCGGTTCCATACAAATGGAAGATCAATGTATATTCGTATTCTCCTCCGTGAGAGCTTCAAAATGGTATACTCAAACTCACAAAATAATTAATAGGTGAATGAGAAATTGAGTCTCAAAGTGAGCCCATGGTGTAGGGAAAAATTGTGCATGGACCACGAACCTTTGGATTGGATGACTTGTGTGTGGGCGCGACCCGCGTACACGAATGCCGTTCCGATTGGACTGTCATAGGACAAACGACTTTTTGCTACTACTTAGAATTTATTTTTCCCTAAGTTAATGTTTATATTGATATGGAAATAATTAATTCAATTTAATTTCCCTAAATAAAAACTTGTAATGATAAGGAAATATTGTTTGGATTCTAGATACTTACTTGATCACTAAGTAAATAGAATCGGTGATTAATTAGAAATAAATCTCTTGGAGATTGGTTTTTTTAATCAATATCCTTTTCATTAAAAATGTATGTGTATTAAGTAATTTCCAAAATAATCCTCTTGACTTCGGTTTTATAATAAACCCTAGTCTTTTTTCAGAAGAGATTCATAGCAATCACGAAATTAATTCCTCTTATTATTGTTCTCTTCTTCTTCAGTTCTTGGTAAGTTCATACCGAATTTGAGTTCGCTGAGAGTGTTTGTGCCCTGCACGATCACTGTTAAATCGTGGTATCATGGGAGACAATCGCTATACATATACGGTGTTATATGACGAAATTGTCTTAAGAACATTGTGTGAAACACGGGCCTCGATTTCCCAAAACCTTTTTCTAATGTGTTGTTTTATGGTTTTCACTTTCTGTTCTCTTGCAGATTCGAACCAGATTGTTTTTGAGTATTAAAAACAACACTAACATAGTCAATATGAAATTTAGAATAGCACTGAATAACTAATATAGTAAAATTGCCTTCAAGTTGTAAATCGATAATCACCATAAGATAAAGCATTAATCAGAACTTTCAAGAAAAGTTGAATAGAATCAATTTAATTTTCTATAAGGATAAGGTTAGAAACTCCTACAAGAAACCTAATAGCAAAAATGACCAGAATATATTTAGATAAAGTCCGGTACACAGATCGTCATATTCAGATAAAGTATGGTACACATATCATCAGACAATCTTTCAATTTTACTAGTATGAAAACCATCAAAGGGCTGACTTGAGAATCAAAGTAGTTTTGTAAGTACAAAAGCCCTTAAGATTCTATGCATTTTTGTAGGCTGGCAACTCAAAAAGGCATACTTTATCTAATTTGAGATAGCAAATACAATTACAATAGAAACAAAGGCATTAACCTCTTCTTATATCTAACTTAGGTAGAACAAAAATAATCTAATGATTACAAATACTAATGTAAGGTCTAGTTCCAAAAATATATACAAGCTTAGATCAAAGCCTAGACACATGACAATAGATAAGCTCATCGAGTTATAAAATAGAAAAAACGAAGAATGTTGAAGCGGTGCCACTTGCCATAAAAGGGAGGCAGATGGCATTAGTTTGGTTGGGGTGGTAAGCAAACAAATAATAAAATAAAATAATATAGAATAAAATAAAAAGAATATATACGTGAGAGGGAGAGAGAGCATGTGTGGAGAAAATCTTCCATCAACCCGTCTCATATTTGATGTTGGTGAGACGTACCCAATGAGACTGACATTTACACCTCTTGGAACAAAACTTTACTTTTTATTCACCAGTTAGATACCGACATCTGGACAAGTTGTTTAAACAATTAAAACCCTAGTATATAAGACAAACGTTAATATGCCTAAGCCTCTTTGATCGGTTCATCTCTTTCTCCCTTCACAGTAAAAAATGCCGCCTATCAACTTCCTTCTCTTCACTCAAAATCTCAAAAGATCTCATGGTAAAGCTACTCTTATCTGTTTCCTACAACAAATTTCAGCTAGGGTTTTCTTTTATTTATATTCTACAAAATTCAATCTATGTTTATGAAACATTCAAGAGTATTCATACTCAGATTGAATCCCGGTAATACTGTATCAAGGAGGAAGAAACTGAAGATATAGCTGAAGAACACTTTTGCTGGAGGAGTTGATGAACACTTTTGCAGGAGGAATTTTATTAAGCGAGTCTTCAATTTTTTTATTTTTTTTTTATCTTCCTTGGCTTTAGGGTTTGACAACTAATTGCAGATATAATTTATTCCGTTTTCATACATTGTAACTTTATACATCATAAGTCTTTTAACAATAAATACAATTTTTTAAAATTTTATATAGTTATGATTTTAAATAAATTTATTTCTTTTATATATTCAATTAGGTTTAATGCCTTTATGTGGTTTGTGTTGGTTGATAATGAATTGGTAGTGAATGGTTTGTATTTGTAAATTGCAGATTTAGGGGTCGTTTGTTTTTTTGTCTGAACACTGAACAGTCCTGAATTTTTCTGAAGACTGAATATGGACTGAAATCTGAATCTGAATGATATGTTTGTTTTTTTTTTCCTCACATCTGAACATACTGTCAACATGTTTGTTTTTTAAAAATAAAACTGTCTGAAAATAAGTAATTTTACATTTATACCCATACTAATTAAAGAGATAATTTAACATACACCATTCTTTATAACATTTTGTATGTTTTTTTTACAAACAAAGTTCAATTTAACAAAATAAAAAATCAATCAAAGAATATAATTTTGTATATTCAGCAAACAAAATTTAAGTTAAATTTATTGTCAAAAAAAAGTTCAAGTTCAAGTTCAATTTTATATGTTGTCCACGTTTCCGGTGAATAAAATTCCTGAAACCATTTTTATTTTTTTGGTTTCTTGGATCATATCCACCGGAAACCAAATAAAAGAAAGGTTCTTGAATTTTTTATATATAATAATTCTATAACTTTTTCGAGCCACGAAATCTACTTAATATAATAGACAAATTTATTGAGTATTATACGAATAGTTAGATAAAAATAAATAAATAAAGAGTTCTTACCGGGATTTGGCATGAGAGAAATTCAATTGTTCAATCCTTGAAAAATTTCATTATGAGAAGTAATTAGGGTTTTTTTTTTCTTTTCTAAAACATGTTTAAAATAAGAAATATGTTAAAAGAAATTTTTTACACCATATTAAATTAAGATAAATTTGGAAATATATCTTTTTTTGGAGGATAGACTTGGAAGATAATATTTTAATTGTAATCCAGTGATTTGGAATTAAGTTAAAAGTCAAGATTTCTTACTTTTTATTTTAAGTTGTTTTTTGATATTTTTAAGTTGTTTGACCATTTAAAAAAACAAACAAAACAACTTAATGAGTTCAATTCAGACCCATTAAGTTTTAAGTGAAAAAAACAAACGACCCCTTAATGTTTTGTGTTGGTTAAGAATAGATTGGTAGTGAATGGTTTATGTTTGTAAACTGTAGATTTGGTGATTTGTATTGGTTAAGAATAAATTGGCAGTGAATGGTGTTTTTTTATATGATTTGGGCAATTGTATTTTTTGAAAGATTGCAATTGAATCTGAATAATGCAAATGACTTTTGAGATGGACGTTAAATCTTTTTGAAACAGTTTTTTGACAGATTGCAATCGAAACAACACTTTTTGAAAGGTTGCAATTGAATCTAAATAATGCAAATGCAAAGATTGCAATTGATCTCAATTTACTACTGTAATTGAATCTATCTTTTGCAAGCTGCAATTGCATATAGATTGTTGATGCAAAAAATATTGAGTTGCATCATAAATTAATAGTATTAGAGCAATTATAATTATTTTGTTCTCATTCAAAATACAAACAATAGATAAGAAGGAAACACAAACCTTACTTGAGTGAGGCCATTGTCCAAATGAGTGAGGTCATTGTCCAAATGAGGAATTCATAGCTTGAGAATGTGATGAATCCTATAAATATTGATTATTTATATAGTAGTTAAACAACATAATTGTTTCAATTACTCAAGAGTATACATATTAAAAACAATACCTGACTAAAGTGAGGTATTAAGTTATTTCCATAAAGAAGTCTTGTAACGTAAAAGTAGAACTTCCGAAAGGCACATTTAATACTGGTGGACCAGAATGATAACAAGATGGAATCAATGTTGCTGGTTGAGATGAAGCACTTTGATGAGATGGACCAAAAGTAAATTTTTGTTCGTGTTTCCCCGTATACATAATGTATATATTGGTAAGAATCATGGATTAAGAATAATAATTTAGAAACAAATTCTTACACTAAGTATATAATACATATTCATACCTTTCGTTGCTTTCCTCTTACGTTTTTCCAAGTTACTCTTTAACCTAGCATTTGTTTGCCCTTTGGTCTTAGCAATTGGTGGATTCAATATCGGTGCTGTATTGAGTATATCACCATTAGGTTGCTCATTTACCGTCTTAAGACTCTCCATCAAATTAATAGTGTCCATGTCTTGCTCAAGTAACCTCAATGCCTTTGCTAATTTTTCTTTAACAATCTCTGTTCCATGATCACTCAATGAAGCTATGTTGTTCACATTACTACCTTCATGCATCAACTCGCTAAAACGTAAAATTGAAGAGACTTATCATTTTCGCTTGATTGAGCATATTTGTCAAAACTCATAAAAATTCCTTTTTTTGCATCTTTGTTCCACCTCATTAGTATATAATGCTCCGGTATACTAGTCAAAATTTTTAAATCAAACATCTTCAAAGCGTGACGATACAACATCCCTATTGACTCAAATAATTTACAACTACATGAAACATCAAAAGTAAGGGAATGAAACTTTACTTCATACACTCTTTGTCTACCTTCCTTCATGGCTTCATAAATACACAACTCACTATCACTAAAAACTTCTTTCATTCTCACTCTTATACCACCCATCAACTCTTTTTGAAAAAACCTAAACAATTTGTTTGTGTACACGTGAGCTCCATGGATTAAGATTCTACTACTTACCTTAATATGAGGTGTACCATTTTCACAACGATAATCTTCTTCCAATTCCATTAATCTCATCTCTTTTGTTTCCTTTTCATAATAAAGCACAAATTTAATGAGATCCATCATTTTCGTGGAAAATTGATGGAAAACATTTTTGTACTCTCACTCCGTTGGGTGGATACAATAGATGTAGAAATAATATCCAAACTAAAAGCCGAAAACCATTTTTCTCGAGAAGAGTACATCTTTTCAAGCCATGAATGACCTTGAAGATTGAATTGTTTGATCATATCATCCCATGAATCTTGAAATTCTTTTTCATTGGCACACCCATGAAAGCAATTATTGAATTCAGGCTTACCATATAGACTAGCAAGATGTTGAGCAACATTATTTGTAATGTGCCAAGTGCACAATCGATGGTGTGTCTCTTTTAAATCTATCTTGATTGCATTTTCTATTGCTTTGTATTCATCTGTAAATATAGTTTTTGGTTGTTTATTTCCCATCGACTCCAAAAAATGACTCAAACAACCAACCAAATGATTCGGTGGCATCATCTAGTAGAAACTGAAACTACCCTAATGTGTCTAAATTAACCTAGAGGTGGGTGAATGGGTTGTTAATCAAATTAAGTACCAACTTTATGTTTAATAAAGATTAAATTCACAAACAACAAAAATCAAGTAAATTGTGGCAAATAAATGAACACTTGATTTTTTACGTGGAAACCCTCTAACTGGGAAAAACCACTTGACTAGCCTCACCAGTCACTTAGTCACAGAAACGCCACTAATTATATATTTGTTTACAACCTAAGTTGACACCCTAGTCACTTTTCTCAAGGTTCGTAACAAAAACTATTCTACCCTCAAACCTTTAAAAATGGGTCTTGACATTGCTTGTTCAACTATCACATATAGCCATAAGACTTAGACTGTAATGAAGAGAATTAAGTCTAAGTGAACATGTAAAATCATCCTAAATGCAATAAAGTGCAAGACAACACACAATATGCTTAACTAGAAAGATAGAAATTCAATATAACAATACTAGTTATTAAAGATGCCTAAATGAACATACAAGTAGGCTTAGTGATCGGACGATAAATGTACTTATTTGAGATCCCCATTTCCTAGCTTTTGTTCTCGTTTTTGAGTGTATTTTTGTATATAAGTGTTTGTTGAGCCTTGTGTAGGTACATATTCCCTACAACAGGTGTTTTGAGCTTAAAGATCAGTTTGGGAGCAAATATGCGCTTAAAGAGAACAATCGGAAGTCTTAAGAGTTGTCGTGGCCTCACCGTCCACCCAAACTACGGTGTGATCCGAGGTCAACCATGAAAAGTTTCCATGGTGGATCCTTCATTGAGCTAGAACCCGACATAGAGACTGCGGCACAGGTCAACTAAGTTTTCCAAAAGTTAGTGGGCAGAAATTGTATGTGCCAATGCAGAACACTCTACTTTCTGGGGCCATATCTCCCTCCTCAGAATGAACTAAGTTTTTATACAACCTATTTTTAGAAAGCCCCAGAAGTCTACTTTCTAGTGATTTTTACGGATCGCAATTCCGAATTTACTAGAGGGAGATATGCGCGTTTTTGTAACGGTGCGCGTGTCAGAAATCTGTCGACAGCAAGACCGCGACAGCAAGACCGTGACACTTAGATGACAAATCTGTCGCGTTGGTGCCGCTACCTCGCCACGACCGTATCAAACCTATTCCATAGACTGTGGCATGTCATTTTTAGGCAAAAGTTAGAGGGTAAACTGACCTTTTCATGCCCCATTTCGTGCCCTACCTCCCGCCACTATAAATATATCATTTCCTTTCTTCTCTTCAAACAACACAACAACAACCCTTTATTTTTCTTCATCTTCTTCACAAATCAAGAGAGAGAGAAGCTTCAAAATCTCCCATGGAGGTACTCCTCCATGGGAAGCTTACCACCAACCATTTCTACACATCCTACACCACATTTGAGAGTAGATTGCTTGGAGAAAGGAGAGGTCTTGGACCAATTTCGGGCAACCAAAGGATGAAGCTCTTCGAGGGATTTCTTCAAGGGTTGTATCTCATTTACTCACTCTCTTTGTTCATCTTGTTTTCTTTAATGTGTAATCCCCATTTGAAAATATTTGTAAACCTATATTTGCGCTTATATATAAGTCATTTCTCTTAAATTCGATTTGGGTTTTGATTTGTTCTTGATATTCATTGATAATCTCTTGTTGTGTATGGATGATTGGAAATTGATATGTACTTATGGATGAGATTAGGAGTAGATTAACTTAAGTGTAGGAGTAGTTATAATCAAATATCTCATTTGTGTGTGTATGTCTTTGGAAGGTCGAAATGCCATGTTTGGATCGATTTGAGTGTTTGTGGATTTCGGTTGTACCTCGAACGATGATCAATCCGGGTCTGATTGTAATCACTTAGCTCCTACGAATAGATGAAACTTGTTTTATGCATGATCGTGCTAGAATAGGTTTTTGCTATATCTTCATATGCTCAATGGTGAGGATTAAAAGCACATTTCTCTTCTATGACCCTTTTGGGGAGTGATTAGTGTTTCGAATCCCTTACTAGAGACTAGAGGCACATTGCTCTTCCATGATCCTTTTGGGGAGTGATTAGTGTTTCGAATATCTTAATTGAGAGAACAAGCCCTCAACTTGAATTGAATGTGCTTAATGCCTAACCATCGCTTATATGCACTTATGTTGGTGAACTTGTAAACCCTTGTGTAACTATTATCTTGCATCTCTCATATCCACCCTTTTGTTATTCTAATTTAATCACCATTCTCATCCCTTCATATTCTTTTGCTTATTTTTACTTTCTTTTCATTTTCCTTGCACACCGAATTTTGCACACACCGTACACACACCATTCTCACCACATCCGCATTCTATGTACATGCTTTCAATAAACACTAAAACATGAATCGATTGAAGGATAACATCTCCCTGCGGAACAATACCCTTGCTTAGCGCTTTACTAGTCTTTTGCTAGTTTAGAGCACATTATGCAGAAACTTTTAGTATAGATATCTTTTGATAATCGCAATTTGGTAACGACACAAAAAGCGAGTCATCAAAATTGCGCCGCTGCTAGAGAGGTGTCTATTTGTTGATTGTTTCTTATTTTAGATTAGGTTCTGTAAATGCTTAGATTTAATTGTTTTGCGGATATTTATGTATGTGGTTAGGATTTTTCTTTATTATTTTTCTTTTTTGTTTATAGCATATGCATTTGATGTTTTTGAGTTGTGCTTGTGCAAAGAACGAAAATTTTCAGGTTTTATAGACCGCACAACTTATGAGAACAGTAAATGTGTGCCGATGCATTGCAACAATTCCACTAAGTGAAACGGCAGCTCTATGACGGACGCATTAGGTGCAGCCGCAAGAGGTATCCTCTACATTTTGAGCTTAATTTTGAGTGCTTGTGGAGTAGTTGTCGACTTGGGCTGAATCCGCCCATGCGCTTAATGATAGGAATGATATGTTTGATGTGTTTGTGATTTTTATTTTTGTTTAGATCTAGGAGTGGATTTGTATTCTGTTTAGATCTAAGGATTTGATGTGTTTTTGTTTTTAGTCTTTTGTGATGTTTATGTTCTATCTCCCGAATCTTGCTAAACGTTGTCCATATTTTATGATTTGAGCAACATTGAGGACAATGTTGAAGACAATGTTGAGTTTAGGTTTGGGGGTGTTGACATTTTCATGTTTTATGTTTGTTTTTGTTACGTTTAGAAAATTTTCAAATCTCTGCAAACCGGTCAATTTTGAAAATTTTTTGTAATAGTGTCCGGTTTTGTTGAGTTGTTTTTCTTTTGCATGTCGGTTGAGACATATCATGTATGCTTTTAGCTCCATGCATCACTTTAAATATGCTTGTACAGTGCCAATCTTTTGATGTTAAGGTGGATTAGACCTCTATTCTTGTTTCGCTTAAGAAAAAAGTGGAGACTACCCTTGTGAGATTTTTGTGCCTTATAAACGTTTTATTTGTGAGGGTTATGTCATTTCTACTCTTATACACTCTTCGATTTTGTACATAATTTTTAGTGATCTCATTGTACATCAAATTTCTATCATTGATTGCTATAGAACATCATGTGGACTGCTTGTATGAGATTTGTATTCCCTTGCTAGATGGACTTTTAGAAATGATTTTGGGCTTGAGTGTGGGCGTAACTACTAAAATAGCCTAAACATTTGTCCCTAGCTATGTGCTTTCATCGGTTAAAATTTGAGGCCAAACACTAAACCTCCATCACATACATAACCCAAACATTTTCACATACCCTAGTTATTGATCATGTTAAGGTTTATAGCTTAGGAGAAGTTATGTAGCTCTAAATTGTGTAAAGCGTGTACTTAGGCAAATGTATGTAAATTGTGCAAAGGCAAAAACTTTCAAAAAGAAATAGTGTGAAATATAAACACTAAAGCCTTCAATTCTTCAAATGTAAAGTTACTCTAAAAAATATGGGTACAAATGTAGCACTATGGTGCAATGTAAAGTTTATAGCCTAGACGCTTGTAATGTAAAGTGTAAAAGAGCTCAGATTAATGTAAATGTAATGTGTAAACCCCTTGGCATGATTTGTAGATTTATCCTTCCCACTCATACCATATCCTCCATACTTCACCACAAATTACCATTGGCCACAAATACAGCGAGGGAAAGCCCATTTGATATCTTATGAAGTCTATCTTGGAAATGTGAGTCGATGGATTCTCTTTCCACGTTCATAGCATTTCAATTCCTTTCATGAGATCTATTTTTAGAAATTGTGCGTTATTGAAAAATACTCATATGCGATTATATTTGATTCCATGTACCTAAACTCATTCGCATATGTTTGCTAGAGAGTGATCGCCTAGGTTCTGAGTGAAAATATATGACTGAAATCCGGTGAGGATTAGAGTTGAGGCGAATTTTATCTTGAGCATTCAAGTGTAGTTGTCTTGTAAACCGAAAACATCCTAAGAATTGGCATACTTGCATTGCGTGATACATGGTTATTGATTGGTATATTTGAGATTCTAGCATGCATGTGTTGTCTTTGCTTGGTGTGTTTGGATTGCAACTCAACCAATTTTCTTACAGAGTATACGTTTGTGGGTGTCGTAGCTGTAAACCCTCAAGAGACTATAACTCCTCCTATTCCGGCCGCCTATAGGTTCAAAGGATTGTGGCACATGCTAAGTGCCATTGTGTTTCCTACGAAAGTGGACTAGCTTAGTTTTTATATTTTTATGTTTTGATGTGTTTTATTGTTGTTTGTTTGTTGTTTGATTTCGTTTTTAGTTTTGCTCGAGGAAGAGCAAAAGATAGGTTTAGGGGTATTGATCAGACGATCAATGTACTTATTTGTGTTGGAACCTAGGGTTACAGATTGCGCAGCGGAAGGTTTTAAAATTTTTATGCAATCATTAAACTAACCCATTTGTACAGTAATAATC
Organism: Dipteronia sinensis; assembly: GCA_033220585.1. Classification (NCBI taxonomy): domain Eukaryota; kingdom Viridiplantae; phylum Streptophyta; class Magnoliopsida; order Sapindales; family Sapindaceae; genus Dipteronia; species Dipteronia sinensis. Next base: position 18,131,971 of record CM065645.1, on the reverse strand, counting down.
AAATGCGATAATAAAATGAAGAACATTTTCATACCTACGTAGAAGGCTCCTTCACTTTAATACGAACTGCTCCTGATTTGAACCACGTGATCTTCCTCGCTATCTCCCGGAACTGGTAACAGCGTGTGGGCGCTTCACGATATTCAGGACCTGTATGGAGGAAGAATAGAAGCATACACACACACAAACAAAAGCTAGTAGTGCAGCACTTGAGCTTGCCACACCCTATTTTTTTTTCTTTTGTTTTGCTTTTGTTTACTGTGCACGACCTGTTTTTCTTCTTCTCTCAAGCAATCAAATTGCTTTTCTTTACTGTGTTCCTTTTATCTCATTTGGTTTTTTCTTTTTTAACAAAACCGACATTCTGTTTTGAATTTAAAAAAATATATATCTCATATATATTAAAAACAAACCAAATATCTTATATTTGATTTTTAAAATTTTTATAAAGATATCTCATATCTTTTTTAAAATTAATTAAATATTTATTTTGAATTCAAACATTTCAAATTCAATTTCAAATATTTAATTTAAAATAAAATAATCATATTATCTTATTTTATTCAAAATCAAATATCAACTAACACCCTCCATTTAGTGATTAACAACATAATTAAATAATCTTATTATTTAATTTATTTAATCACCATTATTCATTAATTAAATAATCACATTATTCAATTAACTCCCGAATAAATACGTGTCACTTTCGTAACACAATTAATTGGACAATCCAATTAATTAACCGTGACCCTTGTTACCTAAATCGATCGGGCTAGCAAGGGGACCTAATGGACCCACAGTATTTTGAGCTCCAATAATCCTTAGAAATTATTAATTAAACTCTTTAATTAATATTTCATGATTATTAACTTCGGTGTTATTCCACTAAAAACCCGAAGCTGCACTCTCTCAACTGTAGACGTTTTTACACAAACCAATAACTCTCGGTGTCCATCGATATAGCTATTACATATGGTATAATCATCCACAAGTAGTTCATAATTAGAGCTGGGTCATAATGTCCGTTATACCCCTCTAATCATATCTTTCCATTAAGTACCATTGATTCTCTAATGAACAATAAATCCTACATTCCTTACGGAATTAGGAGAGCGCTCATATTGTTCAAGCCCCGAATCAACCCTTAAGGGAACTACCATCTACTTCTCACAAGAAGGAGTGGATTCCACTATTGTGTACAAACCTTCCCAGCCACAAGCCAAACCGCGATCCCAACATACGAAGTATATTGATCGGGAATGCAACTCCGACCTTACCCATGGTATATCAAATACCACGATCTAACCTGAAGGAGTCAATAAGACACTCAGGATTAAGATCACCCACATATAGCCATCATTAGTTGATATATATGAATCTCATCGTTAAACGGATCTTAGTGAGAGATTCATATAGATCATGGCCCAGTCCTATATGATCACATCATACAAGGTGCCTCCATTCTCATATCTACATATGAATGATCCAGGATAGGATCACCGTATACTACGAAATGGACCGCAGCTGTAGATTAACCACAAATAAAGTACCCAGCTTTATTTGCTATCTACGGACTCTTTAGATTGCTCGTTTCAAACTGAATCCATCTATATATGACACTCATATACTCAGTTTGAAATTACATCCGGCAATCTTGGATGTTAAGTGCACATGTTATATAAAGTATGACACAAAATGAATGAATATACTACTTCTTTTATTTATGTTCAAATTCTATTTACATATTACAAGCTTTAGGGCAAAAACCCCAACAATTTGATGTCCCCATTTCCTAGCTTTTGTTCTCATTTTCGGGCGTATTTTGTATATAAGTGTTTGTTGAGCCTTGTGTAGGTACATATTCCCTACAACAAGTGTTTTAAGCTTAAAGATCAGTTTGGGAGCCTATATGAGCTTAAAGAGAACAATCGGAAGTCTTCAGAGTTGTTGTGGCCTCACGTTGACCCAAACTACTGTGTGATCCGAGGTCAACCATGGAAAGTTTCCATGGTGGATCCTTCATTGAGCCAGAACGCGACATTTAGACCGCGGCACATGTCAACTTTATTTCTAAAAGTTAGTGGGCTGAAATTGTATATGCCCATGCAAAACACTCTAACTTCGGGGGCTATATCTCCCTCCTTTGAATGAACTAGGTTTTGTACCACCTATTTTTAGAAATCCCCAGAAGTATACTTTCCTGCGATTTTTACGGATCACAATTCCAGGTTTTCTAGAAGGAGATATGGGCGTTTTCGTAATGGTGCGCATGTAAGAAATCTTGACCTTGGCAAGACCGCGACACTGAGATGAAACATTTGTCCCGTTGGTGCCGCTACCTCGCCACGACCGCATCACACCTGTTCCCCAGACTGCGGTAGGTCATTTTTAGGCAAAATTTAGAGGGCAAACTCGTCTTTTCATGCCCCATTTCGTGCCCTACCTCCCTCAACTATAAATGCATCCTTTCCTCTCTTCTCTTCAGACAACATAGCAGCAGCCCTTCATTTTTCTTCATCTTCTTCACAAATCAAGAGAGAAAAGCTTTCAAAGCTGCCATAGAGGTTCTCCTCCATAGGAAGCTCACCATTAACCATTTATACACATCTTACACCACATTTGAGAGTAGATTGCATGGAGAAAGGAGAGGTCTAGGACCAATTTCGGGCAAGCAAAGGATGGAGCTCTTTGAGGGATTTCTTCAAGGGTTGTATTTCATTTACTCACTCTCTTTGTTTATCTTGTTTTCTTTAATGTGTAATCCCCATTTGGGAATATTTGTAAACCTATATTTTTGCTTATATATAAGTTATTGTTCTTAAATTCGATTTGGGTTTTGATTTGTTCTTGATATTCATTAATAATCTCTTGTTGTGAATGGCATGTGTATGGATGATTGGAAATTGATATGTGCTTATGGATATGATTAAGAGTAGATTAACTTAAGTGTAGGAGTAGTTATAATCAAATATCCCATTTGTGTGTGTATGTCTTTGAAAGGTCGAAATGCCATGTTAGGATCGATTTGAGTGTTTGTGGGTTTCAGTTGTACCTCGAAGGATGACCAATCCGGGTATGACCGTAATCACTTAGCTCTTAAGAATAGATGAAACTTGTTTTATACATGATCATGCTATAATAGGTTTTGGCTATATGTTCATATGATTAATGGTAGGGATTAGAGGCACATTGCTCTTCCATGACCCTTTTGGAGAATGATTAGTATTTCGAATCCCTTACTAGAGACTAGAGGCACATTGCTCTTCCATGATCCTTTTGGGGAGTGATTAGTGTTTCGAATCTCATAATTGAGAGAACAAGCTCTCAACTTGAATTGAATGTGCTTAATGCCTAACCATCGCTTATATGCACTTATGTTGGTGAACTTGTAAACCCTTGTGTAACCATTTTCTTGCATCTCTCATATCCACCATTTTGTTATTTCTAATTTAATCACCATTCTCACCCCTTCATATTCTTTTGCTTATTTTTACTTTCTTTTTATTTTCCTTGCACACCGAATTATGCACACACCGCACACACACTATTCTTACCATATCCGCATTCTATTTACATGCTTTCAATAAACACTAAAACATGAATCGGTTGACGGATAACATCTCCCTATGGAACAATGCCCTCGCTTACAGCTTTACCAGTTTTTGCTAGTTTAGAGCACATTGCGTAGGAACTTTTAGTATGGATATCTTTTGATAATCACAATTTGGTAACGACACAAAAAGCGATTCATCACCCAGCTAGATGAATAAAAGGCAATCTAACATACTAGCTATTAATCAACCCCAATCAATCATCATGACTTCAAAGAATGTGCATTAAAGATGAAGTCTTTGCAAACAAAATGCAATAAATGCGATGTCTTGACTAAGTAGAACAATAACTGAAGTAGAGTATTTGTTCTAACTTACCAAGTGATGAATACTTTGACGACCATGCTTTAATGATGTTTGAAGATGTTAAATTCACATGGATTTTAGGGTTGGAGAGTTAAGCAGACAATCTTGGTGATTTCTCTCTCTAAGAAGTCTGAAATCTAGAGTTCTTGATGAAGAAGATGAAATAGATGGGTATTTATAGAGTTCAAATGAAGATACGTCATTTTAGGAAAAAAAATCGCAGTCTAGGTTTGCTGTCAAGAAGGGTGAACATGTGGCAGCTAGCAAAATATGAAGCGACTAGCCAAAAATCGCAGTTAGGATTCGCAGTTCTCCACAATGAAAGATGGCCCTAAAAAATCACTGGTGCAAAGTTCGCACCCAGAGTTCGCAGTTGACTAGGGCAAAAGAAAGACTATGAAACTCATTGATGCAAAGTTTGCACCCAGATTTCATGGTTGACCATGGCGAAAGAAAGATAGCAAAACTCACTGATGCAAAGTTTGCACCCGGAGTTTGGGGTCAACTGAGGAGAAAAGAGGACATCGAGATTCTTTGGAAAAGATTTCGTGGTCCATTTTGACTGTGGTCTAGGGCGACACACGGACCGTGAAAATTCCTGAAAGGAATTCACGATTCTCTACAGCGAACATTTCACCAACCCACACACTTAATCTAAATGCATGAAGTGCAAGTCTGATAGGTGTGATGCACACTAATAAAATAACTTAACATACATGAATGAATAAGTGTGTATGTGTGTGTGTGTGTGTGTGTGTGTGTGTGTGTGTGTGTGTGTTCCTAATTCTCTTCAAGTGTACAAGTCGAGTGTTATACATTTGTAGCTCTTTGCTCTTGAAGCTTTATGGATGCTTAAGGGTGCTTTTATCACGATCAAGTCCAATCACCTAAATCCACCCTTACAACATTAACCTCATTAATGGTTTGTCACAAAAATAATCCAATCATAAATATGTGGCACTTACAATCTCCCTAATTTAGCTATTTCATGACAAAACCAATCCTCACATAAACAAAATAGAAAATAAGCTATTGTCAACAATGTTCTTACTATTACAAAGAGATACATAAAAAATAGGCTAATTGGCACTGATGCCTCCTGAACTATGGCTAAATTTGCTCCTTACCCCTATATTTTTTTTCGCCATTAAACCCCTTGAACTCTCACAAATTGGCAACAGCCGACTATAGATGTCCCCTCACATGGGGCAAAAAACCCAAGTGTTTGCCAAAAAAATGAGAGTTCAAAGGGTTTAGTGACGAAAAAAAAGTATAGGGGCATAGTGCATATTTTGGAAGAGTTTAGAGGGCATGAGTGCCAATCTAAAAAATAAATCTATCTTTAATGTCTTTAATCTCTTTTCATAAAGCAAACCTATGAGACACAAAAAACAAACAACCTTTTCAAGACAACAAGCACATGTGAGTTATCAAAGAAATAATGCAAAGCAAGGTATGCATGCTCCCCCTAAATGGGATACTCTCTCTCAAAATATAACTTTTCCCAAAAAAACCCAAAGCATAGCAAAATATAATTACCCCATTTTTTTGTCATGAGATAAACAAAGGAGTTCCGAGTTGCCCTGGCAAAGAAAGCTACTTGCAAGCCAAGATGCATAATCATATAAACACGCTTTATGCTGCTTAAGTAATTGAGAGAGACCCAATGAGAGTTTTTTTTTCTTCAGAAAAGGTGTGTGTGTGTGTGTGTGTGTGTGTGTGTGTGTGTGTGTGTGTTTAAAAGTTGCTCAGCATGTAATATAAGCATTATCAAGCTTATGCATGAAAATTAAATAAAGTAACAACACTTTTGCTATGATTATAAGATATATATCCAAACATTTGTGTGCAAAGTGAACTAATAACAAGTAGTAATATATCATCTTTATTCATTGCATGACACATCATTATTCAAGAAATTTAAGGTCTTATTACCCAATGCATCACACCACATCATCAACAAAATTTTCAACTGATATTGTCTTTAAACCTATAATGTATGTATTTATGTTTTTCATACATAAGTAACTCTCTTGATGGCTTACACTCAGTTTCACACAAGCAGCCTTTTCCTACATTGGGTGGCTGCACGTCATGTGCCAGTAGCCTTTTTTAAGAGAGAGCTTAAGAATGCATATCATAAAAGTCATGATCATGGAGAACAATTTGAGGTCAATCATATGTACTATCAAGAACATTCCTAAAAAATATAAGAATACTCAAGCAAACATAGAAATCATGAATTTACATACTAAGCAACCGTGCATGGAGTCATTAATAACATTATTCAACCATTTATCTATGTTATTCACCATGCAACCTCAAACAATGACATAAGCACATAATATTTATTAACTTTTTGCATATAACAATTTTGCAAGCTTGCTATCTTTTCTTGAGATCCCCGTATGGGTTCAAAACCCTACCGTATCAGGGCAAGGGACAAGTCCCTATAGACTTACTAAGTCTTTTAGACCTGGTTTCATCTAAGGGTGTCGTGTTAACACTATGGCATGTGTGTTCCTCTTTCCTATTCAACCCATGTATCGTATTTTCATTTCTAGTGGTTAATGCCTTCATGTTTCTAAGTTTCTTAGGATAATGCAAATTTTCCCTATTCTTCAACCTCTTCTCTTTCATGTTCTCTATTCTACAACTTTTAATATATTTAAAGCAATTTGGTCTTATGTGACCAATCATACCACAAAAATGACATATAGGCACAAAATGAGAGATCATACCATTGCCTTGAGTCCTCATTGGGTGCCTTGGGTGGTGCATCGGTTGGCTTCTCCACTGACCATTCCAATTAGGTTGCCTTTGGTGATGCACTAACTGGCTTCTCGTTTAAGCTTAGATCGATGGTTGGTGCCTTTGTGATTTGGCTTGTCGAGGTGGTTGAACTGGTTGATCATGCCTTATAGGTTGGTGGAACTTGGGTTGCTGCATCTTCATGGTTGGAGGTTGAGCAAGATTCCTTGGAAACATCTTCAAGGAAGCATTTTTATAAGAATCACCCACTTTAAAAGTCTTCTCGGTGTGTTGTGAGGTGAATACCATTTAGGAACCTTTTCTTTCACAAAAGTGGTATTGTTGGAGGATGGGGTGACTTTCCCATTAAGATACCCTAGGCATTTTTTATCACTAGGCTTCTTTTCATACCCAAGCATAATATCAAGCTTCTCCGAACTCGAAGTCAATTTGGTAAGAGACTCACTTGCTTCTTCAAGTTGCTTCTTCAAGTTGTCCTCATTCTCTCTTGCCAATCTCAGCTCTTCATCTTTAGCCTTCACTTGACTTTTGAGCTCTTCCAGTCTTCCAAGCCTCTCAGGCAAGCTTAGATCTTGGTCACTAGAATTTCTTCTAAGTCTCCCCGTAAACCAACTTAGAGTCTCAACTTCTTCGTTGTTCATCTTCAACTTGTACTTGAGACTTGAGTACTCTCGCTTGAGCTTGGAAACTGCAAATGCAGCCCTCTTTAGGAATCTTTTATACTTCCTTATAAAAACAACAGGCTCCAACCGAGCCTCATTTTGAGATGTGTCAAAATCTGAGTCATCTTCATTACTCTCATCACTGTCAGAAATCTCCAAATTTGAGTTATCTTCATCACTAGATATTGAGGTATTCTCTTCGCTTTGCTTCTCACACCCTGAGTTAACTTCCTCATCAAGACCTACACCTTGGTCACTTCTAGCTTCATCAACAACTTCATGTGTCTGTTTAGTAGTCAATGATATTTTCCAAGAGCAACCATATAGGTTCAAAGATAGTTTTAGTAGTAAATGATATTTTTCAATTGCTTAAGTCTGTTTTTTTTATATAAAAAAATAGGCAAATAGAAAAACAACTACAACTCCAACAAAGAAAAAATATTACGTAAGCAAACATTTTGCCACAGAAACTCATCCTTATAAGCCAAAGCCAAGGAATTAAGGCAATGCGCCACCTTATTTCCATTTCTAAAACTCAACCACCTTTAACAAGGCTTTAATATCATCAAGCACAAACTCAGTCTCTCCCAAATCAACTAAATCTTTAGACACATTTGAGACCACATTGCAAGTATCTAGTTCCACACGATTGACCTTCAGCTGCAGATTTTTAGCTAATAGCAGCCAAAATTTGCTCAATATTCATATGTATAAGATAAAATAAATAGGCCCAATATAAATTAAATATTAGAGTGGCGAGACTTGCACTCTTCTAAAACTGTATCTACACCATAACTTTATATATTTTCAAAATTACAGCATTACCCTTAAATTAAATTATTAATCTTTTAATTAAAAGATATAATAATTTCTTAGAACTATTTTACTTTTTTAAATTTTCAACTATTAATCTGGTTAGAAGATCCATCTCATTGGATCGTTAAAACTTTTGTTGGATGCCCTATATTTTTATTTTATTTTATGAATTTACTTTTAAAAAAAACTTACTGAACCAAATTAAAAAACAGGAAAACAAAAACTTAAATAAAAAAGTGGGAGAACTGCAACCTTCTCCCAAGCTTGAAAAGATGGAAGAGGTTGCCTCCATTACTCCAACCTAGATCAGAAACGATGGAGGAGGTAGCAGGCTATCAGCCTCCCCCATCAAAAAGTAAAGAGAGGGTTGCCTAAGGTGCGGCTCCTCTATATAAGTAAATATTTTAATTATATATATATATATATATATATTTCTATATTTACAATATTTTTCTAAAATTAAAAAGGACACATTTGGTAATGTGTGGGATGTGTTTACAATATTTCATCTTTAAAAAAAATTAATGGAGTGTCAATACAAAAAAGGGGTGTACATACAAACGATTTTTCAGGGGTGCAAATACCGTCACTTTAAATCTTACATTTTGGCGGAGTTGACATAATTTTCATATGGAAATTTAAGATCTGATCCAATCCAATGGATTTTTGAATGAGTGGTGATAATGTCAACCCTTAAAAATTGTATGTACACACCCCTTTCGTAATCACACTGATCGAGCCAAAAATGTCATACATTTTGGCTCTCATATCATTTCTCTTTGTTTTGTTCTTAAGCGTTTTTATGTGTATTTATGGCTCTTTTGGTTTTTATTACAGGCATTAGGTAAAAAGGCATGAAGAAGGACAAAATGGACCAATTATTGCACATATGAAATGAAGGAAACAATAGTGCACATGTAGCATACCCGTGCACTACCCGTGCGCTCACCCGCACACTGGAAGGTGGATTTTGAGAAGACCAGACTGCACGGGTAATTGCACAGGTAACACTCGTGCACCTACCCATACAGGTCACCAGACCATGGAGCAAGGCCATGTACGAAGGCAACTTCAGGAGTGGTGCACGAGTCATCCACCCGTGCACATACCCGTGCACATTGTGCAAATCTCAAGAGAAATGAAGACTGCATGGGTAACTGAACAGGTAACATACCCGTGCTATATGGGATACCCAGCTCGCCACATCAGCATTTTGGCCTAGTTTTTGAAGGAAGTATAAATAGTTTTCAAATCTGATTTTTGAAGGAGAGACCCACGACTATACACCATTCCATTGATTCTTTCTCTCTCAAAATCTCTGTTAACGGAAAAATCCACTCTGGGAGTGAAATTTTGGTTAGCACTCTCGCCCACTACCGGTAGCAGTAGCGGGATAGGTACCTTCAGTACCGGGGTCCCTTTTTATAATCGAAGGCAAGAAATAATATGATGGATAAGAAACAAAAAAGGACTGGGAGCTATAGAAGAACACTGTTTTATTAAATAACACTATAACAAAGTTACAAAGCATACACTCTTCTCTCGTTTCTCACTCTTTTACACAGGGTGGTGGTGGAGAAAGAGTTTATATCGATAAGTGGATATATTCTTCCAATGATCGTCAATGGACTTTCACTGGCTTCGGAGAATTTCTGAGGAAATTCTACCGGAAATAAATCTCTTTGTCTTAGGTGATAACAAATACTCTAATGTTCAGCCCCCCTTTCCTTGCCCTTCAAAACCGTATATATAGTTCTCCCAAGAATCCCTTCAAAATCTGGTCATATTAATGAGGATTATTGAGAGTCCTATTTTAGGCGTTGACATGATCCCATTAATCACTGTCGAATTCAAGTTCTGATTTGGTTGACCATTAGGTCTCATTAATGGCGCTTTATTTTGGCGATGGAGTCAACTTCCTTCTTCGTGGAGCTTGGAGGGAAATTCTGATTCTGAATTTTGGCTGAATGTGGTACAGGTACATCATTTTGATCCCACAGGTATGGAGCTTGTTTTGTGTCTTGTTGGAATGGTGCTTATGTCTTCACGATCATCTTCGTATTGCTTGGCAGGTGAGGTACTTGCCTTGGAGGGGCCCCGAATAGACGCATTAGGTACCGGATGGAAGTCGAGGTAGTACCAAGGCGGGTATCGAGGTACCAGATGCCCTTATTGATGTCGAGGTGCTTACGGGGTGCTGGGCATGCGAGTTATCATCGTACTGGTCTTAAGTTGGTATTAGGAGCTTCAGTAGGGCGAGGTATATGCCTTCGTTAACTCGAGGAGCTGATGTACTATCTCGATAGATAGGTAGTCAAGGTCCCGACCTTGTCAAGTATCGGCTCCATCTAGGTAGTGGTACCGATCTCGCTAGTTACATGGAATGTCTGGATGAATCATCCTAGGTAGGTCTTTGTTAAAAAATTCTCCTTTGGTCCCTTGCTAGAAAACCCTGTTAACAATATCAAAACCTTTCTCACCACAAAACCCATTATCATCTTCATCAATTGCTACTCATAAGGACATAGGAGGTGGATTGAAGCTTGAAGAAAGAAGTTCTACATGGGTCTTTTCTACTTCCCTCATTTTTATTCTTGTATTCCATTTGTTATGAGTAGCTAAATCCCATTAAGGGATTGATGTGATTTACTTGTAAATATGGGTATTTGTATTGAACTCAATATTTTCTATTAAAATCTATCTCATTTGTTCTATTCAATGTTTTACTTGATTTCAAAAGCAATTTGTGTTTGATTGTACATGACTCTCTTCATGAGTTGTTTGAGAAATTATATATGTAGAGAATCAAGTATACATGATGCTTGGCCCTCTAAGCTTAGTTGAATAGGAGGATTGAACAAGGGTACATGACCCAAGTAATATCCGGACTTATTAATCTCACCTAATTCTAATCTTTCATGGGTAATCAAGACTATACATCCTAGGATTGTTTGCATGTGATAGATTAAGCATCAACCTATACATGATGGGTTGGCGATTTTTAACAAAGAGATTTGTCCCATATGTGATAGATGTTCTTTCATTGTATAACCAATTGTGGGTGGTCAATGCTATACATGATGGTTTGGGCACTCACAAGTGATAAATAATCACTCATATACATCCTACGGTGGTTACATTAGTTAATGACAATTGATGTGAGTTCATTCTTTACCCATTGTTTGCTAGTTGAATTCATCAATTCTTTAATCCACATATCACATATCCATACTTTTTAGATTAGTGCCTTTTAGCTTAGTTTACATTTTAGTTTTACTTTTTCTCCAAAACCATATCAATTTACTTTTCTTGCATTTTTAACTAAAGCATTAGTTTAATCATAACTATCGCTCGATCTCTGAGGACGATAACCATACTTGCCACATACTAGTTTTATACTTGTTTGAGTACACCTTGGGATTTTATAAATTTGTTTAAATAGTGCATATCATGACATATAAAAAGCAGCACGTTCAAAATGGTGCCGCTGCCTGGGATCGACGTACATAGTTGTGATTAGATTTAGCTTTAGTGTTAGTTATTTATATAAGTTTCTTTAAATTTGATTGTACTTGTTATTTTGAATTCACAACTGCATAGGTAAATGCATGGGAGACGCTCTTTGAGAGGCGGCTTAGTACCGAGAATTAACAATATTCATCGGATTGGAGAATTGATCAGACAGTTTGAGAACAACAATCTTGAAGAAGAGATGGCTGAAGGAATTCCACAGAATACACCAGTTGAGGACCAAGGAACAAATGAGGAGGACTTGGGACTCACAATTAGGGAGTACACTTGAAAATACAAACTAAAGCGTGACTCTAAACAACCTAGATGGGGGGGGGGGGGGGGGGGGGGGGGGGTGAATGGGTTGTTAATTGATTATTACCAATTTTTTGATTAGTCAATATTAATAACAATTAACCCAATAAAACAAATATGCAAAATCAAGTAAAGTGCATAAATATAAAGAACACTTGATTTTTATGTGGAAACCCTTCAACAAGGGAAACACCACGGGCTATTCTTCTAGCCACACACTATCACAGAAATCCACTATATGAATAAAAGATTATATCCTCAAGTGATACTCGGACTCTCACTCTCGATAACCTCAGGCTATGGACACTACCACTCGCCACTCTTTGTTCAATCCCTAGTGACATCCCCTGATCCACTACTCTTGGCGTGAGCACCTCATACTCTACCCCCGCGGGCCTTTTACAGTGGCACTTGACCAATGCTTGCCAACCACACCTTGGTTGCAAGACTTGAATGCTTGTGCAACTTCACCCCGAAGCCACAAGACTTTGACGCAATGAAGAGTATGAAAGTATAAGTGTATATATGACAATATAGTCAATGCAATAAAGTGCAAGACCGAACGCAAAATGCTTAACTAGATGTTATAATACAATTAAACAACCTAGTTATCAAATAATGTTTACATGCCTATAAATAAGGGCTCAATTAGATGCAAAGGGATTCTAGCAACCTAATTGTCAAATAAGTTCAACCAACACAAGTTGTCACAATAAATAACAAGGGCAATAAATATGCAATCAACAAATACAATCAATGAGGCATAAATATCAAGGTTTAGATGCAAGGCATAAAGACTTCGCTAGAAGGGTAAAAAGGTCCTAAATTCTAGCTATCAAAAACAAACCCAATCAAATATTCATGAATATTAACTAGTTGATTAAAACATAATTTCTCAACCTAGTTATCAATAAATACAGATGAATATTTATGACCTATCTTTTAGGCAAAAATGACCTAATCAATTAAGCTATCACAAAACAAACCCAATCAAATATTCATGAACATTAACTAGTTGATTAAAACACAATTTCTCAACATAGTTTTCAATAAATAACACATGAATATTTATGACCTAGCTTTTAGGCAAAAATGACCTATTCAATTAAGCTATCACAAAACAAACCCAATCATGTTATCAATCAACACAATAATGCATTCAAAATGATTTCAAAATGTCCTATGCATTAAAAATGAAATCTTGGACTTAAAGAATAATAAATGAAGATGAGATACTTGTTCATACTTACCAAGTCAAGATTGATGAAAACCCATGTGTGATTGATGCAATGGATGTCATAGATGCATGGGTTTTGGGTTTTGAGAGTTAATCAACGCTTAAATGAAGCTTTCTCTCTCTAAAACGAGCTCTCTCTCTCTAGGGTTTAATTTCTAGATTGCTGGTCTAAAATTGTAAAGAAGATGGTCTATTTATACTGGAGAAAAACAAGCTGAAGAGAAAAGACAAATCTGCCCTTATAAAAAAACGAACTGACCCGCAGAGACCAATAACAGCACTGCTCCTTAATATTCAAGCGACTCAAAACATGATCAAATGACATTGGAAAAAGTCATATAATATACCGTTGGAAAGGTAAGGATGTCTACGTTCTACTCCTTTTTAGGTAACGACGTTTTGATGTCTGGAAAAAAAGATATGGTCATTTGAGTGACCAAAGGTCATAGACGGACAACAACAGAGTTGCCCTGTTTTGGTGGTCTATTTGGAGATTTCAAAAACAATCCAAACGGTCATGAAATATTTTGAATAATATACCGTTGGAAAGGTATGGGTGTCTAGTTTATACAAAAAATTCATTTTGAAGCTTTATATAAAATGTTATGGTCACAAGACCATACAAAGGTCAGTTTTGAAAAACATTTAAATCATTGAAATCCACTCTTTTGAAACTAGACACTTTACTCCAAACAACCAAACCAAAACTAACACTTAACCAGGAGAAGAATGAGACCTTCTAAAATGGTCAACCATTGCGCTAAGACATGCACACCATCGTGCAAGCGCGGACGTTTCTGATCACAGAAACGGAAATGAATTACACCACACAAAACCACACTTAAATCTAACAATGAGATGCAAGTGTGAAATGTGTAATCCTATTTTATGACAAAAAGGGGGAGAAGTCTTGAGAGTTATAGGGGGATCATTTTTTATGCTTTTGGGGAAAAATCATGAGAGAGAGTAACCTTTTAGGGGGAGCATTGCACATACATTCTTTGTATTGCTTTATATGTTTTTAGTGCAATGCTTGCTTTTATTTGTTCACCTCACATGCACTTGTTCTTGAAAGTGCTTCTTGCTATTGTGTGTAGGTACAATGATAATTTTACAAAGATATTGAAGATATTGAATATTTAGATTCTAGGAATCTCTTTTTGTAATGTAGAATGGACTCTCATGGACAATAGCTAGATTCTTTTTGTTTTTGTGAGGAATTATTTGTGAGTGGTTGTTTTGTCATTAAATAGCCAAAGGGGGAGATCGTAAGAACCTCTATTTTATGATTGGCTTATTTCATGACAAACAACACTATATTGGGGATGATTTTGTAATGGGCAGCTTAGGTCTTCGTTGGCAAGCTTCCAAGCATCTCCGTGACTTCAAGATCAAGAGCAAGAGCGAAAGGTTTATTCACTTGACTTTGTCTCTTGAAGAGCTTAGAAGCACACATATAAATAATTAGAACACAAATGCAAGATGAACAAAGCATGCATGAAGTTTATGTGTGCACCTAAGCTCTTCAAGAGACAAAGTCAAGTGAATATACATTTCGCTCTTGCTCTTGATCTTGAAGTCACAGAGATGCTTGGAAGCTTGCCAACGAAGACCTAAGCTACCCATTACAAAATCATCCCCAATATGGTGTGGTTTGTTATGAAATAAGCCAATCATAAAATAGAGGTTCTTACAATCTCCCCCTTTGGCTATTTAATGACAAAACAACCACTCACAAATAATTCCTCACAAAAACAAAAAGAATCTAGCTATTGTCCATAAGAGTCTATTCTACATTACAAAAAGAGATTCCTAGAATATAAATATTCAATATCTTCAATCTCTTTGTAAAATTATCATTGTACCAACACACAATATCAAGAAGCACTTTCCAAGAACAAGTGCATTGAGGTGAACAAATAAAAGCAAGCATTGCACTCAAAACAAATAAAGCAATACAAAGAATGCATGTGCAATGCTCCCCCCTAAAAGGTTACTTTCTCTCTCTCTCTCATGATTTTCCCCCTAAGCATAAAAAATGCTCCCCCTATATCTCTCAAGACTTCTCCCCCCTTTTTGTCATGAGATAGGCAAAGGAGCTCCCCCTATAGGGTTGCTTTAGCAAAGAGAGCTATTCGCACAAATACATTGCATAATCATATACATAAACTTTATGCAACTTAAGTAATTGAGAGAAATTTAAGGAGTTTTATTTAAAGAAAAATGTGTGAAATTGTTGCTTTGCATGCAAGACATATAGTATTCAAGTTCAAACAATGGTATTTGGCAAAGCAAACATCAAAAGGGTTTCCATAAGAATTCAAACCAATTTGTACCCTTTTGTCAAAAGCAAACAAATAGTTTTTCAAAAGAATTTCAATTTAAAAAGCAACTATATCAAACTTTATAAGCGAAATAAGACATGAGCGACTTTTACACCCTTTTTTGATTTTTTCGGGTAAGATACCCGTATGATAGTAGCCTTGTTCAACTAATAAAGATAGAGAGGAGACTAAATTTGGATATAAAATCCTTATTGATTGCATGGATACAAGATCCTTATTGATTTTAGTCTTCTCATTTGCTTTCACACATATTTTGCATATAAGCAATCAAAAATATTTCATGCATATCATTTAAAGCATGTTATAAAAAAAAATCAAGTTCACATGTCATGGAGATAAATTATAGGTCATTCAAATGTAATTTCCCATTCAAATCTCCTAGTCCAAAAATGCATTTTTGAACCAAAATATGACATGGATTGCAAGTAAAGCAATGTTGCACACTTATTAAGAAAATAACATATAAGCATATGTACAACCAATCATCGTAAGCAATTATAAAAGAGCATAAAATTAATCAACTTTTTGCACATAGAAAATCATGCAAGTTCACTCTCTTTGCTTGAGCTCCTCACATGGGGTCAAATCCAACCAAGTCAATGTGAGACATGAGCTCTTATAGACCTACCAAGTCCAACGGACCTAGTTGCATCTACGGGAATCACATGGACACTAAGGCAAGCGGGTTCATTCTTTCTAACCCACTTAGGTTCCACTTTAATATTTTTAGTGGTCATAGACATGTTTCTAGGTTCCCTAGGTTTATGCAAACTTGCCCTATTTTTCAACCGTTTTTCTTTCATGCTCTATAATCTACACCTTTTAATGTATTTAAAGCAATTTAGCCTTAAGTGACCAATCATACCACAAAAATGACAAGTAGGTATAAAAGAAGAGTTTATACCATTACATTGAGATCTCATCGAGGCATCGCCATGTTGATGAGGTTGTCTTTGATGGTGCCTCGGTTTGCTTCTCCTTGGAGCTTGAACCGATTGGCGGCACCTTAGTGGTTTAACTTGTTGAGGTGGTTGAGCCGGTTGATCTTGCCTCCTTGGTTGATGTTGTTTCTTGTAATCACCCCCTTTCTTCATAATTGGCTTGTTAAAGGAGGTGATTGACTTCTCAAGGACTTGTCCTTTCTTCTTGAATTGCCTAGGCTTTTCTTGGGTTGCCAAGACTTGTGTGGACTTTCCTTGAGTGGAAGATTGCTTAGATGAAGCCATGCTTTTGCCTTGAGCTTGAGGGTTGTTTGACCTTGGCTTTCTTTAATTCTTCAAGGCACCTCATCTCTCTTTCCTTGACAATCTTCAAGGAGTTTTCTTTGTTGGCAAGCTTTTCTTTCATAGCCTTCATACGTTGATGGCAATCTTCAATCTCCTTCTCATATTCGGACACATCAACCATGTCCATCTTCAAGGAGTCATTCATGAAGGTCTCCATCTCCATAGTCTTCAATTTGCTCATCCATGATCTCCTTGTACCGATGAAGTTGACTTTGACAATTTTGCTTGCTTTCTTCAAGGGTACGGATCTTTTCCTCTGAGGAAATCTTCCACAATCTCAAGGTCTCATTCTCCTTTGAGAGCTCTTCATTTTGCTTCAAGACTTTGAGAAGGATCACTTGACACTCCTCAATTGAGTCAATTTCTTCATCAAGGCCTTTGCCTTGGTTACTTGTTGCCATAGCAACATCTTCCACATCGGAAGCACCAAGGGCCGTGAAGTTAAGCACATGCTCTTCACCTTTGGAAGAGTCTTCGTCACTCCTCTTGAACAAAGTCTTCTTCTTGAAGTCATTTATTCTTGAGTTATTCTTTTTCTTCTCAAGCTTCAAAAATCTTCTAAACATTATTGCTGTGAGGGCCATCTCCTCATCGGAGTCACTATGTGAAGTAGAAGCAAGGATTTTGGAGTTAGTGCTCATAGAACCTCTAAGGGTTGGAGCATCCTCAACATCAATGGAGAGGTAAACATTCCTTTCTCCGAAAATTTCCTCTTTAGGTGTTTCACTCTCACACATAGTGTTTAGTGAATGAATGAATGCAAATGAATGCAAAGAACAAAATGCACACAAATGCAAGACACACAAACAAGAGCAAGGATCACCTAAGTATATCTAGGAACCCGCTCTGATACCAATTGAAAATACAAACTAAAGCGTGTGTCTAAACAACCTAGAGGGGGGTGAATGGGTTGTTAATTGATTATTACCAATTTCTCGATTAGTCAATATTAATAACAATTAACCCAATAAAACAAACATGCAAAATCAAGTAAAGTGCGGAAATTTAAAGCACACTTGATTTTTACATGGAAACCCTTCAACAAGGGAAAAACCACGGGCTGTCCTTCTAGCCACACACGATCACAGAAATCCACTATATGAATAAAAGATTACACCCTCAAGTGATACTCGGACTCTCACTCTCGATAACCTCAGGCTATGGACACTACCACTGGCTACTCTTGGTTCAATCCCTAGTGATATCCCCTGATCCACTACTCTTGGCGTGAGCACCTCCTACTCTACCCCGCGGGCCTTTTACATTGGCACTTGACCAATGCTTGCCAACCACACCTTGGTTGCAAGACTTGAATGCTTGTGCAACTTCACCCCGAAGCCATAAGACTTTGACTCAATGAAGAGTATAAAAGTCTATGTGTATATATGACAATATACTCAATGCAATAAAGTGCAAGACCGAACACAAAATGCTTAACTAGATGTTATAATGCAATTAAACAACCTAGTTATCAAACAATGTCTACATGCCTATAAATAAGGACTCAATTAGATGCAAAGGGATTCTAGCAACCTAATTGTCAATTAAGTTCAACCAACACAAGTTGTCACAATAAATAACAAGGGCAATTAATATGCAATCAACAAATGCAATCAATGAGGCATAAATATTAAGGTCTAGATGCAAGGCATAAAGACTTAGCTAGAAGGGTAAAAAGGTCCTAAATTCTAGCTATCACAAACAAACCCAATCAAATATTCATGAACATTAACTAGTTGATTAAAACACAATTTCTTAACCTCGTTATCAATAAATACACATGAATATTTATGACCTATCTTTTAGGCAAAAATGACCTAATCAATTAAGCTATCACAAAACAAACCCAATCAAATATTCATGAACATTAACTAGTTGATTAAAACACAATTTCTCAACCTAGTTTTCAATAAATCACACATGAATATTTATGACCTAGCTTTTAGGCAAAAATGACCTAATCAATTAAGCTATCACAAAACAAACCCAATCATGTTATCAATCAACACAATAATGCATTCAAAAATGATTTCTAAATATCCTTTGCATTAAAAACGAAATCTTGGACTTAAAGAACAATAAATGAAGATGAGATGCTTGTTCTTACTTACCAAGTCGCGATTGATGAAAATCCATGTGTTATTGATGCAATGGATGTCATAGATGCATGGGTTTTGGGTTTTGGAGAGTTAATCAAAGCTTAAATGAAGCTTTCTCTTTCTAAAATGAGCTCTCTCTCTAGGGTTTAATTTCTGGGTTGCTGGTCTAAAATGGTGAAGATGATGGTCTATTTATACTGGAGAAAAATGAGCTGAGGAGAAAAGACAAAACTGCCCTTATAAAAAAACGAGCTGACCCGCGGAGACCAATAACAGCAATGCTGCTTGATATTCAAGCTGCTCAAAACATGACCAAATGACATCGAAAAATGTTGTATAATATACCGTTGGAAAGGTAAGGATGTCTAATTTCTAATTCTTTTTACGGAATGACGTTTTGATATCTGTAGAAAAATATATGGTCATTTGAGTGACCAAAGGTCATAGACGGACAACAACAGAGTTGCCCTATTTTGGTGGTCACTTTGAAGATTTCATAACCAATTCAAACGGTCATGAAATATTTCAAATAATATACCGTTGGAAAGGTATGGGTGTCTAGTTTGTACAAAATTTCAAAACTCATTTTAAAGCTTTATATAAAACGTTATGGTCATAAGACCATACAAAGGGCAGTTTTGAAAAACATTTAAATCATTGAAATCCACTATTTTGAAACTAGACACTTTACTCCAAAAAACCAAACCAAAACTAACTCTTAACCAAGTGAAGAATGAGACCTTCTCAAATGGTCAACCATCGTGCTAAGACATGCACACCATCTTGCAAGCGCAGATGTTTCTGATTACACAAATGGAAATGAATTACACCATACGAAACAACACTTAAATCTAACAATGAGGTGCACGTGTGAAACGTGTAAAGGATGCACACATATAAACAATTAGAACACAAATTCAAGAGGAACAAAGCATGCATGAATTGTGTGTGTGCACCTAAGCTCTTCAAGAGACAAAGTCAAGTGAATATACCTTTCGTTCTTGCTCTTGATCTTGAAGTCACGGAGATGCTTGGAAGCTTGCCAATGAAGACATAAGCTACCCATTACAAAATCATCCCTAATATGGTGTGGTTTGTCATGAAATAAGCTAATCATAAAATAGAGGTTCTTACAACACTCTTCCATCAGTTGGAGATGAGCAACCAACGGCTATTGTTTTGGACGACACCGCTAGGTTATATGAGTTGAAGGGATGCATCTAAACTTGTTGCCGACATTTCATGGGCTTCCTTTTGAGGATTGCCTTCAATTCATGAAGGAATATAGCGATGTGTTAGAGACATTTCCTATAGTAGTCCGAGACAGAGTATTGACTAGGGTACAGTTGCAGATGTGTTGTTTCCAATATTGCCTCAAGGACCGTGCCAAACAGTGGTACATGGCATTGAGGCCGGGAACGCTCACGTATTGGCCTCAAATTTGTAAGGTGTTTTACAACAAGTTCTTCCTAACCTCAAAAGCAAGAGAATTGAAGATAAAAATCGCCACCTTTAGCGAATAGGACGGGGAACCATTTCATGAAGCATGGGAGAGATTACATTTTCTGCTTGCTCAAGTTCCACCACATACCTATCCTGAAGAATTGAAGGTCACTTCCTTCTACCATGGGTTATCCACTATTACTCAGATGATGGTGGATAATGCTTGTGGGGGGACAATTGTTGATAAAAGGGCTTAAGAAGCATATGAGATTGTGGAGGAACTATCCCAAAATTCACAACAAAGGTCCTCAAGCATATGGAGGGGTGGAAAGTTAGAAATTGATGGGAATACATGAATTGCTATTGAGATGTCAAGAGTGGCTAAGGAAATACAGTCAGTGAAGGACTTGATGAAAAATATGTTCAAGCTAACAACTCAAGTGAACCAAGTCACAGATGACACATTAAATGGAGTGGAGGGACGGTTGGAGCATGAGGAAGCCCAAATGTTAAGGGGGTTTCAAAGGCAGATGAATGATCCCTACTCCAATCAATATAACCCAGGGTGGAGGAATCACCATAACTTCTCATGGAGTAACAACAACAACAACAACAATGCAAACAACCAAGGATATCATAATCAGGGGTACAACAGGTACAACAATCAAGGTTGAGCAAGCAACAACCAATGAGGGAGCTCTAGTAATAACCCACAGGGAAATTTCAACACGAAAGCAAATGCTTATCAACCGAAAGTCAGATCACTTGGAGAAGAATTGAGAGACTTTATCAAGGCAACAGATGAAGCTTCAATAGCTATCAGAAACTCCTAGAGTGCAAATGAGCAAATGTCGAAGAACTGTCAAATGATCAAAGGGCAAATAATATGGATGCCTCGATAAAGAGATTGGAGACTCAAGTTTCCCAAATTACAGAAGCTCTACACAGGCAGAACAAAGGGAAGTCTCAGAGCCATAATAAGCATCTTAAAGTGATGGAGGTGCTTCTAGGGAAGAATGAGGAGTTGGCCCTAAGTAAGGAAACTCATGGCACAAACATTGTTGTTAAAAATGTTGTACAAGAAAAAACAGTCAAGTCAAAGGAAACTAGTCTAGTGAAGCTGGAGGATCCTGGTGATTTCATCATTCCAGTCACCATTAGAGAGTCTAGAAAAATATGAGTAGTGCTAGATATGGGGGCAAGTGTCAATATGATGCCTTTGGAGGTATATAGACAACTGAAGCTACAATCCATGAAGACCACTCAAATAAAACTCAAGATGGCTGATAACTCCCCAAAAACTCCCTGTGGAGTAGTTGAGGATGTACAATTGGACATCCATGGTGTAAGGACCTCGATTTTATGATTGGCTTATTTCATGACAAACCACACCATATTGGGGATGATTGTGTAATGGGTAGCTTAGGTCCATATTGGCAAGCTTCCAAGCATCTCCATGACTTCAAGAGCGAAAGGTATACTCACTTGACTTTGTCTCTTGAAGAGTTTAGGTGCACACACACACTTCATGCATGTTTTGTTTATCTTTCATTTGTGTTCTTTATTGTTTATATAAGTGTGCATCCTTTTCTAAAACACTCACTAGCTTGCATTAGATATCATATCTTGCATTGTATCTCATTTGATAAACATGTTTGACATGTTAATTGTGCTTCATTGTGTGCATCTCACTCACTTCACACTTGCACAACATTCATGTAAGATAGGCTTTTTTCTTGAGTGTTAAAAAGGGATGTTTCCCTTTAGCGCGGCCTAGACCGCTCGGCAGGCTTTGCTTGCACCGCGGCGCACGGAGCGGTATTCTCCAGTGCGTCATGCGCGACATGGACCGCGACCTGTGCTCTTGCACGCACAGCGGTCCCAACCGCGGTGTTGTCTAGACGGTGCACTGCTGTATGTACCGCGGTCTGGACACTTACCTGTGCCGCGGTCTGGCAAGCGGTTTTGACGGGATTCTGGTTCCCAAGTTCAAAACGATGTAGTTTTAACTAAGGCTTCATATATATTTTCCTCTTCTCTTCTTGGCTACCAAGAGCTCAGAAAATCATTTTTAGAGAGAGGTTAGAGCTCCTAGAGAGAGAAAGCTTCAAGAAAGCATCTTTGACTCTCCAAACCCAAAACCCATCTCCATCTTGCATTATTCAACATCATTTGAGCATGGGTCTTCGTTGTTTCATGACTAGGTAAGCAAGAACTTCTTTGAATATCATTTATTGTTCTTCTTACTCTAGATTAGGTATTTATTGCATGATTAAATACCTATACTCTACTTTATTGCATATTTATGAGTCTTGATAACATGATTGGGTTTGTATTTTGATAGCTTAATTGATTAGGTCATTTTTGCCTAAAAGCTACGTCATAAATATTCATGTGTGATTAATTGATAACTAGGTTGAGAAATTGTGTTTTAATCAACTAGTTTACGTTCATGAATATTTGATTGTGTTTGTTTGTGATAGCTTGCATTATTAGGTCATATATGCCTAAATAGCTAATCCATAAATATTCATGTATGCTTAATTGATGATTAGGTTGACTTTGTGCATCTAGTCAAGTTTATGAATGTTTATGTGAATTTAATTGACAATTAGGTTGTTAGAATTTCTCTACAACTAATTGAGACCTCATGTGTGTACATGTAGGCATTATTTGATAACTAGGATGTTGTATTGCATTATCTACATCTAGTTAAGCATTGTATGTTTGGTCTAACATATATTGTGTTGAGCATTCATTGATTGTTCACTTAGACCCCATACTCTTCTTGAGTCAAAGTCTTGTGGCTTCGGGGTGAAGTTGCACAAGCATTGAAGTCTTGCAACCAAGTTATGGTTGGCAAGCATCGGTCAAGTGCCACTATAAAAGGCCTGCGGGTAGAGTAGGAGGTGTTCATGCCAAGAGTAGTGTATCAGAGAATATCACTAGGGATTGAACCAATAGTGGCCAGTGGTAGTGTCCATAGCCTGAGGTTGTCGAAAGTGAGAGTCCGAGTATCACTTGAGGGTGTAACCTTTTACTCATATAGTGGATTTTTGTGACCGTCTGTGGCTAGAAGGATAGCCCGTGGTTTTTCCCTTGTCGAAGGGTTTCCACGTCAAAATCAAGTGTTCTTTATATTTCCGCACTTTTACTTGATTTTGTATGTTTGTTTTAATTGGGTTATGTTTAATATTGACTAATCGAAAAAGTTGGTAATAATTGATTAACAACCCATTCACCCCCCCTCTAGGTTGTAGACACACGCTTAGAGTGTATTTTCACATGGACTTAAGGTTCCAGTGGACTTCATTGTGTTGGAAGTGAAGGATGATGAACTTCATGAGAGGGAGTGGCAACTGCTTTTAGGAAGGTCGTTTATGGCCACAGCTCGTATAGAAGTAAATATGGTTTCGAGGCACTTATCTTTCAGCTGTGGTGGTAACAGAGTCGAATTCGATGTTGACTGACCTAATGAGAGACTTTTTGAAGGATGTTTTATTTTGGAAGTGCCGAAGAGACGAAGGAAGAATAACAGAGTTTGTGACCTTGTAAAGGCATTCGAGTTAGCTACAGAGATGGAAGAAGGACATCAAGATGGCATTGAAGAGAGTGAAGCCATGAAAATGGAAGAAGCGATCTTTGATGAGAAGATACTTGAAGAAGTATCTAGAGATTTTGAATAAGAAATAGAGAATGAGTTAGAAAATGAGAACAAAAAGCTTCATCAAGAATTGGAACTTCTTAAGGAAAAGAACGAGACATTGAAGACAACAGTGCAAGAACTCTCCGACATCAACAAGAAGTTTGAGAAGAAAATTGCCAAGGTGGAAGGTGAAAAGAAAGCTATTTCGCGAGATCTAATTGAGTTAGCTAAGCTCTCGGAGGTGTTTGAAAAAGAATATGGAAGAAAAACTTGGAGGCTCTTGATGAAGGTTGAAAAGAAGTCAAAGGTATTGGGAGAGGTGAAGGAAGCACTCAAGAAGAAGGAGGAGGCTTTGAAGATTGCAAAAGTAAAGGAGTGTGACTACATAGTGGAATTAGACAACATGGAGAAAGAAGTCAACTCACTCAAAGTGCAACACTTAAGGGGACCTCAAAGTTTCAATCAAAGAGGGAGTTTTCCTTATACTCTTCCAACTTGTTATTTCTGTTCAAAGCTCGGGCACATTAAGGCCCATTGTTACAAGTTTCAAAGGGTTACCAATTTTCAAAATAGGTCTAGGAGGAACCCAAGGGGAGTTAGGAAGATATGGGTTAGGAAGGATTTAGTGGATGCCGTAAGGGTGAGGGAGAAGGATTCTCAAGAAATAACTTTGGCACCCATATGGGTGGTCAAGAGAAATGGATCCCTTCACTTGGAAAAGCCACCTGGGGTTGACTCCAACCCCACCAAACATACTTTACATTGATAAAATTCTTAAAGTATCGTTGGGTGTCACAAATTATTTTCTCATGCATTATGATTCACCGTGATTATGTAATATCCTAGAGAGCATTTAATACATAGGTGGTTTTGAGTCTTGAGAAAAAATTTTGTGATATCTTTGAGTAAGGTAGATAATAGACTTGATAGTGTGAATATGAGTTTTAGAGTTGTTATATGGTAAATAAGGCAATTATAGTTCATTTACATAGTTTTCATGTGCAGGAAATCTGATCGGGGCACAAGAATTCAACAAGGCAAGAAAGGTGCTGAAGGGTGACAAACAGAGCAACTGCACGGGTAGCACACTCGTGCTATACTTGTGCAGTCACCCATGTACCGAGGGAAGGGATGCACTTGAAGGAAAATGCACGGGTAACTGCCCGGCACTACAACAGAATCATCCTTTTACTGCGCGCAAAGAATGCCGTAAATGACTATTTACGGCATTTAGCCGTAAGCCACATTAGATGATGTCGTGAATGATATCCCTCAAATACAGTGTACGAAACGAGTCGTCAATATATTTTAAAAAACGTCGTAATTATATTTACGACCCATTTTGTGGGCCGTGTAATGAACTTTTACGACCCACAAGAAATGCCATGTATTGATATGTGTGTAAACTCAATCACGGCCTGCACTTGCATGTCGTTAATGTCTTTTAAAAATATGTTACATTATATTTAAAGCACCTCATCCCATATACCCACCCCCACCGAATCCATTCCTACCTCCCCCTCTCATTTCACACCATTTAATAATTGGTTCATATCAGTCCTCGAACCTTAAGACATCGTAGTGTTCAAGCAAAGCTTTGACCATCTCTGCTACTCATTTGAATTTGTTAATAATTGCATAATGTTTATATATAAACTATAGATGTTATTAAATTTTTATTGATTATTTTTAAATCAAAATTTTATTTCCAATAATATAAATTTTGTTTTACATGATAGACAAATTAACATTTAATTAAAAAAAATGAAATCATATATTGTTGAATCAAAGAAAATTCGGTAATCGTACCCGAGATAGAGAGATGTTTCTCAACATTTTACAATTTAATAGATAAATGTAAGATTTGAATCCCTATTACAAAAGGGAAGAGGAAATGTAAATGGACTTTTGTAAAAAGTGGTTTTGCATTTTAGATTCTTATTATTATATTTTTTTCATAAAATTTTGAATTAATCTATAATAATTAATATACAAAATTGAAGAAAATTTAATTATTAATTTGTCTCTTAGGCAAAACTTAAAAAAATCAAGATAAAAAAGGGAAAATGTAGTCCCTAAAATCATTATCATCAACAAATATTATTTTTGTCACAAAACACCCGCCTAACAAAAAATTAAAGTTTTAACCTTAGTGTTCCTTTTAGGAGCCAAAAAGCTTGTTTCTGAAAAATGTATACATGATGTGAATTGTATGTCGTAAAAGACTCTCAAATAAGACACACAACATGTAAGTCGTAAATAATCCTTTTTTAAGGCTTTCCTCAAATGCCCGCCGTCTTTGAGAAATTATGTATCACTATTCCGACTTGCAATGAATGCAGTAAATAGTCATTCACTTGTTTTTGAAATATGTATACAAGGCGTGAGTTGTATGTCTTAAAAG
Organism: Dipteronia sinensis; assembly: GCA_033220585.1. Taxonomy (NCBI): domain Eukaryota; kingdom Viridiplantae; phylum Streptophyta; class Magnoliopsida; order Sapindales; family Sapindaceae; genus Dipteronia; species Dipteronia sinensis. The sequence goes on along the minus strand of CM065645.1, from coordinate 18,105,516 downwards.
AATCTCAAATAAGACATGCAACAGGTAAGCCATAAATAATCCTTTTTTACGGCGTTCCTCAAATGTGCACCGTCTTTGAGAAATTATGCATCACTATTACGACTTGCACTGAACGTAAGTCGTGAATAATAACATTTACGACGTGCCATTAATGTGCGCCGTAAAATTCAAGCCGTAAATGACCCAATCTGTTGTAGTGCGGGTAAAATGCACTGGTACTTCACTCGTGCTATACCCGTGCTATCGCGAGTGCATATATATATATATATATATATATATATATATGAGGTGTCACTTTCGTGGTAGGGCTCAAAAAAATCAGCCATCTCCATTCTTGAAACCCTAAGGTATTTCGTAAGAACCACGTTTTCGATTTCCAGCACTAAGGTATGAATTTTTCTCTCCCTAAACTTGTTTTAATTGATTTAACATGATTTACACTACTTTCTCCTCCTCCATTCACTCTAAATTGTCTCTAGGGTTTGTTTGCTTTTGAGTTTTTGAAGTTATAAATGTGTGTTAAGGATGCCATTGTATGTGTTATTGATGTTTGAATGTGTTTAGATGAATCAATTGATTGATGGTGATGTGTTGAAAGGCTGAAAGCAAGATTTTTTTTTTTCGAAAATGGAAGTACAGTTCTCAGCGACTGCACGGGTAGTGCACGGGTACTTCACTCGTGCTATACCAGTGCACTGAGGGGTTACACAATGATTCAGAAAACTGTAAGGGTACTTCACCCGTGCTATACTCGTGCACCTAGGCAATTAGGACTGTTTTTCAGATTAATTCAAGTTGTTTCTCCTTGATTCCTTCATACCACAATGTGCATCTTTAATTGAGTATTTTCTTTTATAGATGTCAGGAAAAACTAAGGGGGTTGCGAAAAAACAAGGATCAAGCAAGAAGAAAAAGCTACCTCCTCTACCTCCATGCACAATGAACAAAGATTTCAAGAGGCGAATGGAGTATTTGGCCAGAGTAATATTGTAAAAGAGCGAGGCATTGCCTTATCAGAGCTTGCAGGCACTCCAATCCCTACCAGAGTGAAAGAGCGGGGATGGCGATCTTTTGTTAGCACACCGCCCCGCTTTTGCAGAAGGATTGTGCAAGAATTTTATGCGGGAATGGTTCTTGAAATTACACAAAGTGTGTCTAATACAACCTAGAGGGGGGGGGGGTGAATAGGTTTTAGTTGATTTATTACCAATTTTTTGACTTAATCAATTTTAATAGTCCTACCCCATATTAGCAATCAACCAATTCAACATAAACATGCGGAAAACAATAAAAACACAAGGGTTGATTTACGTGAGAAACCCTACAACTGGGCAAAACTCACGGGCTATCCTTCTAGCCACATACGGTCCTCATATCCACTATTTGAATGAAAGTTTACAACCTAGGTTGACCTCAAGTCATACCTACTTGGTCACTAACCCTTTCACTCTACCCAACGGGCCTTTAGTAGTGATTCTAGACCACAAGCTTGTGCACTAATCCACTTAGTCACAAAGCTTAACAATCAATGAAGAGATTAAGCAACCTATGTGAGTATATATGAAAATTCTAATATGCAATTAATGCTAAGCTACAATAAATTCTTATCTAAGGATTTAAAGATGACAATGAGTGCAAATCCTAGATATCAATATCTAAATGCAAATGCATGAAGATTTAGCTAGAAGGGTAAAATAGTCCTAAATGCTAGCTATCAATGAACAAAGCTCTCAACCAACAAAAAACAACTCAAACATGTTATAAATGCCATTAAACATAAAGATATGCAATAAATTAATATAAAAGAGCTAACCCTAGGCAAACAAGAATATAAATAAATACAAAGAGATTTAGGGCATGTTCAAGTTACCTAGTCAATGAAAGCAAGAAGAATCCATGATGAGATGATGCTTGTAAGATGTTAGATGCACATGGATTTGTGTTTGGTTGAGTAAAGATGAGTTCTTGGGAGTTTCTCTCTCTAAAGGAAGCTTGGCCTCTCAAAAATGGCTTATTGAACTCACAACAACGAGCAAGGAAGAAGAGAGAACATATATATTGGAGCCCTAGTCAAAACTGCGTCGTTTTGAACTTAGGGCACAAAATCCCGTCAATACCACTTGATGAACCGCGTCTCAAGCAAGTGTCCAGACCGCGGTACATACAGCAGTGCACCATCTGGACAACAACGCGGTGTAGGGTGTTGCTCATGCAGGTGCACATGCTGCGGTATGGGCAACAGTAGCCTACTGGACAACACCGCGACTTGGATCGCTATGAGTGCAAGTGTACAGGAAGCGGTACAAGAAGCATGACCCTACTGAGGTATACCGCTCTGTATGCCACTGGTGTAAGCATATCTTGCCAAGCGGTCTAGGCCGCGCTAAGAGAAGAAATTCTCTTTTCGGGGCAAATTCAACACACTAAGTGATGTGCAAAAAGTGCAAGTGTGGAGTGTGAAAAGTGGCATACAATGCATCAATCAATTATATGAAAATAAGAACAAATGCATGCAAGTGAGTATGTGCAACTAGATCTCTTCAAAGAGATTTAAACAAGTGAGATACTTTTGAAGTGCTCTGGAGAAAGACGATGCCCTTGAAGCTTGATCACACCCAATGATGCCTAATTTACCCTTACAAAATTACTCCTTAATGTGGTTTGTCAACAAAATAGGCCAATCAAAATATGAGGAACTTACAGTTCCCGATGATTTCATGAGATGAGTGGCTGTAATGGTTAGAGGTGTAGAGGTACAGATGAACATTGACAACATCGAAAGGTATTTTCAAACAGAACTTCCTGATGACGATCAAATCTGGAATATATTGAGGCATGGAGTAACTTGGGATGACTGCTTTGTAAAGAAGAACATGGACCTCACTAATGATCTAGTTATAAATCCAATATATTTCTGGGTGAATCCGACGTTCCCTATCAAACACAATAACTTGAAGATGGAACTCAGTTTCTGGCATGTGTTCATTTCCCATTCTCTCAGGCCAAAGACTTGAACTTGATCCCGTACTCTAGAAGAAAGAAGCATGCCACTTGACCAGAGTTCACTTCAAGAGGTCATACAATTGATCCTGACTTTCAAGCTGCCATGGAGATATCGAGGAGAGAGCATAAGGATAGGCTCAGAGCACAACTGGATCAAAAATAGAAGGACCTATGATAGAGGATGAGGAGTTAGATTCTGATGATGATTGAGTGTTTTAAGCTTGCCATAGTTTTAAACTTAAATTTTCTCATTTCATTTCATTTCAGTATGATTTTCTTGTTTTGTTTTATTTTAGGATGTTTTAGTTGGATGATGGTGGACAATATTTTGTTTTTGAGATATTTAGTTTGTGATGATTTGAAAAGTTAACCTTTTTGGTCATAAATGGTGCTTAATTCTAGGTTCTTTATCTCTTGGATTCAACACACCGGCCACTTGCAAGTCTTGGTGGGACGAGCAAGCCAAGAATACTCATAAAACGGGCGAGAACCTACTCATTTTGAGTCTACAACTAGTTTCCACATTGGTTCATTCTTTTCAACTTTAACCCTTGCACTTAATTTTCTATCTTTATTTTTGAGCATATGTGGATATTTGAATGAATGCGAATATTCTTTGGTAAATATCAATTTTAGGTTGCATGAATGCTGAGTTTATTGATTTATTCTTTTATGATTGGATGAGCCGAAGGCTTTTGTGGATATACAGGTTTTCTTTTATATATATAGCCCAACACGGGTTGGGGGTTTTGATTGCGTGCATATAGCTGTACAGGATGAACATATGATAGGAATCGGTTTGGGGGTTAATACCCGCTTTCCAAAAATTTGATAATAGATGCTTGATGTGGGTGAATTTTAAAGTTTAATTGCCATATTTACATAAGATGCCGTATTTTGTGATGAGCCATTGTTGCGTCTTTTAGTTTGTGGACGTTGATTGTGTTTGATTAGTGTCTAAGTGTTTATGTTGTGTCTAGTTAGGTGCGCGCCACTATGCCAGGCTCTCTTGTCTTCAACATTGAGGATAATGTTGGGTTTTGTTTGGGGGTGTAGACGCCTTTGTAGAGTCGTCTTTTAGTGTTTTGAGCCATTTTTTGTGTCAATTTTTCAAATTTGTTGCCTAGCCAAAATTTTTGATCTTTAATTAGCTTGGTGAGGTAATATTGAGCAAAGTGTTTGTGGCGAATTTGTGTATGCTTTGTGTGCTTGTTCATAGCTCTTAATCACTTTAGGGGTCTCACTTGCACTACATGGGTTAGTCCCATCTTTTGGTGTCTAAGTTGAAGGGACTCGGTGCTCAAGCGCATTTGTTCTAATAGTGGAGACAACCCTTGTGAGTTTCACAAACACAAGCCAAAAGTATGCAATTCGAGAGAAATTTTTTTTCAAATCTTTAAACACTTTTCAAACACCATGTATAGTCTCATTGCACCAAAATCATTTTGTGTCATAGAACATGCATAATTAAAGTGGACTGCTTGACTAAAACTTTTATTCCCTGGGTAGATGGATTCTTTGAGATGATATTAGGCAATGTGTGTTTAGCCACTTTAAAGTGCCAAATACTTCCCATCCAATAATGTGTGTGCTCCCAAGCCAATTTTGAAGCCAAACACATTTAGACGTGTTCATTCTACACCTATATTACCCATAACCCAAGCAACCCAAACACTAAGCCAACCCTCACTTGATTGATCTTGTTAAGGCTTAGGAATAAATGTAAATGTGGTCCAATTGTCAAATGGCATGCACCAAGGCAAATAAATGCTGAGTTGTAAAAGATGTTCAAAAAGTCAAAGGCAAGAAAATAGAGCAAAGAAACAATCAAAAAGAAGAAAAAAAAATTTAAAGAAAAAAAAGGAAAGAAAAGAATGTGAAGAGAAACAAAAAGAAAGAAAGAAATATGCTTAAATTGCCTTATCTAAATTGAAACACTACTCAAAGAGATAACTAATGTAGTCCTAAATTGCATTTGAAATTTATAAATGCCTGGATGTTTTATTATATATTTGTGTTTGGAAGGGTATGCATGAGAAATGAAAGGTTTAGAAATAAAATGTATTGCCTCAACTTGGTTGATTAGTGCATTATGCCTAAATTCCCATTCTTTCTAATCACCAATCACCTTAGCCCTATTACAATCAAATGGAAAAGACCTAGTTGATCTTAGGGGAAGTCTAACTTGGGAATATTTGTCGATGCATGCTCTTTCCACGTTCATGGCACTTGATTCTTTCATGAGACTGTTTCACTAAAAATAGCATTTATTTTGTATGAAATGTATGCAACAACTTTGATTCCATTACATAAATTCTTTTGCATACATGTTGCATGAGTGTGAACCTAGGTTATGAGAGGAAAAACAAGAGAGAACCCATGTGAGAACTTAGATCGAAGCGAATTATGCTCAGGGCATGAGAGTGAGTAGTTTCCAAGGCAAGGGCATTTAAAGTGTGGGATTCGTGTCGTGCGGGTTTACCTCATGTGGTGCCTAGGAGTTATTTAGAACATTTTGCATTAGCATCTTCCTCACTTCCATTATCTCTCAGTTAGTTGGCTTGCAGCCTCTTTGTTTGAGTCTAAGTGTTTTTGGATCGAGTCATGTTTGCGTGTTTATAGTTATATTTGGTTTTTGTTTGGAGTTTGCTCGAGGACGAGCAAAGGTTTGGTTTGGGGGTATTTGATCTAGCCAAAAATGTCATACATTTTGGCCCTCAAATACTTTCTCTTTGTTTTGTTCTTAAGCATTTTTATGTGTATTTATGGCTCTTTTGGTTTTTATCAGCAGGCATTAGGTAAAAAGGCATGAAAGGGGGCAAAATGGACCAATTAGTGCACATATGAAGTGAAGGAAACAATAGTGCAAGGGTAGCATACCCGTCCACTACCTGTGAACTCACCTATGCACCAGAAGGTGGATTTTGAGAAGACCAAATTGCACGGGTAATTGCATAGGTAACACCATTGCACCCACCCGTACAATTCACCAGACCAGGGAGCATGGCCACGGGCGAAGGCAACTGCATGAGTGGTGCACGAGTCATCCACCCGTGCACATTGTGCAAATCTTAAGAGAAATGAAGACTGCACGAGTAACTGCACGGGTAACATACCCATGCTATACCCGTGCTATACGGGATACCCAGCTCGCCACATCAGCATTTTAGCCTAGTTTTTGAAGGAAGTATAAATAGTTTTCAAATCTGATTTTTGAAGGAGAGACCCACGACCATACACCATTCCATTGATTCTTTCTCTCTCAAAATCTCAAAAACCTTTCTCACCACAAAACCCATTATACTCTTCATTAATTGCTACTCATAAGGACATAGGAGGTGGATTGAAGCTTGAAGAAAGAAGGTTCTACATGGGTCTTTTCTACTTCCCTAATTTTTATTCTTGTATTCCATTTGTTATGAGTAGCTAAATCCCATTAAGGGATTGATGTGATTCACTTGTAAATATGGGTATTTGTAATAAACTCAATATCTTCTATTAAAATCTATCTCATTTGTTCTATTCAATGTTTTACTTGATTTCAAAAGCAATTTGCGTTTGATTGTACATGACTCTCTTCATGAGTTGTTTGAGAAATTATATGTGTAGAGCATCAAGTATACATGATGCTTGGCCCTCTAAGCTCAATTGAATAGGAGGATTGAACTAAGGGACATGACCCAAGTAATATCCGGACTTATTAATCTCACATAATTCTAATCTTTCATGGGTAATCAAGATTATACATCCTAGGATTGTTTGCATGTGATAGATTAAGCATCAACCTATACATGATGGGTTGGTGATTTTTAACAAAGAGATTTGTCCCGTATGTGATAGATGTTCTTTCATTGTATAACCAATTGTGGGTGGTCAATGATATACATTATGGTTTGGGCACTCACAAGTGGTAAATAATCACTCCTATACATCCAAGGGTGGTTACATGAGTTAATGACAATTAATGTGAGTTCATTCTTTACCTATTGTTTGCTAATTGAATTCATCAATTCCTTAATCCACATATCACATATCCATACGTTTTAGATTAGTGCATTTTAGCTTAGTTTACATTTTAGTTTTACTTTTTCTTCAAAACCATATCAATTTACTTTTCTTGCATTTTTAACTAAAGCATTAGTTTAATCATAACTATCGCTCGATTCGTGAGAACGATACCCATACTTGTCATATACTAGTTTTATACTTGTTTGAGCGCACCTTGGGATTTTATAAATTTGTTTGAATAGTGCATATCACGACATATAAAAAATAGTACGTTCACACACATCAAATTTTTAGTTTATAAATAAACCCCACTTAATGCTAAAAATATCATTTTTTTATAATTATATTGTGTTGTATTTTTGTAAGTACACACCACTTACAAGTATTATTTTATTATTTAATCAACTTTATTATTATTTAATTATTTAATTATCTTTAATTATATCATTGTTCTTTCTCTTTCCTCACTTCTTTTCTCTTCTATGTTTTCTTTCCACAAAATCAAAATCCATTTTTTTCTCTCCTCATGTCAAACAGCTCCCTCCATTTCTTCTTGATTGTTTTCTGTCCATAAATCTTCCCGTTGGAGATCCATTTTCTATTTGTGAAATTAAGTTGTAGGAATGCAAGATTTGTGTCATGTCCCAACAGGTTTGGAAGTAGAAAAATGTGTGATGAAATTAAAGAACAACTAATATTAATAACAAAAAAAAGTCTAAAACGTGCTTGAAAGAAATAAAAAATATATAGATTTTTTTATGTTTAAAAAAACAGATGTTATTGAGAAAAAAAAAGGTACAATTTTTTTGTTCTTCTAATAAAAATAATAAAATTAATTTAAGACTTATTTTTTCACAACCAACTTTGGATATTTAATTCATTCTCCATAGTCAACACCCAATTTATATTTCCTTAAAAGAAATTAAAAATACATTTCAAATTAGTATTTAGAAGAGAATCTAGGGCTTAAGAAAATGGAAAGAGTTTTTAATGATATATGTTAATATCAAATCATTAATAGGAAACTTGTTTTTTTTTTCAAAAGAGAATAAAATAGGAAACTTTTTAATAATTATTGCTAATTTTACCAGATGGTATTATTGGATTTTAAAAACATACTAATTTGGGGTGTGCATATCTTATAAGGGGTGCGGTTACCGCCACTCTTTTAAAATTTAGGATCAAACTAGATCCAAACATGTCCTTAAATCTAATTCAATATGATGGATCCAATTCTCTTAAAAATTAATAACACCTTGTTTTCATCGTTTTTATTATATGATTTTTTTAATGTTGAATTAAATGTTTAAAATAGTATTGAATCAAAATAACAGGAAGAACATACTACAAAATCTGAAACTTGTTTTTACAAATTCTGAAACTATACGTGTAATGAGAAAAATGGGCGTAATGAGAAAAAATGTTTAAAATTTTAAAAAAAGAATACTTAAAGGATAGTTCTGGTATTTGAAAGGGTGTATGAAGTAAAATTAAGAGAGCTTCTTCTTACAATCCATAAATTATCTATTTACACTCCAATTTTTTTATTAATAACAATTTTAATATGAAATAAAATTACTAAACAAGACAAAAAAAAATTCTAAAAGACACTTCAACTAATTAAATTATTAAAAAGAAATTCTCTCTTCTAGATCATTAGATTAAATATTATGTATTAAACTCTCTCACTTAAATCTGTTTTTTTCTTCTGAACAGCAAAATTTATTCAAAGCCAACAGGCAAGAAGAAAAACAGATAAACGGGGGATCAATCCAGCCACTGAGGGCCAAAACAGACCAGAAACCCAAAAAAAGCGAGAACAAAACACACAGCAGCAAAGGCAAACCAACCGAGAAAATAGAAAACAGAAGAAAAACCAACACAACGCAACAGAACAAAAGCAAGGAAAGAAATCAGCTATTTCCCCAGTTGAAGATATCCCCCATCATGTTTGAGCCTCTTCTAGCAAGCATATCCGCAAAAGAGTTGGTCACTCTTGTGTTATAGATAACAGACGTGTTGCCTAGATAATTGAGTTTGCTGCGAATGTCATATATTAGATTAACATGTTTAATGTTCCCAAAAACATCATTGTTAACCCAAAGAACGACCACTTTCGAGTCACTAACAATGCAAATAGAACGACCAACAAACTTAGGATCCATCGAAATGATCTCGTTAGCCTTCCAAATAGCCATAATCTCAGCAGAATTGACATCTTGAGAACCTAGAGAAATAGAGAAAAGACACAACACTTTCTCCATCGAATCCCTCAAAACTAAGCCCATACCAGCCGGGCCTGGAGAGCCTCTCGCCGATCCGTCGACATTGAATTTAAAAGCATCACTAGAAAGGGGAGACCAAACTGCAGGATCTGAACTCTTCCTTAGCCCAACATCAACACAAGTTTCCTTTAGATTGAAAAGCATGACTGAAATGTGGTCCATGCAGCCTTTGCCACGGTGTTTAAACCACCATGCAACTCTTAATTTGACGTTGTAGATTGAAGACGATAGATCTGCAATCTTACCATTAAAGATTAGCTAATTTCTACACTCCCACGTTGTCCAAACGATCGCGAAGAACAACACTCTCCAAGCTCTCCCACACTTAGGCTAAGGACATAAGCTTGCCATTCAATGGGCCAATCAACTAAACACTTATTTGAGCAACACTCCACCTCCCACCACCTCATGCAAGCTGACCACAAGTACTACGTCCAACCATAGTGAAGGAAGAGGTGATCCACTGTTTCAGGTGAGGCATTACAAAGCTGACAGTTTAAGTCCAAATTTTGGTATCCAAAATGCTGCATAAGCTCTTTAACCATCACCCTCCCTCTTAAAATTTGCCAAACAAACACTTCAATTTTTTGGGACAAATGCCTTGCCAAACAAAGTTGAAAATTGGAGAGTCGTCACCCACATTCTCTTCTAGACATTTATGAAACAAACCTACCAAAAAGAGGCCGTTGGAATTAAAAGCCCACGCAATGGCATTCAGAATCAAATTTCGGATAGTAATGCAATCCAAAAAAGAAACAAAAGCCTTCCATTGCTCTAACTCCCAGTCAAAAAGAGGTCTTCTCAATGCCACCTTCCACGTCCAACTAGGCCAACCCAACTCTCGTAATCCTTGACCACCCGTTCTTTGTTTTGAGCAACAACATAAATCCTAGGAAAAACCATTTTCAAAGGAATGGAATCCCAAACCAGCTCACACTAGAATCGAACTCTCTCCCCATTCCCCACAATCATCTTGATCCCCTCCTTTAAAACCCTAGCCGGCTTAGAATCCGTTTCCAGCAAACTGTGAATCGCCTTGACAAAAAAAGAACAAGAAGAACTGCAACTCCAATCCCACCAAAGACTGGTGACCGGCAAACCATACTTCGCACAAACGACCCTTTTCCAAAGAGAGGTCTCCTTCCTACCGAAACGCCACATCCACTTAGCAAGTAAACTTTTATTCTAAAGGAGGTGTCTTTAGAATTTTTTTAAATTTAAATTTTGAGAATGTAGTGTCTTTAGAAAAGAAGTGTATAAAGAAAAAATTGGATTATCAAAAGAAGCCTTCTAAAATTAATAATTTTAATTTTTTAATATGGATGTGGAAAGAATAATGGGTGTAGAAAGATATTTTGTGGGTGGCAATAGAGCCACCCTAAAAAAAAATTGTACTCCCAGTTTACAAAACAACGTACTTCCATTTAGAATCGTTGTACTGCACAAGATATCTATTTTAATTATTTTGATAGAAGCCCTAATTAAAACCACTCCCTCTTAATCAAAATTATCTTTTGGTTAACACAGACGTGTAGCATTCTGATTCGTAGTTGATTCTCACGAGTTACCAACATCTTTTTTGTTTAATATTTGCCTCTCTTTTTGTCTCCTCTATTACTCATCTGATGCTTAGTGGTTACAGGTGCAGGGAAGGAAGTATTTTGTTTTTTATATCATGTTTTGCTAATTTGTTTCAGTGGCTGTTTCGCATTTATTTGTTCTAATTTCAAAGGCCTCATAGTTAATATTATCATGCGGTTTTCTTTTCAAACAACTTTCTTGATTTATATTTTTGCAATCTATATTTATATATAGTTAGTTTTAGATGATGAGGATAGTCTACACTCTACACACCATTTTTCTAAGTTTTCTTATGTATAATGTATTGTTGATTATTATTATTAGCTCTGTACGTGTTTAATGGCAGATCATCATATCGGATCTTCTCTATCTCTCTCCGTTTTGAATCATTTCCGAGATCTCCAGATATATCAAGCTTGTTATGAAATGCAGGGTCGAAGATATATATATCTTGTCAACAAATATTGGTGTTAATTAACATGTCTTCCAGTTAAATGCTTAAGCTTTTGGTTAAGAGTACTTACTAACAAAGTTTTATAGCAATGAAGTTTTAGAGTTTGAATTTTCAATTTCCAGTTCAATTTGCTCTATATCCGCTTGTACTAGTGCTTGACATCGATGTACGTAATTGCATGTGGGATATTGTACTAAATCAGATTTTAAAATTTAATTAATTGTTGTCACGAACGAAGAGCATCTTTGCTTTAATTCATCTCTCTTCCTACATGATTTTTTTTTTTTTTTGAAAATGAAGCTTTAGTCTTTTATTATCATTAATTTTCGCTTTCATAGAATTTATACATTTTGGTTTATACATTTACTTGTATACTTCATTACACATTATGTAAAGTCATTCTCTCGTATCACGTCTCTTATCTTATCTTATCTTATCTTTACTGACTTGCTTAGTATTTGAAATTTTGGATCTGAATCCTGTATTGATTTGATTTTTTTTTTTGATCTAAAACACTTCAAGATAATTTTCTACGTTTAAAGTTTTTGGAAGATTTTTGCTTTGGGTTGATCCTCTTCTTGTTGTCTGTTTTTATTTTTTTTGTTTTGGTTGTTTCAAGGTGCTGCGCCTTTGCTCCTTGTTGCCGGTTGTTGTTTAAAGCCGGTGGTTTTTCTGTTTTTTAGTTTTGGGCTTTTGTTTTGGTTGGTTTTCTAGCTCGTTTTTAATGGAGAGTTGTTGGGTTTAGCTTGCGTTTTTTAAGGGCCTTTGTTGAGATCTAGTCCGTTGGATCATTTTGGGTGTTGTTTGGTTCTAGCCGTGCTTGGCCAATTTGCTATTCGACAAAAAAATAATAAAAGTGAAATAAATAAATAAATAAATCTTATCCATTTATTACACGATCCAAATTCTTTTTATATATGGTTGGCCTCTCTTTCGTTTATGACAATCTAAAATCAAATAATAATCTTTCATTTTCATTATTAATACATTTGACTTTATGCTGTACCATAATATGTAGCATCATCAATTCGAAACTGATCAACCAATATGAGGTATTTATATGTATTTCTTATTTAAGTATGCTTCTCTCTCTTCCTTTCCTCTTTTCCCTGCCTGTTTATGATAATTACTTTATTCAAGGTGCAATCATGGATGGCAATGGCGTTTGAAGGTGCGGCCTCACTGTTCCACTTCTTTATCTTCTTGTTTTTTTCACACTCATCTTCAGTGTACTTTCTATTTTAGACATAACCAATTGACAATTAATGTTTACTTTCCTTAATTTTATGCATGCAATCATGACCTAAATTAGATCATCCATGGAAAAATATAACAAATCTCTTGCATAAATTAACATAATTTCTATTTTTTCATGTGGTCTTTACTTAAATATATTCTGAAACTTTGTAGCTCAAAGTATCAGCCCTAATATGTTTAACATATTCTGATGACCACTAATGCATATTAAATAGTTTTGTATGTCAATTTTCATGATTGAAGCAGCCATTTAGCTAGGAGGCGCTCCTTGGAACATCAAGTATTGCAAGACTTATATATATATATATATATATATATAAATGTCTTCTCCACTACGAATTCGTACCAATTCTGATCATGTTGATCCAAATTTCCCTTTCTACAATTATTCGGATAATTTATGGTCACTTCTAGATGATCATAGCAGCACAATTCTGGCTGACGATGGTTATGATAATGGTATCGGTTTGGACCACATATTTCAAGGGCAAGAAAACTCTTCATTGGACAAGTTGATTGAAAATAGGCTCGAAGGATCAATGCATCCTTCGTTGGTTCCTCTTGAAGCTTCAGATAATCCTCCACTTCTACAAGAAAACAGCATAGTACTGCTGCCCATCGAAGAAGATGATGATAAAACTTATTGTGAGTTGAATTCATGTGTATTCCTTGGTCAGCAAGAAAATTCAGCCCTAGTTGTGCCTATCAGCATCAATGATCATGAAGATCATAACATGTTGCCGACAACGCTCAAGGCTTTCGAAAATTTATGTCAAAATTTGGAAGAAAACCATGATGCAAGCGACAAAGAATTACAAGGAAATAGTGCCACCCATCACAATAATGATAACAGCTTGTCTAATCGTACTCTTGAAGGCACTTCGCTAAATATAGAAAACCATGAAAATAGTGGTGGGTTGGACTCGAGCATGTTTACTAAGCAAGCCAAGATAAAGGAGAGTAACCATAAGTTGCAGAGGTTACAAAGTGCAAAAAGGGCTGTGCAAATTTCGAAGAAACAAGAGCACAATGCCAAGGAGAAAATTAGGAGGATGAAGCTCAATGCGACCTACTTGGCTCTTGGAGCATTGCTCCCGGATCATCGAAGAACAAAGGTTCACATACACCTATGACCTGCCTTCCATTCATCATTTCTTTAATTTTGTTCTAATTATTTGAAAGCAAAGTACTTATTTAGCGTTCTATTGTTGTAATCATATTGTAATTAATAGAATGAAACCACTTTAATTAAAAGCTTAATTTGAACATAGAACTCTTCGGTCTCCTATCTATATAATAAGCATTTCTAAACGTACAATTAGTTTCCTTTAACTCATTGAAAAGCATTTAGACTGAAATTAGGATTTCTTAAAAGGAGCATTATTTAAAAGATTAGTTTCCTAATTGCATTCCTTTTTGTTCTCAAACAAGTTAATTTTACAGAAACGAAGAAGTACACCGGGAATGATAGATAGAGCTCTTGAATACATTCCGGGGCTAGAAAAGGAAATAGAGGATCTAACCCTCAGGAAGAATCATTTGCTGTCTACAATGGAAAACCAAAAACTCAGAGAAACCCAGCAATTATCAGATAAGCTTCAAGCTCTTCCCACGGTTTCATTGCACGAAATTGCAAAGGGTGAAGTGATCATACAAATAATATGCATTCACAAGGATGAAGATACCACTCTTTTCTCAAAACTATTGCAGAATGTAGAAGCACAAGCCGTGTCCATTTTGAGTGCCTCAACTCTTCAAGTTTGTAGGGAGAGGGTCTGCTACCATTTACATATACAGGTATGCTTTTTCCAGTACTGCCTGCTATTTTTTTTTTTAATAAATGTTATAATTTGTTAAAACGAACCACTAATGAAAAAACAGTATTAAATCAAAGATATTAAATTGATGAAATAGGAAGCTTTTCATCAGAAGGCAATGCTTAAATTTTACCAAACACTAGTACCCGGCCCTCAATTATTGGATTTTATAATTATAAATCTATTTAATTAATCTTGATATGGCTAGTTAGAATAAACCCTTAATACAACAACTCAAACTGATATATTGTCAAACTAAATGAACGTCATTTTTATCAAACTACATTGGTTGGCGTCCTTAATACAATAATATTATTAACAAAAAGTTGCAAATTTTTATAATCGAAAAAGTAGTGTATGTATAGTATGATCTAATCTGCCTTATTTGAAAATTAATTCCATTTTCTCTTAATTGATGCCTTACTTTTTGGCATTTGTACGTAAATTGAACCATAGTCATATCATAGAATATACCAGCTTAATTTGTCAATATCATAGACTCATATAGCTACAAGATATCATCATATTCATCAAGAATTATTTTTCAACTAATTATTCAATTCACATACTTTCAATTATAAAATGAAGCGGTGGGTTATGGATATCTAATATGATTTTATGAACCGCACATCTTGACGAAATGAGGTTGGTTCGGTGGTAAACCCTTTATACCTACGCCACGAGATTATGGGTTCGAGTCATTCCCTTCCAAAACAAAAACCTCAAATTTATGTAATATTTCAACATAAAAAAAAACACATCTTAATTTCATGCAAACGGAAACCCTAACCCTATCTTACAGTGCACAAAGAAACATCCTTATAACTTTAATTACAAAAAATATTTGTTTAGTTTTTTCTTTTAAAAGAAAACACTCATTTAAACGCTGTTTGTTTTTTTACGACTTATGTTTAAGTCTTGAGTCTTAATTTAAATGGATTCTGTCCATTTATTTTTTTAACTTATTTTAACTTTCAACTCAAATTAAGTGAAAAGTGACTTAAATTAAAAAGAAATTTTTTTACTTTTCACTTATTGAATAAGTTATAGTTAATAAATTTACATTAATTTACTAAAATAACCCTATGTAAATAAACTATTATAAAAAATATCACATTAATGAAAAAAATATCCCTAATTTCATCAAACTCAACCATAACCCTAACCCTATAATTCAATCTCATGGGAGGAGGAGGCATCGGTGTCGCCGACTCCATAAATCGTGAATAAAGATAATGATAAACAAAGAGAACAACAAAACGGCAAACACACATTTTAGGGTTAAATATTAGAGTGAATACTTAGGCTTCGGACTATCCACCAACCCTCTTATCCATGTCCTTAAGATTCTAGTTATTAATTACAATTCAATTGATGAAGATTTTGTACCCAAGTCTTGTTAAACACTTGAGCCAAGTTTACCTTTAGTATGATTACTATCCTTCTTAAGGAACTAGTCAAATATGTTTAGATGCAATTTATCTTGCTACATCATAAATTTAACACTTAAGACTCATTTAATTTCAACTTATTTTAACTTAATTACAACTTAAATTGAGTGAAAAATGACTTAAATTAAAAAGATAAACTTTTTAACCTTTCACACATTGAATAAGTGATAGTTAATATATTAACATTAATTTACTAAAATAACCCAATGTAATTAAATTATTATAAAAAATATCACATTGACGAAAACAAATATCTTCAATTTCATCCAACCCAACCATAACCCTAACCTTAAAATTGAATCTCATGGAAGAAGGGGGCGGCGGTGTCGCCGCCTCCATCAATTGTGAATAAGGGTAACGATAAGCAGAATGAACAACGAAACGACAAACACACATTTTAGGGTTAAATATTTTTTTTTGAACGGCAATATATTACCAAAGACTTTGAGCGCCAAACACATAACAAACAAAGAGCTACAGATATTTGAAAAAAAGAGATGTCACGTAGGAATAATAGAAATTTTGTTAATAAATCTTTCTCGAATGCAGCAGTGTATATTCAACCATAAACTGACGTGGTAAGAAATATTAGACATTGTCAACATGACTGTCTACTTTCAGACAGTCTGTTGCACAACTATTTTTTTCGATTGACTCAGCAAGTATTTAAAACTGACATTAATTTTTCATCCATTTTTAGTAAGAAAAACATAAAAAAATAGACATGTCATTTAAAAAAATTGTGTTTTAGACAGAAACATTGGAGACCAAATTTGAGTTGATTGGATATCAAGTCTATTTTTATGCCATATAATAAGCAAGTCTTTTAACATTGTTGTCATTTCAACGGTTATTAGGGTTCTGGCTTTTTTCTCAGTTTTTCATCTGCCTTTTGCCTAGTCTGTTTGGTTTTCAGGTTTGTTGCCTTGTTTGGCTTTGGGCTTCTTTGTTCGGTTTGTTTGCTTTCCTTCTCGCTTTTCGGCGTTCTATGCCGATGAATAAATTTTACAGTTAAAAAAAATGATTATTGGTATGCAAGTCACTTTTGCGTTGGAGATACTCTACGGCTTCAGACTATCCACCAACCTGTTTATCCATGTCTTTAAGATTCTAGGTATTAATCACAAGTCAATTGACGAAGATTTTGTACCCAAGTCTTGTTACAACACTTAAGCCAAGTTTTCCTTTAGTATGATTACTATCCTTATTAAGGCATCGGTCAAATATCTTTAGATGCAATTTATCTTGCTACATCATAAATTTAACACTAAAGACTCATTAAGATCAATGAAACATAAATCATGCAAACACACAATCCAAATTAAGACATTATGCAATTAACAACTTTTAATCCCGCAAAGAAAATTGAAAGCATGCACTTTTACATCACACGCGTTCACTTTAGATAGACTAGATGCAGACCCTAAGGGTGATCAATCAATAGAAAAAGAACAACTAGTATCAAAAAAACCATAATTTAAAAGTTCATAAATAAATCTTGTAAATCAATAACTTAATACCAAAAATTTATGGATAGTTGAATTAGGGCATCATCTTATGCCTTAGCTAAAAGCTTAGCTAGACATAGCCATGAAAAAAAAACCAAAAATCTGAATTCAAAACATAAACAAAAGGAAAAGCCTAAGAGAATAAAGGTGACAGACCATGATTTGTCTTCAGAGCTCTTTCTTGTAGAATCGTGTGAGGCTTTAAATGAGGCGTGTTCTCCCAATTTATGGCATGTAGGATGTAGGAGGCCTTAAATAGGCTACTGGAATCTCTTAATTTATCCAATAAATTTTTCTCCAAATTAAACTTGAAAAGCTTTACTTATGGCCTGTTTGTTTATCTGAAGTGGTCTTAAAATTCAATTTTCAGATGTTTTTGTTTGTTTTTGTAATAAGACTTTGGAGATCTGAAAATGGGTGAAAAATAATACTTAAAATAATAGTAAAATGAAAATACTTAAAATAAAGGGTACACTAGCAAAAAGAAAACTACTTAATATTTAAGTGAAATCCTCTAAAGAAAAAAAAAACAAGTTATTGTGTCTTAACAATTAAGACCTATTTAAGTACTTAAGACAATTAAGACATTTCTCCCATCTTAGTGTGAGGTGTTCAAATCTTACTATCTCCATTTTATCCTCTAATTTTTATATGAATTTTCAATTTTCACTAAAAAAAAAACTTAAGACAATTAAGATTTTTAAGTTAAAAAAACAAATGACACCTTAGTTTATAGATTTATAAAACAACTTAACCTAAAATGATTATTTTTTCTTTACTAAAAATTGTCTTAAGTGATACAGTAATATATATATATATATATATATATATGTATATATAAAAACTAACACTAAAATCCTAAATAATTACCAAATTTATAGTTTTATTACAAAACAATTAAGAACTTCCTATATATATATATATATATATATATATATAATTAATGCTATTTGGTCTTCTCCGCTGATCACAAGAGGGAGAAGGCAACAATTGCCTCATCCATATTATAGATGAAGTTTTTAAATTTAGTTTAATTTTAGTTAAATATATATTGAAATTAATTTTATAAAATCTTGCTTTAGTTTAAGTAAATTAAAAATATATATGAAGATGATTTGGTTACAATGTCAAATACAAATACATATAATACTATATGATAAAAAAAAGTGTCAAATGATTGATTCATAGATGAAAAAACAAACCACTTAATATTAATATTTAGAAATTTAGAAAAAAAAAAATTAAATAACTTTTGATTGTCCAAATCTGTTGTCTAAATGATGTATGATGTTAGTTGTAATTATTATGTAAATCATGTGATAATGTGTTGGATAATATATTGGTCACAACTTGTTATATGCCACATCATATGACAATCTAATATTACTCTAATGATTCTACCTATATAACAAGACGTAAATGAAACTAGAGATTAAGAAGAAAACACTCGATCCAATGGGAATAATTGGTGAAAAATGCTACAAGACTTATTATCACACGTGATAATCAATGAACTAATATAAAAAAATATTTAAATTCTTTTAAAAAAATGTGTCGGTCTTGTCTTAGGAATACCATACATATATCTATATATATTTATATTATCCAATCTACAGTACACCGACGTATGGTGTATCGGATTATTGTTGCATGTGATAGTTTATGAATAGCATGTATATAATGTTATAACATATAATTTACATGTGATCAAGACAAAACAAACCGACTAAATTTTAATGTGGTCGCATGTGAGTTGTATATGATTATATATCACTATAAGAAAAGGTGATATTAATGAGCTTTAAAAAATACCGTAAAAATCTTCTTACGGCATTTAATAAAATATCATTATGAAGGAAGTCGTAAAAGAATATTAATCTATTATAACATATAACAAATGCCTCAAAAAATGTCGTAAAATAAATATTTTGGGGCAGCCAAAAAATTTCACATGAGAGACGATTTGGGGCAACAAAAAATGTCACATAAGAGATGTTTAGATGCTTTAGGACAGCACAAAAATGCCACGTAAAAGACATTTAGGGGTAGCAAAAAAATGCAGCAAAAAAGACGTTTTGTGGTAGCTAAAAAATGCTGTGTAAAAAAAATGTTAAACCAAAAAAATGTTGTAAATATAAGAATTATTACCTATGAAAAACTATTTAAACTAATTAATAACAAATAAAATTGAACCATGTGATTACAATTAAAAACTATTATAATATCAAATTGAATATTTAAAACGTAACATTATATTGTCAAAAAGTATACTACCAATAACATATTACAAAATCCACTACCACATCATTTATTCAACTACCCTAAAACACATTAAAACCTAGTCGAAGATAACATAGCTTTTAGGTCATACAATAAAACTTCCAATTGCATGATCAAGAACTTAAAACTCAGAGGTTGGACGGATCAACAATGTATCTTCCATAATCGCACGCATCACCGCAATCTTCCAATAATCTGAGCCAAGAGGAGTATGATGTACTTTTGACATATGATTTTTTGAAGAAATCTTCCATTCTCCAACAACTTACCCGGTTCCCATCCAATCTAGTTACTTACAATTAACATTCTCTACATTTCGTATGTTGTATTTGCTAGTAATACTAGATTTTTGGGACACTGATCAAACATATAACTGAAATTTTTTGTGCTTTTCTATTATATAAAATATATTAAGAAACTATTTAATGTTTTGATAAAAAAAAAATCTGGATTAGGATCTTTTAAAAAATGATGTTAAAGTGGCTGATTACAGCATTTTTTAATCCGGTAAAAAATCATTTGAACACATGTTTTACAGCATTTTCCATTATAAATCCTGTAATTAAAATCAATTACAACTTTTAAAAAATGCTGTAAAGTGAATGTCGTAAAAGCTTAAATTTCTTATATTGTATGAATATATTTATGTGATCATGCCAAAAAAGTCATGATCACATATAAATTTTGAAATGTGCACCATGTACCGGTGTAATAAATATGGTTTTTAGTTTTATTAACATTCCTCTGTATGTAATTTTTTTCTTTTAAAAAAATTATTTGATATTTCTAACAACGTTTTGGATATAAATAAATCTTATTTCTCATGTTGATTGCCTATTCACCTTTGAGTATAATATGTTAAGTTTCCAACTATTTTGGACAGATGGAAGGGAGTTCACTAACAACTGACTACATTGCCATTTTAAGAGAAATGGTGATTTCATGGTTACCGGCTTAATCCTTGACTTGTGTTGCTATATATGTAATCCAATTACTATTGTTAATAATCAAAAGCTCAATTATCAGAATATCAGAAGGTGATTAGAGCAGTAGCAGTCGTGATCATGGCATCCGAAATTGGTCAGAGCTTTGGATGTTAATCTGAGTTGTAGCAACTGCTAATGGTTCTCGCAGCTTAAAGTTATTTAAGTTAGTTAAATGAGCCATGTGATTATTGTCAACTCATCAGTAATTAGTCACATGTTGCTCAGTGAAGCTGATACTATACTTGTAGAAATAGTATGCACATCAATCATCATTGATTGGAGTGAGATCAATAAAAGTTTGTTACATTTGTTCTAGAAGTTTGTTATAGTTTTATTCTGAAATTTTCCTACACACTTTCTCAGTAGATTTTCCTAAGAAAGTACAAAGTTTAATGACTATCTCTCAATTACGCAACGGATAAAATTTTCAAGAAAAAAAAACTACCAACCTTAAAATTTTATAAACTGTTTAAGTGGTCTTTTTGTATGTATACTTTGTTAGATATACCTTATGTGATCAAATCTCACATTGAAAAAACATATAACAAGAGAAGAATATGTATATATATATATATAGATGTCACAACTCAATAGACTAGTCTTTTGAGTTATAGGTTACAACTCTCGTAAGGCTATTCACCAATAAATACTTTTAACATAACTTTTACAATCACTGAAATTGATACTTGATTACTGAACCCTACAACTTTATTCATCTCACATTACTTGTGGTGTGAACTATAGAGCCTAACTAATTAGTGCATGCACAAGGAGATGGTTTAATATAGGCCAATTCAACTCAATTATCCATCTCATGTAAGATCATGTATTGACGTTAAATGTTTTGGAGATCATATAGTCTAATCCTTAAATTTGATATGTATCTTTCTTGTTAAATTTGATCTATATCCTTTTTTGTTTAATATAAATTTGATTTTATAGTCTAAGTTTTAATAGTTGTTGGAGAAGTGACAAAGGTTTTGAGAATTCTCGTAAATGGGTGGTTTGTTAGAAATTTGACATGTGTTTCCAAATGAACCAAATACATTCAAATGATGATCCGAAAGTGGTCCAACTGGATTTATTGATGTGTTTTAGGTGACGTCGGAAAGAAGAGGTTGATACTAAGACAACGACGAAAACAGTGCCAGTATTTGATGTTGGACGATGGACGCATCGTCCCAGAAGTCAAGCATGTAGAAGTTGGTTTTCGTGTTTGAAAAGGATTTGTTTCCAGATTTCATAGTTATGATGTGTTTTTGAATACTTTGGGACTAAGAATACTCAACCTATAAATATGAAGGCTTATTCTTTGGTTGTATACACATGGAAAGACCTAAGAGACACTTGGAAACATCAAAGAGAGGGAGACATAAATGAGTGAAACCTTGGGCTAGAGAGATCTAGAGGGAGAACTCTAGGGAGTCCCAAGGATATTGGGGAGCAGCCAATGGGATATGGTAAGGATCCTTAAGAGATATCTGGGGGACACTTAGTGGGGTTCTAGAGCGAGCTGTGAGCTTAGGGCTTGGTTAGTGATGTTGGGGCTCTGTAAGGCTTGGTTATAATTGAGGTTTAAGGTTTGAAAGAATATTGAGTGTGAAGTTGTAACAATTTTCTACATTGTGGTATTTTTATCTCATTGTCTTGTTGGTATTTAGCATTGGTTTTTACTTATTTTGAGTTTTTCACGTAAATTTTTTTTTTCTGCAAAAATGACATTGCATTAAACATTCCTCGTCTCTAATATAAAATGAAGAAAAAAATAAACATTATTTACTGATGCAGTTCCTCTTCAAAAAGAAAACTAATTTGGATGAACATACATCCAAATAAGTCGATCCACTCTACAAAAGTTTGCATCAATTAAACAAACAACAAGACCAAAACCAAAAGGAAATGACCTAATAACCACCCTTAAGATCATTAATAACATCGAAAGGACTGGGTGTAATGGTTTCCAACGTTGCACTTTCCACCATGAAACTAGGTTTAGGGCCCTCTGGTTGCCTCTTTATGCTAAAGACCTCACCTCTTGCCTTTGCTTCAGCCTTAAGTTCATCATTCTTTATCTTCCTCAATTTCAATTCCTCAGTGCATCTTGAAGGCTAACCATGCTCCACTCGCACATGGATCCTCTTTCTAATTATCCAGTTACCGACCTGCTTGTTGACTTCGACACCGATAGTGCACTTGGTGACATTCTAAACGCGACCATTGCGTCCATGGTAGAACTTGTGAGGCATACCCTTGTGAATGGCACCATTAACCTTGATGTCGACGTATTCGCTGATCTTGTAGGTCTTCAAGTAGGTGGAAAGAGGGATGTATCATTTCTTCCTGAATGCACGAGCGAACAAATCCCTTGTACGGGACCTCAGACCATGACCAGCCGGCATCTTCGCTCTCTCTATCTCTCTCTCTCTGTTGATGCTTAAGAAGAAGTGAGTGTCATGTGGTTCCACGTTGTTGATGTTTATCTCAAAATAACATGTATTCGTATTTTGGGCATATTTATAATTTGGGGTTTTATTAGGCTATGTTGTAATTAACTAAAAGTCTCACTATATAAGTTGTTAGTTGAGCTTTTAGACTAAGTGTGTGCAAATGTGTAGAGATAACAAACGCTAGAGAGAAAAACGTAGAACAAAGAGTGACTGTGAGGTTAAAGGATTGAGACCTAGAGGGAGAGAGAAGGCTTGTGGGATAAAGGTAATCTTTTATACTTGTCATTCTCATTATTTAGTGAAATCGGTGCCTCTATGGACGTAGATAATTTGGTGAACCAAGTAAGAAATTGCTTGTGTTATGTTGTGGTTTTTTACTTGCTCTTGTTGATTGTGTTTCCTAGTTGTTTTGTATTACTTTAGTGTTCTTATTAGTCCATTCAAACAAGGTCTTGGAAGGAGTTGGTGATAGTTTTCGATTTTGCCTATAAGGTATTCGACGAAATTACCAACTTAACTCAAGAGTGGTGTTGTCGCACTACTTACAAGTGGTATCAGAGCTTAGGCTATTTAGGGTTGTTTGCAATGGCCGAGAGGGGTAGTACATCGTCCGGAAGCTCCGGTGGGGTGAAGTTTGAAGTGAAGTCATTTGATGGGAAATCAAACTTTACATTTTGGCAAAGAAAAATGAAGAACATCCTTATCCATCAAGACTTGTATTTCGCGGTTGATGGAGTAGAGAAAAAGCCTAAGAATATGTCAAAGGAAACGTGGAAGGTGTTGGATGAGTAGGCTATGAGTTCCATTGAGTTGCATCTTTTCGATGAAGTGATATGCAATTTTATGGAAGAGAAGAGCGTTAAAGGAACTTGTGAGAAGCTTGAGAAGCTTTACATATGTAAAACCTTGTTTAACAAATTGACTCTCAAAGACCAACTCTATGGGCTCAAAATGGAGGAGGGTGGAGATGTCATGGCACACTTGAATGGCTTTAACCGGTGTATTAGTGACTTGATATGGGTTGATGTGAAGTATGAAGAGGATGATAAAGCTCTCTTGTTGTCGAGATCTTTACTAGATTCCTTCAAGCATTTTCAGACTACCTTGTTGTTTGGCAAGGAAACTCTCCAATGTGATGCTGTTGTTTCCGAAATAATTTCTTATGTGAAATTGAACAAGGTAAATGAGAGGGAAGCTCAGGAGGGAAGACTCTTCGTTAAGGAGTCTAGTGAGCGGGGTGGAACAAGAAAAAGAAGTAAGTTGGAGAAGAACTCTAGATCGAAATCTAGAAAGAAAAATGTTGAGTGTTACGGTTGCAGCAAGAAAAGGCATTACAAGCGGGATTGTAGGAAGATTAAGGCAGAGATCAAGGAAGGAAAGAAAGCCAAGACAAGCTCTACAACTAATATTGTATCCGAAGATAATGGTGAGTTATTGTCGATAACATCGACTAGTTATGCTTCTGATGCATGGATTCTTAATTCCGGGTGCTCTTTTCACATGTATGCAAATCAGGATTGGTTTGACACGTATGAGTCTCAAAGTGGAGGTGAGGTCCTAATGGGTAACAATGCAACTTGCAAGGTCATTGAGATAGGTACAATCAAGATCAAGATGTTTGATGGGATTGTGAAAACCTCAAGTAGTGTGAGACATGTTCCGAAACTCAAGAAGAATTTGATATCTCTAGGCACACTTTATACAAATGGATTTTCTTTCAGGGCAAAGGATGATGTGATCAAGGTGTGTAAGGGATCCATGGTGGTAATACAAGGTACAAAATTAGGCAACAATCTCTATAAGCTTTCAGGGAACACAATTTTAGGTGGAGCTGCTATCTCCACGAAAAAAGAAAATTGAAAAAATGACACTCAACTTTGGCATTTAAGGCTAGGGCATATAAGTGGGAGAGCATTGCAAGAACTACATAGGCGACAATTGTTGAAAGGTGTGGGGTCATGCAAGCTAGAATTTTACAAGTATTATGTTATGGGGAATCAATGCAAAATAAGCTTCAAAGTTCCATGCAAGGAAAATGGAAGCAAGGGGTTGCTTGATTATAAACACTCCGATGTGTGGGGGCTTGCACCAACTAGATCAAATGGTGGAGCTCGCTACTTTTGTTACTTTCATGGATGATTTTTCTAGGAAAGTTTGGGTTTACTTCATGAAGAAAAAAGCCGAGGTCTTTGAAAAGTTCAAGGAATGGAAGGCGGAAGTGGAGAACCAAACGGGGAGGAATAGAACGCTCTTGGAAAGAGTTAGATGCACAAGACTTCATGCGGGGTTGCCCGAATCGTTTTGGGCTGAAACGGTTAATCATGCATGTTATTTGGTTAACCGATCACCATCAAAGATACTTGAGTTTAAATCGGCGAAAAAAGTATTGATGGGCAAGGAAGTTGACTACTCTAATTTGAAGGTTTTCAGGTGCAAGGCATATGCTCTTATTCCTAGTGATGAGAAGAACAAGCTACAATCAAAGTCACTTGAATGCATATTTCTCGGGTTTGAGAAAGGAGTGAAGGGATTCAAGATTTATGATATGGCCAACAAGAAGAAAATTCTTAGTAAAGATGTAGTCTTTGATGAAGCCTTCATGCCAAAGGAAGATGCCAGGCATGATGGTGAGAGATGAGTTGTGACCGAAATTCCTATTACTACAAAGATTAGTGATAGCGGAAATGAGGAGGTACAACAAGAAGTGGTTCTTGAGGAACCTAGATCTCAAGAGAAATGAAGACTGCACGAGTAACTGCACGGGTAACATACCCGTGCTATACGGGATACCTAGCTCGCCACATCAGTATTTTGGCCTAGTTTTTGAAGGAAGTATAAATAGTTTTCAAATCTGATTTTTGAAGGAAAGACCCACAACCATACACCATTCCATTGATTCTTTCTCTCTCAAAATCTCAAAAACCTTTCTCACCACAAAACCCATTATCATCTTCATCAATTGCTACTCATAAGGACGTAGGAGGTGAATTGAAGCTTGAAGAAAGAAGGTTCTACATGTGTCTTCTCTACTTCCCTCATTTTTATTCTTGTATTCCATTTGTTATGAGTAGCTAAATCTCATTAAGGGATTGATGTGATTCACTTGTAAATATGAGTATTTGTAATGAATTTAATATCTTCTATTAAAATCAATCTCATTTGTTCTATTCAATGTTTTACTTGATTTCAAAAGCAATTTGCGTTTGATTGTACATGACTCTCTTCATGAGTTGTTTGAGAAATTATATGTGTAGAGAATCAAGTATACATGATGCTTGGCCCTCTAAGCTCAATTGAATAGGAGGATTTAACAAGGGTACATGACCCAAGTAATATCCGGACTTATTAATCTCACCTAATTCTAATCTTTCATGGGTAATCAAGACTATACATCCTAGGATTGTTTGCATGTGATAGATTAAGCATCAACCTATACATGATGGGTTGGTGATTTTTAACAAAGAGATTTGTCTCGTATGTGATAGATGTTCTTTCATTGTATAACCAATTGTGGGTGGTCAATTCTATACATTATGGTTTGGGCACTCACAAGTGGTAAATAATCACTCATATACATCCTAGGGTGGTTACATTAGTTAATGACAATTAATGTGAGTTCATTCTTTACCTATTGTTTGCTAGTTGAATTCATCAATTCCTTAATCCACATATCACATATCCATACTTTTTAGATTAGTGCATTTTAGTTTAGTTTACAGTTTTAGTTTTACTTTTTCTCCAAAACCATATCACTTTACTTTTCTTGCATTTTTAACTAAAGCATTAGTTTAATCATAACTATCGCTCGATCTCTGAGGACGATACCCATACTTGTCACATACTAGTTTTATACTTGTTTGAGCGCACCTTGAGATTTTATAAATTTGTTTGAATAGTGCATATCACGACATATAAAAAATAGCACGTTCACACACACATAAATATTTAGTTTATAAATAAACCCCACTTGATGCTAAAAATCTCATTTTTTATAATTATATTGTATTGTATTTTTGTAAGTACACACCACTTACAAGTATTATTTTATTACTTAATCAACTTTATTATTATTTAATTATTTAATTATCTTTAATTATATCATTGTTCTTTCTCTTTCCTCACTTCTTTTCTCTTCTATGTTTTCTTTCCACAAAATCAAAATCCATATTTTTTCTCTCCTCATGTCAAACAGCTCCCTCCATTTCTTCTTGATAGTTTTCTGTCCATAAATCTTCCCGTTGGAGATCCATTTTCTATTTGTGAAATTAAGTTGTAGGAATACAAGATTTGTGTCATGTCCCAACTGATTTGGAAGTAGAAAAATGTGTGATGAAATGAAAGAACAACTAATATTGATAACAAAAAAAAGTCTAAAACGTGCTTGAAAGAAATAAAAAATATACAGATTTTTTTATGTTTAAAAAAACAGATATTATTGAGAAAAAAAAGGTATAATTATTTTGTTCTTCTAATAAAAATAATAAAATTAATTGAAGACTTATTTTTTCACAACCAACTTTGGATATTTAATTCATTCTCCATAGTTAACAACCAATTTATATTTCCTTTAAAGAAATTTAAAATACATTTCAAATTAGTATTTAAAAGAGAATCTAGGGCTTAAGAAAATGGAAAGAGTTTTTAATGATATATGGTAATATGAAATCATTAATAGGAAACATTTTTTTTTTCAAAAGAGAATAAAATAGGAAACTTATTAATAATTATTGCTAATTTTACCAGATGGTATTATTGGATTTTAAAAACATACTAATTTCGGGTGTGCATACCTTATAAGGGGTGCGGTTACCGCCACTCTTTTAAAATTTAGGATCCAACTAGATCCAAACATGTCCTTAAATCTAATTCAATATGATGGATCCAATTCTCTTAAAAATTAATAACACCTTGTTTTCATTGTTTTTATTATGACTTTTTTAATGTTGAATTAAATGTTTAAAATAGTGTTGAATCAAAATAACATTAAGAACATACTAAAAAATCTGAAACTTGTTTTTACAAATTCTAAAACTATAGGTGTAATGAGAAAATTGGGTAAAATGAGAAAAATGGGCGTAATGAGAAAAAATGTTTAAAATTAAAAAAAATTACTTAAAGGATAGTTCTGGTATTTTAAAGGGTGTAGGAAGTAAAATTGAGAGAGCTTCTTCTTACAATCCATAAATTATCTATTTACACTCCAAATTTTTTATTAATAACAATTTTAATCTGAATTAAAATTACTAAACAAGATAAAAAAAATTCTAAAAGACACTTCAACTAATTAAATTATTAAAAGGAAATTCTCTCTTCTAGATCATTAGATTAAATATTATGTATTAAACTCTCTCACTTAAATCTATTTTTTTCTTCTGAACAGCAAAATTCATTCAAAGCCAACAGGCAAGAAGAAAAACATATAAACGGGAGGTCAATCCAGCCACTAAGGGCAAAAACAGACCAAAAACCCAAAAGAAGTGAGAACAAAACACACAGCAGCAAAGCCAAACCAACCGAGAAAATAGAAAACAGGCGAAAAACCAACACAACGCAACAGAACAAAATCAAGGAAAGAAATAAGCTATCTCCCCAGTTGAAGATATCCCCCATCATGTTCGAGCCTCTTCTAGCAAGTATATCCGCAAAGGAGTTGGTCACTCTCGAGTTATAGATAACAGACGTGTTGCCCAGATAATTGAGTTTGCTGCGAATGTCATATATTAGATTAACATGTTTAATGTTCCTAAAATCATCATTGTTAACCCAAGAAACGACCACTTTCGAGTCACTAACAATGCAATTAGAACGGCCAACAAACTTAGGATCCATCGAAATGATCTCGTAAGCCTTCCAAATAGCCATAATCTCAACAGAATTGGCATCTTGAGAACCTAGAGAAATAGAGAAAAGACACAACACATTCTCTATCGAATCCCTCAAAACTAAGCCCATACCAGCCGGGACAGGAGAGCCTCTCGCCGATCCGTCGACATTAAATTTAAAAGCATCACCAGAAGGGGCAGACCAAACTGCAGAATCTGAACTCTTCCTTAGCCCAACATCAACACAAGTTTCCTTTAGATTGAAAAGCATGACTAAAATGTGGTCCTTGCAGCCTTTGCCACGGTGTTTAAACCACCATGCAACTCTAAATTTGACGTTGTCGATTGAAGACGATAGATTTGCAATCTTGCCATTAAAGATTAGCTGATTTTTACACTCCCACGTTGTCCAAACAATCGCGAAGAACAACACTTTCCAAGCTCTCCCACACTTAGGCCAAAGACATAAGCTTGCCATTCAATGGGCCAATCAACTAAAGACTTATTTGAGCAACACTCCACCTCCCACCACCTCATGCAAGCTGACCACAAGTACTACGTCCAACCATAGTGAAGGAAGAGGTGATCCACTGTTTCAGGTGAGGCATTACAAAGCTGACAGTTTAAGTCCGAAATTTGGTATCCAAAATGCTGCATAAGCTCTTTAACCATCACCCTCCCCCTTAAAATTTGTCAAACAAACATTCAATTTTTGGAGGACAAATGCCTTGCCAAACAAAGTTGAAAATTGGAGAGTCGTCACCCACATTCTCTTCTAGACATTTACGAAACGAACCTACCGAAAAGAGGCCATTGGAATTAAAAGCCCACGGCATCCGGAATCAAATTTCGGATAGTAATGCAATCCAAAAAAGAAACAAAGGCCTTCCATTGCTCTAACTCCTAGTCAAAAAGAGGTCTTCTCATTGCCACCTTCCACGTCCAACTAGGCCAACCCAACACTCGTAATCCTTGACCACCCCCTCTTTGTTTTGAGCAACAACATAAATCCTAGGAAAAACCATTTTCAAAGGAATAGAATCCCAAACCAGCTCACACTAGAACCGAACCCTCTCCCTATTCCCCACAATCATCTTGATCCCCTCCTTTAAAGCCCTAGCCGGCTTAGAATCCGTTTCCAGCAGACTGTGAATCGCCTTGACAAAAAAAGAACAAGAAGAACTGCAACTCCAATCCCACCAAAGACTTGTGACCGGCAAACCATACTTCGCGCAAACGACTCTTTTCCAAAGAGAGGTCTCCTCCCTACTGAAACGCCACACCCACTTAGCAAGAAAACTTTTATTCTAAAGGAGGTGTCTTTAGAATTTTTTTAAATTTAAATTTTGAGAATGTAGTGTCTTTAGAAAAGAAGTGTATAAAGAAAAAATTGGATTATCAAAAGAAGCCTTCTAAAATTAATAATTTTAATTTTTTAATATGGAAGTGGAAAGAATTATGGGTGTAGAAAGATATTTTGTGGGTGGCAATAGAGCCACCCGAAAAAAAAAATGTACTCCCAGTTTACAAAACAACGTACTTCCATTTAGAATCGTTGTACTGCACAAGATATCTATTTAAATTATTTTGATAGAAGCCCTAATTAAAACCACTCCCTCTTAATCAAAATTATCTTTTGGTTAACACAGACGTGTAGCACTCTGATTCGTAGTTGATTCTCACGAGTTACCAACATCTTATTTGTTTAATCTTTGCCTCTCTTTTTGTATCCTCTATTACTCATCTGATGCTTAGTGGTTACAGGTGCAGGGAAGGAAGTATTTTGTTTTTTATATCATGTTTTGCTAATTTGTTTCAGTGGCTGTTTCGCATTTATTTGTTCTAATTTCAAAGGCCTCATAGTTAATATTATCATTAGGTTTTCTTTTCAAACAACTCTCTTGATTTATATATTTGCAATCTATATTTATATATAGTTAGTTTTAGATGATGAGGATAGTCTACACTCTACACACCATTTTTCTAAGTTTTCTAATGTATAATGTATTGTTGATTATTATTATTAGCTCTGTACGTGTTTAATGGCAGATCATCATATCGGATCTTCTCTATCTCTCTCCGTTTTGAATCATTTCCGAGATCTCCAGATATATCAAGCTTGTTATGAAATGCAGGGTCGAAGATATATATATCTTGTCAACAAATATTGGTGTTAATTAACATGTCTTCCAGTTAAATGCTTAAGCTTTTGGTTAAGAGTACTTACTAACAAAGTTTTATAGCAATGAAGTTTTAGAGTTTGAATTTTCAATTTCCAGTTCAATTTGCTCTATATCCGCTTGTACTAGTGCTTGACATCGATGTACGTAATTGCATGTGGGATATTGTACTAAATCAGATTTTAAAATTTAATTAATTGTTGTCACGAACGAAGAGCATCTTTGCTTTAATTCATCTCTCTTCCTACATGATTTTTTTTTTGATTTTTGAAAATGAAGCTTTAGTCTTTTATTATCATTAATTTTCGCTTTCATAGAATTTATACATTTTGGTTTATACATTTACTTGTATACTTCATTACACATTATGTAAAGTCATTGTCTCGTATCACCTCTCTTATCTTATCTTATCTTTACTGACTTACTTATTATTTGAAATTTTGGATCTGAATCATGTACTGATTTGAATTTTTTTTTGACCTAAAACACTTCAAGATAATTTTCTACATTTAAAGTTTTTGGAGGTTTTTTGCTATGGGTTGATCCTCTTCTTCTTCCCTGTTTTTGTTTTTTTTTTGTTTCGGTTGTTTCAAGGTGCTGCGCCTTTGGTCCTTGTCGCCAGTTGTTGTTTGAAGCCGGTGGTTTTTCTGTTTTTTAGTTTTGGGTTCTTGTTTTGGTTGGTTTTCTAGCTCGTTTTTAGTGGGGAGTTGTTGGGTTTAGTTTGCGTTTTTTTAAGGGCCTTTGTTGAGATCTAGTCCGTTGGATCATTTTGGGTGTTGTTTGGTTCTAGCCGTGCTTGGCCAATTTGTATTCGACAAAAAAAAATAATAAAAGTGAAATAAATAAATCTTATCCATTTATTACACTATCTAAATTCTTTTTATGTATGGTGGCCTCTCTTTCGTTTATGACAATCTAAAATCAAATAATAATCTTTCATTTTCATTATTAATACATTTGACTTTATGCTGTACCATAATATGTAGCCTCATCAATTCGAAACTGATCAACCAATATGAGGTATTTATATGTATTTCTTATTTAAATATGCTTCTCTCTCAGGGACGGAACTTGGGCTGGGCTGGGCTAGGGTGGGCTAAAGCCCACCCTAGCTTTTTGAAAAAAATTGAAAAGTTAGAAAAAAAAAAAAAATTCTTGATATCAATGGGTAAACAGTGTAGGACTAGGAATTAGGTTCGTTGCCCAACATTATATATACATGTCAGAAGACTTTTAACTTTATCAATTCTTTACTTCACAAATCACAAGACAAGCAACAACAATCACCACTCGTCCATTCAACAGGTAATTACATAATCAATTGTTTTTCTTTTTCTTTAATAATTATTATTTCTCTCACCTTTCTCCAAATTTTAATCCAACTCCTTTATCAACATCAATAATTCATCTTCCAATTAGGTATATTTTTATGAATATTATGGATTTAAATATTTTATTTCGTAATTAAATTTTAGGATTTATTTAATTATTAGTTATTCTAATTTTAATTTACAAATTAACAATATTGTTTAATAAGTTTCTTGTTGTTTTCGTTGAAATTTAGATATATGATTGTCAATATTTATTTATTTTTTAGATTTGTTAGTAAATAGTAATATAAGTGTATATTTATTTTTCTATGTGACGTGAATGCTCCATCATAATTAAATTAAACTAATAATTAAATAAATTATATTTTTCAGAAAGTATTGAATTATAATTAATCTAATGAATTATTTTTGTACATTTTTGTATTTATATAGGTCATAATGCAAAAGAGAAACATATATTATTTTATAATTTGTTTTAACTTTATTTTTTTAAAAAAAAATTTAGTGTATTTATTTAGAATATACATTTTTTTAATGCATTTATTTAGAATATACATTTACAATGTAATCCCCAATATGTCTTTTTAACTAGGTGTATATTTATTTTAATTAATACAATTTTCTTATAATGTTAATGATCGGGAAAAAAAAAATTATTCTAGCCCACCCTAATATTTAATCCTGGTTACGTCCCTGTTCTCTCTCTTCCTTTCCTCTTTTCCCTGCCTGTTTATGATAATTACTTTATTCAAGGTGCAATTATGGATGGCAATGGCGTTTGAAGGTGCGGCCTCACTGTTCCACTTCTTTATCTTCTTGTTTTTTTTCACATTCATCTTCAGTGTACTTTCTATTTTAGACATAACCAATTGACAATTAATGTTTACTTTCCTTAATTTCATGCATGCAATCATGACCTAAATTAGATCATCCATGGAAAAATATAACAAATCTCTTGCATAAATTAACATAATTTCTATGATGTCATATGGTCTTTACTTAAATATATTCTGAAACTTTGTAGCTCAAATTATCAGCCCTAATATGTTTAACATATTCTGATGACCACTAATGCATATTAAATAGTTTTGTATGTCAATTTTCATGATTGAAGCAGCCATTTAGCTAGGAGGCGCTCCTTGGAACATCAAGTATTGCAAGACTTATATATATATATATATATATATATAAATGTCTTCTCCACTACGAATTCGTACCAATTCTGATCATGTTGATCCAAATTTCCCTTTCTACAATTATTCGGATAATTTATGGTCACTTCTAGATGATCATAGCAGCACAATTCTGGCTGACGATGGTTATGATAATGGTATCGGTTTGGACCACATATTTCAAGGGCAAGAAAACTCTTCATTGGACAAGTTGATTGAAAATAGGCTCGAAGGATCAATGCATCCTTCGTTGGTTCCTCTTGAAGCTTCAGATAATCCTCCACTTCTACAAGAAACCAGCATAGTACTGCGGCCCATCGAAGAAGATGATGATAAAACTTATTGTGAGTTGAATTCATGTGTATTCCTCGGTCAGCAAGAAAATTCAGCCCTAGTTGTGCCTATCAGCATCAATGATCATGAAGATCATAACATGTTGCCGACAACGCTCAAGGCTTTCGAAAATTTATGTCAAAATTTGGAAGAAAACCATGATGCAAGTGACAAAGAATTACAAGGAAATAGTGCCACCCATCACAATAATGATAACAGCTTGTCTAATCGTACTCTTGAAGGCACGTCGCTAAATATAGAAAACCATGAAAATAGTGGTGGGTTGGACTCGAGCATGTTTACTAAGCAAGCCAAGACGAAGGAGAGTAACCATGAGTTGCAGAGGTTACAAAGTGCAAAAAGGGCTGTGCAACCCAATGGAGAAGAATTAGGACAAATTTCGAAGAAACAAGAGCACAATGCCAAGGAGAAAATTAGGAGGATGAAGCTCAATGCGACCTACTTGGCTCTTGGAGCATTGCTCCCGGATCATCGAAGAACAAAGGTTCACATACACCTATGACCTGCCTTCCATTCATCATTTCTTTAATTTTGTTCTAATTATTTGAAAGCAAAGTACTTATTTAGCGTTCTATTGTTGTAATCATATTGTAATTAATAGAATGAAACCACTTTAATTAAAAGCTTAATTTGAACATAGAACTCTTCGGTCTCCTATCTATATAATAAGCATTTCTAAACGTACAATTAGTTTCCTTTAACTCATTGAAAAGCATTTAGACTGAAATTAGGATTTCTTAAAAGGAGCATTATTTAAAAGATTAGTTTCCTAATTGCATTCCTTTTTGTTCTCAAACAAGTTAATTTTACAGAAACGAAGAAGTACACCGGGAATGATAGATAGAGCTCTTGAATACATTCCGGGGCTAGAAAAGGAAATAGAGGATCTAACCCTCAGGAAGAATCATTTGCTGTCTACAATGGAAAACCAAAAACTCAGAGAAACCCAGCAATTATCAGATAAGCTTCAAGCTCTTCCCACGGTTTCATTGCACGAAATTGCAAAGGGTGAAGTGATCATACAAATAATATGCATTCACAAGGATGAAGATACCACTCTTTTCTCAAAACTATTGCAGAATGTAGAAGCACAAGCCGTGTCCATTTTGAGTGCCTCAACTCTTCAAGTTTGTAGGGAGAGGGTCTGCTACCATTTACATATACAGGTATGCTTTTTCCAGTACTGCCTGCTATTTTTTTTTTTTAATAAATGTTATAATTTGTTAAAACGAACCACTAATGAAAAAACAGTATTAAATCAAAGATATTAAATTGATGAAATAGGAAGCTTTTCATCAGAAGGCAATGCTTAAATTTTACCAAACACTAGTACCCGGCCCTCAATTATTGGATTTTATAATTATAAATCTATTTAATTAATCTTGATATGGCTAGTTAGAATAAACCCTTAATACAACAACTCAAACTGATATATTGTCAAACTAAATGAACGTCATTTTTATCAAACTACATTGGTTGGTGTCCTTAATACAATAATATTATTAACAAAAAGTTGCAAATTTTTATAATCGAAAAAGTAGTGTGTGTATAGTATGATCCAATCTGCCTTATTTGAAAATTAATTCCATTTTTCTCTTAATTGATGCCTTACTTTTTAGCATTTGTACGTAAATTGAACCCTAGTCATATCATAGAATATACCAGCTTAATTTGTCAATATCATAGACTCATATAGCTACAAGATATCATCATATTCATCAAGAATTTTTTTTCAACTAATTATTCAATTCACATACTTTCAATTATAAAATGAAGTGGCGGGTTATGGATATCTAATATGATTTTATGAACCACACATCTTGATGAAATGAGGTTGGTTCGGTGGTAAACCTTTTATACCTACGTCACGAGATTGTGGGTTCGAGTCATTCCCTTCCAAAACAAAAACCTCAAATTTATGTAATATTTCAACAACAAAAAAACACATCTTAATTTCATGCAAACGGAAACCCTAACCCTATCTTACAGTGCACATAGAAACATCCTTATAACTTTAAATACGAAAAATATTTGTTTAGTTTTTTCTTTTGAAAGAAAACACTCATTTAAACGCTGTTTGTTTTTTACGACTTAAGTTTAAGTCTTGAGTCTTAATTTAAATGGATTCTGTCCATTTATTTTTTTAACTTATTTTAACTTTTAACTCAAATTAAGTGAAAAGTGACTTAAATTAGAAAGATAAATTTTTTAACTTTTCACTTATTGAATAAGTTATAGTTAATAAATTTACATTAATTTACTAAAATAACCCTATGTATATAAATTATTATAAAAAATATCACATTAATGAAAAAAATATCCCTAATTTCATCAAACTCAACCATAACCCTAACCCTATAATTCAATCTCATGGGAGGAGGAGGCATCGGTGTCGCCGCCTCCATAAATCGTGAATGAGGATAACGATAAACAAAGAGAACAACAAAACGGCAAACACACATTTTAGGGTTAAATATTAAAGTGAATACTTAGGCTTCGGACTATCCACCAACCCTCTTATCCATGCCTTTAAGATTCTAGTTATTAATTACAATTCAATTGATGAAGATTTTGTACCCAAGTCTTGTTAAACACTTGAGCCAAGTTTACCTTTAGTATGATTACTATCCTTCTTAAGGCACTAGTCAAATATCTTTAGATGCAATTTATCTTGCTACATCATAAATTTAACACTTAAGACTCATTTAATTTCAACTTATTTTAACTTAATTACAACTTAAATTGAGTGAAAATGACTTAAATTAAAAAGATAAACTTTTTAACCTTTCACACATTGAATAAGTGATAGTTTTTTTTTTTTGAACTGTGGAAGTTTATTCATCGGCCGAAGGCCGGGAAAGCAAGAGCAAAGAGAACGAAAAGAGACAAAATGAGACAGCCCAAGCAAACAAAAAGCACAAGAAAAAAACACATGAAAGGCAAAAACAGCCGTAAGAAAAAACAGAGCAGGCAAAAGCAGCTCCTGGACACAGCCCGCGATCAGGAAACATGAACCAACAAAAAATGCAACCCAAAACAGGCCCTGGGATCAGTTATCACTCCAATGGATGAAATCCCCATACATATTAGAACCCAACTTGGCCAAACTATTCGCAAAGGAATTCGAAGTTCTTGGAGCAAAAGAGACAACCGTACCACCTTGAGAGGCTAGGTGATTACGAACATCGTACACCATTTCCACTTGACTGAGGTTTCCAAACCCCTCTTCATTGATCCACGAGACAGCGACCTTGGAATCGCTTACAATGGTGATGTCCCAACCCCCCATAGACGGATTTAAAGCGCACAGCTGAGTGGCCTTCTCAATCGCCATAAGTTCGGCCTTGTTTGAATCACGATTCCCTACGAAAAAGGAGAATAAGCACAAGACTTTACCATTGTTGTCTCTCAGAACCCCTCCAATACCAGCTGACCCCGGTTTACCGCGAGCCGAACCGTCAACATTGAACTTCAGTCCATTTATGTTATGAGGGGTCCAATCTTCCTCCTTGTTCCATTTTCTCTGATTTGTATCCGTACATCGACATTTAATCTCGATGAGGATGTGGGTAATGGGGTCTGTAGAACCTCTCCTATAGGATTTGAACCACTATGCCACCTTGAGTTTCACCTAGTCTGCTGCGAGGCTGACATTAACCTCTCCATTGTTAAACACCTTACGATTCCTCATTTCCCAAATGGACCAAACCACAGCAAAGAAAAGAGAGTTCCAGGCTCTGTCACGGTGTTTCGCAGGACTCAGAACAGCCCAGCTCCCTGCCTAGTCTGAGATACAACTGCTGGAGCAGCAGGAGACATTCCACCACGACATGCTAACCCCTCCACAACCTCCATGCCCAATTGCAATGAAGAAAAATATGGTCGATCGTTTCTACTTCTTGGTCGCACAACGAGCAGGTATGACTGAATGCATGTCACACACCTAGCCTGTGAAGTAAAAGTGATAGTTAATATATTAACATTAATTTACTAAAATAACCCCATGTAATTAAATTATTATAAAAAATATCACATTGATGAAAAAAATATCTTCAATTTCATCCAACCCAACCATAACCCTAACCTTAAAACTGAATCTCATGGAAGAAGGGGCGGCGGTGTCGCCGCCTCCATCAATTGTGAATAAGGGTAACGATAAGCAAAAAGAACAACGAAATGACAAACACACATTTTAGGGTTAAATATATTTTTTTGAACGGCAATATATTACCAAAGACGTTGAGCGCCAAACACACAACAAACAAAGAGCTACAGATATTTGAAAAAAAGAGATGTCACATAGGATTAATAGAAATTTTGTTAATAAATCTTTCTAGAATGCAGCAGTGTATATTCAACCATAAACTGACGTGGTAAAAAAATATTAGACATCGCACAACTATTTTTTTCGATTAACTCAGCAAGTATTTAAAACTGACATTAATTTTCATCTATTTTTGGTAAGAAAATAAAAAAAAACAAAAAAAAAATAGACATGTCATTTAAAAATATTGTGTTTTAGACAGAAACATTGGAGACCAAATTTGAGTTGATTGTATATCAAGTCTATTTTTATACTATATAGTAAGCAGGTCTCTTAACATTGTTGTCATATCATCAGTTATTAGGGTTTTGGCTTTTTTCTCTGTTTTTCATCTGCTTATTGCCTAGTCTTTTGGTTTTCTGGTTTGTTGCCTTGTTTGGCTTTGGGCTTCTTTGTTCGGTTTGTTTGCTTTCCTTCTCGCTTTTCCGACGTTCTATGCCGATGAATAAATTTTACAGTTAAAAAAACGATTATTGGTATGCAAGTCACTTTTGCGTTGGAGATGCTCTACGGCTTCAGACTATCCACCAACCCGTTTATCCATGTCTTTCAGATTCCAGGTATTAATCACAAGTCAATTGATGAAGATTTTGTACCCAAGTCTTGTTACAACACTTAAGCCAAGTTTTCCTTTAGTATGATTACTATCCTTATTAAGGCATATGTCAAATATCTTTAGATGCAATTTGTCTTGCTACATCATAAATTTAACACTAAAGACTCATTAAGATCAATGAAACATAAATCATGCAAACACACAATCCAAATTAAGGCATTATGCAATTAACAACTTTTAATCCCGCAAAGAAAATTGAAAGCATTCACTTTTACATCACACGCGTTCACTTTAGATAGACTATATGCAGACCCTAAGGGTGATCAATCAATAGAAAAAGAACAACTAGTATCAAAAAAACCAGAATTTAAAAGTTCATAAATAAATCTTGTAAATTAATAACTTAATACCAAAAATTCATGGATAGTTGAATTAGGGCATCATCTTATGCCTTAGCTAAAAGCTTAGCTAGACATAGCCATGAAAAAAAAACCAAAAATATGAATTCAAAACATAAACAAAAGGAAAAGCCTAAGAGAATAAAGGTGACAGACCATGATTTGTCTTCAGAGCTCTTTCTTGTAGAATCGTGTGAGGCTTTAAATGAGGCGTGTTCTCCCAATTTATGGCATGTAGGATGTAGGAGGCCTTAAATAGGCTACTGGAATCTCTTAATTTATCCAATAAATTTTTCTCCAAATTAAACTTGAAAAGCTTTACTTATGGCATGTTTGTTTATCTGAAGTGGTCTTAAAATTCAATTTTCAGATGTTTTTGTTTGTTTTTGTAATAAGACTTTGGAGATCTGAAAATGGGTGAAAAATAATACTTAAAATAATAGTAAAATGAAAATACTTAAAATAAAGGGTACACTAGCAAAAAGAAAACTACTTAATATTTAAGTGAAATCCTCTAAAGAAAAAAAAACAAACAAACAAGTTATTGTGTTTTAACGATTAAGACCTATTTAAGTACTTAAGACTATTAAGACATTTCTCCCATCTTAGTGTGAGGTGTTCAAATCTTACTATCTCCATTTTATCCTCTAATTTTTATATGAATTTTCAATTTTCACTAAAAAAAAAACTTAAGACAATTAAGATTTTTAAGTTAAAAAAACAAATAACACCTTAGTTTATAGATTTATAAAACACCTTAACCTAAAATGATTATTTTTTCTTTACTAAAAATTGTCTTAAGTGATATAGTAATATATATATATATATATATATATATATATATATAAAACTAACACTAAAATCCTAAATAATTACCAAATTTGTAGTTTTATTACAAAACAATTAAGAACCTCCTCTATATATATATATATATATATATATATATATATATATATAAATATAATTAATGCTATTTGGTCTTCTCCGCTGATCACAAGAGGGAGAAGGCAACAATTGCCTCATCCATATTATAGATGAGGTTTTTAAATTTATCTTAATTTTAGTTAAATATATATTGAAATTAATTTTATAAAATCTTGCTTTAGTTTAAGTAAATTAAAAATATATATGAAGATGATTTGGTTACAATGTCAAATACATATACATATAATACTATATGATAAAAAAAAGTGTCAAATGATTGATTCATAGATGAAAAAACAAACCACTTAATATTAATAATTAGAAATTTAGAAAAAAATATTAAATAACTTATGATTGTCCAAATCTGTTGTCTAAATGATGTATGATGTTAGTTGTAATTATTATGTAAATCATGTGATAATGTGTTGGATAATATGTTGGTCACAACTCGTTATATGCCACATCATATGACAATCTAATAATACTCTAATAATTCTACTTATATAACAATACGTAAATGAAACTAGAGATTAAGAAGAAAACACTCGATCCAATGGGAATAATTGGTGAAAAGTGCTACAAGATTTATTATCACACGTGACAATCAATGAACTAATATAAAAAAAAATTTAAATTCTTTTAAAAAAAGTGTCGGTCTTGTCTTAGGAATACCATATATATATATATATATATATATATATATTATCCAATCTACAGTAGGCCGACGTATGGTGTATCGGATTATTGTTGCATGTGATCGTTTATGAATAGCATGTGATCGCATGTATATAATGTTATAACATATAATTTACATGTGATCAAGACAAAACAAACCGACTAAATTTTAATGTGGTCGCATGTGAGTTGTATATGATTATATATCACTATAAGAAAAGGTGATATTAATGAGCTTTAAAAAATGCTGTAAAAATCTTTTTACGGCATTTAATAAAATGTCATTATGAAGGAAGTCGTAAAAGAATATTAATCTATTATAACATGTAACAAATGCCGTAAAAAATGTCGTAAAATAAATATTTTGGGGCAGCAAAAAAATTTCACATGAGAGACGATTTGGGGCAACAAAAAATGTCACATAAGAGATGTTTAGATGTTTTAGGACAGCAAAAAAATGCCACGTAAAAGACATTTAGGGGCAGCAAAAAAGTGCAGCATAAAAGACGTTTTGTGGTAGCTAAAAAATGCTGTGTAAAAAAATGTTAAACCAAAAAATGTTGCAAATATAAGAATTATTACCTATGAAAAACTATTTAAACTAATTAATAACAAATAAAATTGAACCATGTGATCACAATTAAAAACTATTATAATATCAAATTGAATATTTAAAACGTAACATTATATTGTCAAAAAGTATACTACCAATAACATATTACAAAATCCACTACCACATCATTTATTCAACTACCCTAAAACACACTAAAACCTAGTCGAAGATAACATAGCTTTTAGGTCATGCAATAAAACTTCCAATTGCATGATCAAGAACATGAAACTCAGAGGTTGGACGGTGGCAGTAAAACCGGGCACTAAGCCCACTACTTATTTGCACAACTTAAAAAATAACTAATTCTGACATGGTCAGCCACATGATCCACATATCCCGCCCACTTACTTAGCTGAAGCCTGCTTGGTACGTGGGTGCATGGTGGTTTATGATGCACATATCATATTTTTAATTTCTTTAACTCTCAGTTTCAACTTTGCTACAATTTGGGTTTTAAGGATTTTAAGGGATTTTTTGATATAATGATTGAATGTTATACTATCTTTTGTTAAGTCTTCAATTAGGTCTTTAATTAAAACTTTCAGTTTCAGTTTGGTTGTTCTTAAACGAGAAACCAACTACTTTGTCTTTACTGGATATTACAAGTAACAGAAGAAAGAGTTGTAGTTGTTCATGTATCAGCTGTGTCACCAGAGATGGATGATACAATAATTCTTGTATATCTAGCTTTTTATTTTATATCTTAATCAAATCCTAAGAAAGAAAATCTATATTTGTTTCAAAAAAAAAACCTCAAACTCAAACCATAGATGAAAACCCTTGTAATACTTTCAAAAAAAGAAAAAAAAAACCCTTGCAGTAACTGCTCTCTATAATTTCATCAAAATAGGCAAAACCAAATAGATCTAGTCATATTTTGTTTTATGTAAATTGATATATGTCAATGAGTAAAATGTATGAATTTTAGTGATTCTCTTGCTTCACCAGCCAGATATATATACTTGACCTATAATCACTTTTTGTCATCCATATCGTAATCCTGGGCAGTAGTTCCTCTATTTGGTTAAAATTCAGTCTCATCCCATAACCAGGACAAATTGGAGAGAATCCACTCCGCCCAACAGTAACTGAACTTTATCAATCATCAATTCTAACTCCATAGTCCATGCCCTACAACTTAACCTGAGTGTAACCATTAAGAAAGCTACTTACTCTAGTCAGACCATAGTTTTATGTGCCTAGCTGGTCCCGACTTGGCCTTAGAGATAATTCTTTAGGGACCAGGTTACCCATGAATGTTGTCACTGTTTTTGTTCTGAATGTTATGATCATCCCTGGGAACAACCTTCTTTGCCTACCATTTATCATGTGCTTATCCAGCACAACTCTTTTTGCAATAGTAGGATTAGCAAAAACAGTAAAACTGAATCCACAGTCACGACATATGGTTCAATCCTTCATTATCACAGCTTTTTTTTTACTCTTTGTTGAATTACACTAGAATACTTGAATACTTTGTGTATGTTATACTATTGTTTGACACTTGCAAACTTGTAACTTAATTTTGCAATTTAATGAATTTCGATTTTTAATAATGATCTTTTTGTTTTGCTGTTTTTTGTTTTGGAGGTGTGGGCGGTGTGGGCTTCTTTGGTGATCGAGAGCTGTTGCTATTTGTTGTGATTTGCTGAGTAGAGGTTTGCTCCATGATATTAATGTTTAATAGTAATATGATATCATATTTTAATTATTTAATACAATAATATCAACTTCTTTGAAACCCAAATAAAATATTACTTAATTATGAGAAATTAGAAAAGCATGTTATTTTTTTTCTGAATTTATAGATTACACAGATCGATAATTAAAAGTTGAAGTCTACATTTACTTGTAATGTTTATGATATGTATATATACTATTGATGTATTTATATTATATGACAATACAAGTTACTGTTACAACTTAATTTCAGCCACATTTTCAGTTTTGTTTTGTTTAAAGTTTCTGGTCTAGTTGTTTCCCTGCTCGATTTTGTCATTGTTTTTTTTAGTGCTTCTTGTCTCTCTGTTTTGTTGTATGGGCTTATGTGGTGGGCATTTTTCCCTCCCTATGTTAATAACATTGTTAGTTTAAAAAAAAACTAAAACTAATACAAACAAATAAAAATATAGTAAAAAATATATATTTATAGTGATAGAAATGATTGCAATCTAGAATTCTAGATTTAGATACTAGACCTAATATAGTACACAGAACCCAATCTTTTGTTAGTTTACATTCTAGGCATAGAGATTATACCATGTATAATACAATGATCAAAATTTTTTATTAGTTTGCACTTTAAAAATAGAGATTGGACCTTGTACAATACAATGAACAAATCTTTTGTCAGTTACGTACAATCTAAGAAGGCCAAATATAATCTGGCCATACAATAGTCAATTAAGGGGGAAGGAAATAATATGTAAAATTGCAATTTCTATACATAAGAAAATAGTAATATTCTACTTGGACAAGGGTAATGAAATAGAATAATTTACCATTACAAACAATTAATGTTGTTGATAGTCTGTAAGAAACTAGAATATATTAATAATAGACTAAATGATCAACAATACTAAATCAAAATTTAAAAACACTAAATCAAAATTTAAGAGTTGTTCGATCCGCACAGTGACAACTTTAGATTAAAATGAATGTATGACAACTTTATCTTTAGTTACCAACTTTGATTATGACCACGATAAAAAATCAGCTCTATAGATAATTTATTTACTTATGTTAACTACTAAAAATTTCATTATTCAACTTGAATTTAAACACCTTATTCACTATAGCAATTCTGATTGGAGTGTAAATATGGGACACAAATAAAAATTATAAAAACATAAGAACAATTGTGACACAAATACAAATGGCATGCAGATTTGAAATCTTCAATTCGTACTTAAGCATCGAAACTTATTTTGAGATGATCAAACTTGTAAATTGTTTTATTAATGTTTATATAGGTAATTGAGGATGGATAAGAGTTGGATTTGGTCGCATAATAGA
Source organism: Dipteronia sinensis (assembly GCA_033220585.1). Lineage (NCBI taxonomy): Eukaryota > Viridiplantae > Streptophyta > Magnoliopsida > Sapindales > Sapindaceae > Dipteronia > Dipteronia sinensis. Next base: position 18,061,075 of record CM065645.1, on the reverse strand, counting down.
TTATCAAAAGAATACAGAGATGGTATTCAATCATTCATTGATGTGGCAAGAAATCATTTAGACCATTACAATAAAACGTTATGTCCATGTAAAGATTGTCTAAATACGAGGTCACATAATATACCAACCATCAAAGCACATCTAAGGGAACATTGGTTTTCACGAAGCTATGGTACATAGATATTTCATGGAGAAAAAATAGACCATATTAATGAGAACTTGAATAAGAAGACTGTTGATTTAGGTGACAATGAAGGTGAAAATGATGATGATGATGATTATATAGGAATGTTGAATGATGCACTACGTCCAATGGATACGAATGTTGACATGGGTTTGGGAGAGTCGACAAATGATAGTAACAATGATTTACCGGATGGTGATGGTGACAAATTTGATGATTTATTTGCTACAGCCACGCAAGAACTTTATACGGGTTGCACAAAGTTTTCAGTTTTGAGTTTTATTGTAAAGTTGATGCACATTAAGGTGCTCAATCATTGGAGTAACAAATCATTTGACTTGTTGCTTCAATTTCTTAAAGATGTTCTCCCTCAAGGATCAAATATTCCATTGTCACATTATAATGCAAAGAAAATGTTGTGTGATCTGGGTTTGGGCTGTGAATCTATTCATGCATGTAAACATGATTGTGCTTTATTTTGGAAAGAGCATCTAGGAGCTGACAAATGTCCAAGTTGTAACGAGTCTAGGTATCAAATTGATGATGGGAAAGGTAAAACAATACCGCATAAGATATTGCGATATTTTCCGTTAAAGTCTAGACTGCAAAGGTTGTTTATGTCAAGATATACAGCTTCTGATATGAGGTGGCATAAGGAAAAACGAGTTGAACAAGAAGGAGTTTTTAAGACACCCATCTGACTCTGAATCGTGGAAGCACTTTGATATGCAATATCCTCAATTTGCACATGATCCAGGAAATGTACGTTTGGGTCTATCCACGGATGGTTTCAATCCATTTGGAAATATGAGTAATGCATATAGCATGTGGCCAGTGATACTAGTGCCATATAATTTGCCACCATGGAAATGCATGAAAACCCTACTTCTCATGATGTCATTGCTTATTCCTGGTCCACAAGCACCTGGAAAGGATATTGATGTCTATTTATGACCTTTAATAGATGAATTGAAGGAGTTGTGGGATCATGGTGTTGACACTCATGACATATGCGGTGGAGAAACTTTTCATTTGCGTGCATGTATTATGTGGACGATTAATAACTTCCCTGTGTATGCAAATTTTTCTGGTTGGAGCACCAAAAGATATAACGCATGTCCAGTTTGCAATGGTGATACATCTTCACAACTATTGAGAAATAAAATATGTTATATGAGGCATCGTCGATACTTGAGTCTCGATCATCCTTGGCGAAGAAGTAAGAAATATGATGGTAATGTAGAAACTAGGGATGCACCTGAGATGTTATTGCAAAGAAAAAAAAAGGCAAATCAAGAGGGGTGAGATTGGATCGACTCATAACATCTGCAAATGGAAAGCTCCATGTTGATTTCTCAAGTGGCAAACTGAAAGGTCCTAATGCAGAGATGTTCTCTACAGAGATAGGCATTGTTGTTATGAGTCATGCACCTCTTAATATGGAAAAATGGGATGACATACCTGAGGAGCAAACACAACCATTGATTGATCGTGTGTTGGTAAATTATCTTGCCCATAATAATGCTTATATTACTCATACTTTGCATATTAAAAAGTTTAGCTGATAACATTTTTTTAATTTTAATTATAGAGCAAGTTTGATGTTGATATCTCAAGGCCATATGTTAAAGAGAATGCGGTTGCGATTTAACAGATTTCGACACAAACTAAATGAGGAATTTAAGAGCTTTTCTAACTAATCGAGCCACGATAACACTAGATTTTTAGCCCCTTCCTATGCTTATTGCTAGAATTCTCGGGTAAAATTGAGTGTTCGATGGCTCAATGAGTTGGTTGCAGGTTTTTCTTAGGTAGCAGGGGCAATTGTGGAAAAGGAAGAAGAATTGGGGCCTAAAGTGCAAAATTGGAAACTTTGCCTAAAGGAAGAAGTGTTGCGGCCCATCTGTCGCTTGGAAATGGTGCGACACCATAGGCGACCGTAACTCTCAGGAGGGGAGTGTCGCGAAGGTCGTGTGAAAGAGAATGAGGGAAACAGAGGACGAACTGTCGCGGCCCAGATGTCACCTGAAAATGACGCGACACATTAGGCGACAGCAACTTTAGCGCATGAAGTACCGTCGAGTTTGCTGCTGAGCTTTCGTGCGAATTGGAAGATTAAAGGACGTCACGGTTGAAGTGCCGTCATGGACAACCGTGACATTCATGATCGCGACAGCACGCCATCACGACTTCCTAGGTCGATTCTTGGGCTCCTTTGGCTCCCATATAAATTCTCAAGGATAAATTCATGAAAGGGAGACTCATACAAACACAGAAAAGATACCCAGCAGCCATCACACCTCTACATCACCTTGCACATATCTTTCTACCATCATCCATCCATCATTGGAGTTTGGACCAAGAAGAAGGAACTCAATAGACAAGAAGCCTTAATGACAAACTTTGGTTTCTTCTTAAATTCTTCTTTGTTTTCTTTTATTCCTTTGATGTGTAACTAATCTTTTAAGTTAGGGGACTGATGTAACCAATTGAATGACTCCTTGTAATCCAAGAGTCTAATACTTTTAATTCAATTCATTATTAGTCTCCTTTATTGAATTACTTGCTCTAATCTCTTTACTCATATTCAGTTGTGACCTCAATGAATGTGTGTGTTAGGATTGGTTTATACAAGAGGAAGATGATTAAGTGTGGGTGACCATCCCATTTAAGCCTTAACCCTAAGCTTAGTAATTGAGAGAGTTTGCATATGAATGACCTTGCTATGTTTAATTTGGCTTAGAGTTTTAAATTAACATTTCATTCTAACCATTGCTCATTACATGACCTTGTGTGAGTGGTGGGAATGATTAAGAAATTCATAATTACAAAACAAGCCCGAATAATTGAATTGAAGAACTTCATATGACTTAAGGATAACATTGAGAAGTTTAATTAGGTTACATTAATTCCCTAACGTCCTTCCATATTTATTTCTCGTGTGTATTTAGGATTAGCAATTTACTTATCTTGCAATCTAGTTGATTAATCATCTTCGATCAAAACAAGCATTATGCCATTTAATTTTCAAGCACTTAGATTAGGTTTTAACCACATTAATTAGTCTCAACCAATTGAATCACCGATCCCAGTGAACGAACTTTTCTTTGAATTGAGTAGAGATAAAATACTGCATCACTAACAAAAAAGATACATTGTAAAACCGACTAGAATACCTTGATAGTCAAGATTATTAGGTGTTTTTTTGTGATCGTTTTGATAGTACCAAATTCAAGGTAATATTGAAATTTATTTATTTATTTCCAAAATGTAATAGTTTACAATTCAATACACAAAACAAGTATTCTAACTCATGATGCAAGATCGTTCGGATAAGAATAAAAAAAATAGAGGGGAGTTGCTTTTTGTTCATCGTGGTGGGTCAAAATCTTTTGATCAACATATGATGGAAATGGTATGATCAATTTACTATACTATTAATTTTAAATTTTCAATGATATTTATGTATATAAGTTATATTATATATAATATTGATAATTTATTAGGAAGTTGAAGAAGGGATGGCTCCTGGAAAAATTGTTTTATTCAAAAAGTTACATTGGAGTGAGGAGAAAGGATGGATCAAACCAGAGGCTAAAGCTTTATATGTAAGTTATTGAAATGTATATATTGCAATATTTGTGAGACTTCTATTTCTTATATTTCTAACATGTTGCACAGATTCTCTAGCATCGCAAACACACATTTTTTGTATCTTATGTGGTTGTGTCATGTAAAACAAAAAATCATTCTCTTACAACAATACGTTATTCTATATGACAAATTAAAAACTTAATGAACTAATATTTTCTTACATGTTTTAAGGCAGTATGTTTAATATGTAAGTAGATAATGTTGTATATGCATGTTTGTATTAAGGTTGAATTGTTCATAATTTTATTTGTATATTGTTAAAAATTTGCAGGAAGCAATGATTGGATACTTAGGGAATGAAGATTCTGAAAATGGATCAGAGCTAATATCTGAAGCAGAAATTTGTATCAAGGTTCTTGGAAACAAATCTGATTATCTTAAAGGCTTGGGAATAGTTATGCCTCAGAAGACATCATCGTCATCTTCTAATGTTGTTTCACCTTAAAATATTGAGCTAAAGGAAAAGGTTGAACACCAAGATCAACTCATACAAGAGTTGCAAGCGCAAAATGCAAAAATCATGGCAATCATGTCCAAGTTTGCATCTTCCAACATTGGATCATTCAGTATGGATCAAGATTCTCAGTTATCTTAAAGTATTATTTTATCGTTTATCTTCTTTAATCTTTTAAAAGTTTGGACCGGTATAAACTTATTGAATATTTATTTTTTATTTGACAACTTTATTATGATTTGTTGAATACAAACATCTTTGCTTTTTATGCTAGTGAATTGATTTTTAGTTATTTTTGTTTATTTTTATCATTTTTGTTTTTTACAATTTGGTACAATGTATATTGGATTCTAAATATTAAATTCAGTAAATTGCTTTTACTACCCAAAATAATAGTCACGAATTTATATAAATATTAGTCACAGTAACATTCAATCGGTAACCAAATAAATATTGGATGCTAAATATTAAATCAAATAAAGTTTTTTTTACCACTAACTAAATTAGTCTTAATTCAAATTAATATTAGTCACTGAAACAAACAATCGGTAACCAAATTGGTATTGCAAAATATAACATTCATTGACTTTAAAGATCGTTGTCGTTAAATATAACAATAATTTTACAACCAAATATTTGGATGTAGAAACTAACATTTCGCGACTAAATTTATTTAGTTGCAAAATAACTATTAAATTACAACAAAAAATTTGGATGCAGAAACTAACATTTCACAACTATATTTGTTTAGCTGCAAAATGACTATTAAATTTATTTGGTTGCGAAATGTAAGTTTTTGCATCCAAATATCTTGTTGTAAAGTACCATCAATAACTATTGCTTTTGATTCTTTAAAATCTTAAACGACTAATATAAATACAATCTACAACTTCATCAATGGTTGCAGAATGTGTATCTTTCTGTAACTAAATAATTATTGGTTGCAAAATCCTTTTGCGTCCAGCCTACCGCTACTAACAGGTGACCAAAATAAATTGGTTGTGAAACATATTTGCTAACCAAAAATGAACTTTGCGCGACAAATAATTTAGTTACAAAATATGCTTTTTCTTGTAGTGTGTTGATTGGAGTGAGATCAATAAAAGTTTGTTACATTTGTTCTAGAAGTTTGTTATAGTTTTATTCTAAAATTTTCCTACACACTTTCTCAGTAGATTTTCCTGAAAAAATACAAAGTTTGATGACTATCTCTCAATTATACAACGGATAAAATTTTCAAGGAAAAAAAAACTGCCAACCTTAAAATTTTATAAACTGTTTAAGTGGTCTTTTTGTATGTATACTTTGTTAGATAAGCCATATGTGATCAAATCTCACATTGAAAAAACATATAACAAGAGAAGAATATGTATATATATATATATATATATAGATGTCACAACTCAATAGACTAGTCTTTTGAGTTATAGGTTACAACTCTCGTAAGGCTATTCACCAATAAATACTTTTAACATAACTTTTACAATCACTGAAATTGACACTTGATTACTGAACCCTACAACTTTATTCATCTCACATTACTTGTGGTGTTAACTATAGAGCCTAACTAATTAGCGCATGCACAAGGAGATGGTTTAATATAGGCCAATTCAACTCAATTATCCATCTCATGTAATATCATGTATTGATGTTAAATGTTTTGGAGATCATATAGTCTAATCCTTAAATTAGATATGTATCTTTCTTGTTAAATTTGATCTATATCCTTTTTTGTTTAATATAAATTTGATTTTATAGTCTAAGTTTTAATAGTTGTTGGAGAAGTGACAAAGGTTTTGAGAATTCTCGTAAATGGGTGGTTTGTTAGAAATTTGACATGTGTTTCCAAATGAACCAAATACATTCAAATGATGATCCGAAAGTGGTCCAACTGGATTTATTGATGTGTTTTAGGTGACGTCGGAAAGAAGAGGTTGATACTAAGACAACGACGAAAACAGTGCCAGTATTTGAGGTTGGACGATGGACGCATCCTCCCAGAAGACAAGCATGTAGAAGTTGGTTTTCGTGTTTGAAAAGGATTTGTTTTCGGATTTCATAGTTATGATGTGTTTTTGAATACTTTGCGACTAAGAATACTCAACCTATAAATATGAAGGCTTATTCTTTGGTTGTATACACATGGAGAGACCTAAGAGACACTTGGAAACATCAAAGAGAGGGAGACATAAATGAGTGAAACCTTGGGCTAGAGAGATCTAGAGGGAGAACTCTAGGGAGATCCCAAGGATATTAGGGAGCAGCCAATGGGATATGGGGGGATACCAAAGAGATATCTGGGGGACACTTAGTGGGGTCCTAGAGCGAGTTGTGAGCTTAGGGCTTGGTTAGTGATGTTGGGGCTCTGTAAGGCTTAGTTGTAATTGAGGTTTAAGGTTTGAAAGAATATTGAGTGTGAAGTTGTAACAATTTTCTACATTGTGGTATTTTTATCTCATTGTCTTGTTGGTATTTAGTAGTGGATTTTACTTATTTTGAGTTTTTCACGTAAATTTTTTTCTGTAGAAATGACATTGCATTAAACATTCCTTGTCTCTAATATAAAATGAAGAAAAAAATAAACATTATCTACTGATGCAGTTCCTCTTCAAAAAGAAAACTAATTTGGATGAACATACATCCAAATAAGTTGATCCACTCTACAAAAGTTTGCAGCAATTAAACAAACAACAAGACCAAAACCAAAAGGAAATGATCTAATAACCACCCTTAAGATCATTAACAACATCGTAAGGACTGGGTGTAATGGTTTCTAATGTTGCACTTTCCACCATGAAAATAGGTTTAGGGCCCTCTGGCTGCCTCTTTGTGCTAAAGACCTCACCTCTTGCCTTTTCTTCAGCCTTGAGTTCATCATTCTTTATCTTCCTCGGTTTCAATTCCTCGGTGCATCTTGAAGGCTGAACATGCTCCACTCGCACATGGATCATCTTTCTAATTATCCAGTTACCGACCTGCTTGTTGACTTCGACAACAATAGTGCACTTGGTGACATTCTAGACGCGACCATTGCGTCCTATGGTAGAACTTGTGAGGCATACGCTTATGAATGGCACCATTAACCTTGATGTCGACGTATTCACTGATCTTATAGGTCTTCAAGTAGGTGGAAAGAGGGATGTATCATTTCTTCCTGAATGCACGAGCGAACAAATCCCTTGTACGGGACCTCAAACCATGACCAGCCGACATCTTTGCTCTCTCTCTCTCTCTCTCTCTGTTGATGCTTAAGAAGAAGTAAGTGTCTGGTGGTTCCACGTTGTTGATGTTTATCTCAAAATAACATGTATTTGTATTTTGGGCATATTTGTAATTTGGGGTTTTATTAGGCTATGTTGTAATTAACTAAAAGTCTCACTATATAAGTTGTTAGTTGAGCTTTTAGACTAAGTGTGTGCAAATGTGTAGAGATAAAAAAAGCTAGAGTGAAAAACGTAGAACAAAGAGTAATTGTGAGGTTAAAGGATTGAGAGCTAGAGGGAGAGAGAAGGCTTGTGGGATAGGTGCCTCTATGGACGTAGACAATTTGGTGAACCACGTAAGAAATTGCTTGTGTTATGTTGTGGTTTTTTACTTGCTCTTGTTGATTTGTGTTTCCTAGTTGCTTGTATTACTTTAGTGTTCTTATTAGTCCATTCAAACAAGGTCTTGGAAGGAGTTGGTGATAGTTTTTGATTTTGCCTATAAGGTATTCGATGAAATTACCAAGTGAACTCAAGAGTGGTGTTGGCACTGCTTACAAGTGGTATCAGAGCTTAGGCTATTTTGGGTTGTTTGCAATGGCCGAGAAGGGTAGTACATCGTCCAGAAGCTCCAGTGGGGTGAAGTTTGAAGTGAAGTCATTTGATGGGAAATCAAATTTTACATTATGGCAAAGGAAAATGAAGAACATCCTTATCCATCAAGACTTGTATTTCACGGTTGATGGAGTAGAGAAACAACCTAAGGATATGTCAAAGGAAACATGGAAGGTGTTGGATGAGTAGGCTATGAGTTCCATTGAGTTGCATCTTTCCTATGAAGTGATATGCAATGTTATGGAAGAGAAGAGCGCTAAAGGGACTTGGGAGAAGCTTGGGAAGCTTTACATAGGTAAAGCCTTGTACAACAAATTGACTCTCAAAGACCAACTCTATGGGCTCAAAATGGAGGAGGGTGGAGATGTCATGGCACACTTGAATGACTTTAACCGGTGTATTAGTGACTTGATATGGGTTGATATGAAGTATGAAGAGGATGATAAAGCTTTCTTGTTATTGAGATCTTTACCAGATTCCTTCAAGCATTTTCGGACTACTTTGTTGTTTGGCAAGGAAACTCTCCAATGTGATGCTGTTGTTCGGAAATAATTTCTTATGTGAAATTGAACAAGGTAAATGAGAGGGAAGCTCAAGAGGGAAGTCTCTTCGTTAATGAGTCTAGTGAGCGGGGTAGGGATAAGAGAAAGAAGTAAGTCGAAGAAGAACTCTAGATCGAAATCTAGAAAGAAAAATGTTGAGTGTTACGGTTGCAGCAAGAAAGGGCATTACAAGCGGGATTGTAGGAAGATTAAGGCAGAGATCAAGGAAGGAAATAAAGCCGAGACAAACTCTACGGCTAATGTTGTATCAGAAGATAATGGTGAGTTATTGTCGATAGCCTCGACTAGTTATGCTTCCGATGCATGGATTCTTAATTCTGGGTGCTCTTTTCACATGTGTGTAAATCGGGATTGGTTTGACACGTATGGGTCTCAAAGTGGAGGTGAGGTCCTAATGGGTAACAATGCAAGTTGCAAGGTCATTGAGATAGGTACAATCAAGATCAAGATGTTTGATGGGATTGTGAAAACCTCAAGTAGTGTGAGACATGTTCCGACACTCAAGAAGAATTTGATATCTCTAGGCACACTTGATACAAATGGATGTTCTTTCACGGCAAAGGATGATGTGATCAAGGTGTGTAAGGGATCCATGGTGGTGATGCGAGGTACAAAATTGGGCAACAATCTTTATAAGCTTTCAAGGAACACAATTTTAGGTGGAGCTACTATCTCCTTGGAAGAAGAAAATTGCAAAAATGACACTCAACTTTGGCATTTAAGGCTAGGGCATATAAGTGGGAGAGCATTGCAAGAACTATATAGGCGACAATTGTTGAAAGGTGTGAGGTCATGCAAGCTAGAATTTTGCAAGTATTATGTTATGGGAAATCAATGCAAAATAAGCTTCAAAGTTCCAAGCAAGGAAAATGGAAGCAAGGGGTTGCTTTATTATAAACACTCCGATGTGTGGGGGCTCGCACCAACTAGATCAAATGGTGGAGCTCGTTACTTTTGTTACTTGCATGGATGATTTTTCTAGGAAAATTTGGGTTTACTTCATGAAGAAAAAAGCCGAGGTCTTTGAAAAGTTCAAGGAATTAAAGGCGGAAGTGGAGAACCAAACCCGGAGGAAGATCAAGTATTTGAGAAGTGACAACGGAGGTGAGTACAAAGTTGCAAATTTATTAAATTTTACAATGTTAAACGCATCACCCATGTGAGAACTTAGATCGAAGCGAATTATGTTCAGGGCGTGAGAGTGAGTAGTTTCCAAGGCAAGGGCATTTAAAGTGTGGGATTCGTGTCGTGCGGGTTTACCTCTTGTGGTGCCTAGGAGTTATTTAGAATATTTTGCATTAGCATCTTCCTCACTTCCATTATCTCTTACTAATCTTTCAGTTAGTTGGCTTGCAGCCTCTTTGTTTGAATCTAAGTGTTTTTATATCGAGTCATGTTTGCGTGTTTAGAGTTATATTTGGTTTTGTTTGGAGTTTGCTCGAGGATGAGCAAAGGTTTGGTTTGGGGGGTATTTGATCGAGCCAAAAATGTCATACGTTTTGGCCCTCATATCCTTTCTCTTTGTTTTGTTCTTAAGCGTTTTTATGTGTATTTATGGCTCTTTTGGTTTTTATCGTAGGCATTAGGTAAAAAGGCATGAAAGGGGGCAAAATGGATCAATTAGTGCACATATGAAGTGAAGGAAACAATAGTGCACGGTTAGCATACCCGTGCACTACCCGTGCGCTCACCTATGCACCAGAAGATGGGTTTTGAGAAGACCAAACTGCAAGGGTAATTGCACAGGTAACACCCGTGCACCCACCCGTACAATTCACCAGACCGGAGAGCAAGGCCACGGGCGAAGGCAACTGCACGAGTGGTGCACGAGTCATCCACATGTGCACATTGTGGAAATCTCAAGAGAAATGAAGATTGCACGAGTCACTGCACGGGTAACATACCCGTGCTATACGGGATACCTAGCTCGCCACATCATCATTGTGGCCTGGTTTTTGAAGGAAGTATAAATAGTTTTCAAATCTTGTTTTTGAAGGAGAGACCCACGACCATACACCATTCCATTCATTCTTTCTCTCTCAAAATCTCAAAAACCTTTCTCACCACAAAACCCATTATCATCTTCATCAATTGCTACTCATAAGGATATAAGAGGTTAATTGAAACTTGAAGAAAGAAGGTTCTACATGGGTCTTTTCTACTTCCCTCATTTTTGTTCTTGTATTCCATTTGTTATGAGTAGCTAAATCCCATTAAGGGATTGATGTGATTCACTTGTAAATATAGGTATTTGTAATGAACTCAATATCTTCTATTAAAATCTATCTCATTTGTTCTATTCAATGTTTTACTTGATTTCAAAAGCAATTTGTGTTTGCTTGTACATGACTCTCTTCATGAGTTGTTTGAGAAATTATGTGTAGAGAATCAAGTATACATGATGCTTGGCCCTCTAAGCTCAATTGAATAGGAGGATTGAACAGGGGTACATGATCTAAGTAATATCCGAACTTATTAATCTCACCTAATTCTAATATTTCATGGGTAATCAAGACTATACATCCTAGGATTGTTTGCATGTGATAGATTAAGCATCAACCTATACATGATGGGTTGGTGATTTTTAACAAAGAGATTTGTCCCGTATGTGATAGATGTTCTTTCATTGTATAACCAATTGTGGGTTGTCAGTGCTATACATGATAATTTGGGCACTCACAAGTGGTAAATAATCACTCATATACATCCTAGGGTGGTTACATTAGTTAATGACAATTAATATGAGTTCATTCTTTACCTATTGTTTGCTAGTTGAATTCATCAATTCCTTAATCCACATATAACATATCCATACTTTTTAGATTAGTGCATTTTAGCTTAGTTTACATTTTAGTTTTAATTTTTCTCGAAAACCATATCAATTTACTTTTCTTGCATTTTTGACTAAAGCATTAGTTTAATCATAACTATCGCTCGATCTCTGAGGACGATACATATACTTGTCACATACTAGTTTTATACTTGTTTGAGCGCACCTTGGGATTTTATAAATTTGTTTGAATAGTGCATATCACGATATATAAAAAATAGCACGTTCACACACACATCAAATTTTTAGTTTATAAATAAACCCCACTTAATGCTAAAAATATCATTTTTTATGATTATATTGTATTGTATTTTTGTAAGTACACACCACTTACAAGTATTATTTTATTATTTAATCAACTTTATTATTATTATTTAATTTTTTTAATATCTTTAATTATCTTTAATTATATCATTGTTCTTTCTCTTTCCTCACTTCTTTTCTCTTCTATATTTTCTTTCCACAAAATCAAAATCCATTTTTTTCTCTCCTCATGTCAAACAGTTCCCTCCATTTCTTCTTGATTGTTTTCTGTCCATAAATCTTCCCGTTGGAGATCCATTTTATATTTGTGAAATTAAGTTGTAGGAATGCAAGATTTGTGTCATGTCCCAACTGATTTGGAAGTAGAAAAATGTGTGATGAAATTAAATAACAACTAATATTGATAACCAAAAAAAGTCTAAAACGTGCTTGAAAGAAATAAAAAATATACAGATTTTTTTATGTTTAAAAAACATATATTATTGAGAAAAAAAAGGTATAATTATTTTGTTCTTCTAATAAAAATAATAAAATTAATTTAAGACTTATTTTTCATAACCAACTTTGGATATTTAATTCATTCTCCATAGTTAACAACCAATTTATATTTCCTTAAAAGAAATTAAAAATACATTTCAAATTAGTATTTAAAAGAGAATCTAGGGCTTAAGAAAATGGAAAGAGTTTTTAATGATATATGGTAATATCAAATCATTAATAGGAAACTTTTTTTTTTTCAAAAGAGAATAAAATAGGAAACTTATTAATAATTATTGCTAATTTTACCAGATGGTGTTATTGGATTTTAAAAACATACTAATTTGGGGTGTGCATACCTTATATGGGGTGCGGTTACCGCCACTCTTTTAAAATTTAGGATCCAACTAGATCCAAACATGTCCTTAAATCTAATTCAATATGATGGATCCAATTCTCTTAAAAATTAATAACACCTTGTTTTCATCGTTTTTATTATATGATTTTTTTAATGTTGAATTAAATGTTTAAAATAGTGTTGAATCAAAATAACAGTAAGAACATACTACAAAATCTGAAACTTGTGTTTACAAATTCTGAAACTATAGGTGTAATGAGAAAAATGGGCGTAATGAGAAAAAATGTTTAAAATTTAAAAACAATACTTAAAGGATAGTTCTGGTATTTTAAAGGGTGTAGGAAGTAAAATTAAGAGAGTTTCTTCTTACAATCCATAAATTATCTATTTACACTCTAATTTTTTTATTAATAACAATTTTAATCTGAATTAAAATTACTAAACAAGACAAAAAAAATTCTAAAAGATACTTCAACTAATTAAATTATTAAAAGGGTAAATATCATTTTCGTCCCTATGGTTTACCCTATTATCCGTTTTGGTCCTCGTTGTTTCAGTATTGGCTATGCAGGTCCAAACGTTCACTATTAATTGTTCTTTTGGTCCCTACTGTAAGGTTCTGTTAGGGTTCTGTTAAACAAGTGAGGGTATATTGGTAAATGGATCGTTAATCACTATATCAAATTAATAAAAATAATTAAATTAAATAATAAAAATTAAAAACAGTTTAAAAATATTAATAAAAACCTAATCTCCATTCTCTCTCTCTATCTCCCACCTATCTCTCTCTCTCTTTTCTTCATCTCCTTCATTTTCTTCAACCACCACAACTCACCAAACCCTAACCCTAGCCGCCGCCACCGCCGCCGCCGCCACCACCCAAACACCATACCTTAACCCGCTGGAACACCACCCACACCATTCTTTCTCTTTTTTCTCGATCCCTCTCTTCTCTCTCTCTCTCTCTCTCTCTCTCTCTCTCTCTCTCTCTTCTCTCTCTCTCTCTTGATTTCTCTTTCGAACCAAACCACCCATCTCTCTTCTGGAATCTCTCATGAGTGTTGGTCGCCAGTGTCTTTTGAGTGTCGTGAAGCTGTCGGTGAGGCTTCAATCGACGGTGTTCGGTGCTGGAATGGCTCGCGGCTGCTCGTTGTTGTAGTCTAGATCTAGGATGATAGAGTCAGAACTAGAGGTCGGTGATGAAGGGAAAGTTGGTGGCCAGCGGTTTTCGGTTCTAGTGGTGTGGTCGACGGTGGTCACGTGTCGTGGCCGGAGGTGGCCAGAGGTAGCGCGTGTGCGTGTGGAGGACTTGCATGCACTAACTAATGTAGTTATTGCTGTGAAACTTTTTTTTTTTTTTGGGTTGAGGTTGGATTTGGGTTTTTTCTGGGTTGAATGAATTGATGGGTTTTGAATGAATTTTTTTTTTAAAGGTTGTTGGTGTCCGATGTTCAGTTTCTGGGTTGAGGAGTTTTTTCTGGATTGATGGGTTGAGTTTATGGGTTTTGGTGGTATCTGAGTTTTTTATTTTGAGTTTTTTTTTTTTTTTAAAGGTTGTTGGTGTTTGATGTTGAGTTTCTGGGTTGAGATTGGATTTGAGTTTTTTCAGGATTAATGGGTTGAGTTTCTGGGTTTTGGTGGTGTTTGAGTTTTTGATTTTGAGTTTTTGTTGATGATGATGGAATATTAAAGATCTGGGTGATTTTGTTTAAGTTTTTTTGTAAATATTTATTAGAAGGGCAAAACCGTCATCTTACCCTCTAGTCATGTCATAAAATCTGATTTTAATGGAAATCGTTACAGAGAGATTAAACGAGCCAATATTGGAACAACGAGGACCAAAACGGATAATAGGGTAAACCATAGGGACGAAAATGATATTTACCCTTATTAAAAAGAAATTCTCTCTTCTAGATCATTAGATTAAATATTATGTATTAAACTCTCCCACTTAAATCTGTTTTTTTTCTGCTGAACAGCAAAATTCATTCAAAGCCAATACGCAAGAAGAAAAACAGATAAACAGGGGATCAATCCAGCCACTAAGGGCCAAAACAGACCAAAAACCCAAAAGAAGCGAGAACAAAACACATAGCAGCAAAGCCAAACCAACCGAGAAAATAGAAAACAGACTAAAAACCAACTACAACGCAACAGAACTAAAGCAAGGAAAGAAATCAGCTATCTCCCCAGTTGAAGATATCCCCCATCATGTTTGAGCCTCTTCTAGCAAGCCTATCCGCAAAGGAGTTGGTCACTCTCGAGTTATAGATAATAGACGTGTTGCCCAGATAATTGAGTTTGGTGCGAATGTCATATATTAGATTAACATGTTTAATGTTCCCAAAAACATCATTGTTAACCTAAGAAACGACCACTTTCGAGTCACTAACAATGCAAATAGAACGACCAACAAACTTAGGATCCATCGAAATGATATCGTAAGCCTTCCAAATAGCCATAATCTCAGCAGAATTGGCATCTTGAGAACCTAGAGAAATAGAGAACAGACACAACACTTTCTCTATTGAATCCCTCAAAACTAAGCCCATACCAGCCAGCTTGGAGGGCCTCTTGCCGATCCGTCGACATTGAATTTAAAAGCATCACCAGAAGGGGCAGACCAAACTGCAGAATCTGAACTCTTCCTTAGCCCAACATCAACACAAGTTTCCTTTAGATTGAAAAGCATGACTGAAATGTGGTCCTTGCAGCCTTTGCCACGGTGTTTAAACCACCATGCAACTCTAAATTTGACGTTGTCGATTGAAGACGATCGATTTGCAATCTTGCCATTAAAGATTAGCTGATTTTTACACTCCCACGTTATCCAAACGATCGCGAAGAACAACACTTTCCAAGCTCTCCCACACTTAGGCCAAAGACATAAGCTTGCCATTCAATGGGCCAATCAACTAAAGACTTATTTGAGCAACACTCCACCTACCACCACCTCATGCAAGCTGACCACAAGTACTACGTACAACCATAGTGAAGGAAGAGGTGATCCACTGTTCAGGTGAGGCATTACAAAGCTGACAGTTTAAGTCCGAAATTTGGTATCCAAAACGCTGCATAAGCTCTTTAACCATCACCCTCCCCCTTAAAATTTGTCAAACAAACACTTCAATTTTTGGGGGACAAATGCCTTGCCAAACAAAGTTGAAAATTGGAGAGTCGTCACCCACATTCTCTTCTAGACATTTACGAAACGAACCTACCGAAAAGAGGCCATTGGAATTAAAAGCCCATACAATGGCATCCGGAATCAAATTTCGGATAGTAATGCAATCCAAAAAAGAAACAAAGGCCTTCCATTGCTCTAACTCCAAGTCAAAAAGAAGTCTTCTCAATGCCACCTTCCACGTCCAACTAGGCCAACCAAACTCTCGTAATCCTTGACCACCCCTTCTTTGTTTTGAGCAACAACATAAATCCTAGGAAAAGCCATTTTCAAAGGAATAGAATCTCAAACCAGCTCACACTAGAACCGAACCCTCTCCCCATTCCCCACAATCATCTTGATCCCCTCCTTTAAAGCCCTAGCCGGCTTAGAATCTGTTTCTAGTAGACTGTGAATCACCTTGACAAAAAAAGAACAAGAAGAACTGCAACTCCAATCCCACCAAAGACTTGTGACCGGCAAACCATACTTCACACAAACGACCCTTTTCCAAAGAGAGGTCTCTGTTTTTGAGAATAAATCGCACACACACAAATCTAATCACAAATAAATAATATGAAAGCAATAAGAAGAAAAAGACAACACCAAAGATTTTACGTGATTCAGCAATTTGCCTACGTCCATGGAGCGCACCGCACTCAATCCACTATTTTAGAGTTGATTCAATCTCTCTGTCTCTCTTTCAGTCTCTTTACAATTGCTCTCTCTTTCTCGCAATTTTTCTCACACATTACGCATTACTAAATACAATGGGAAATAGTAGTATTTATATGGGAACACTAGGGTAAGCCAAAACCCTAAAGGAATACTTTTCTTTTCGAACAAGTTTTCCTAAAATTACACAGATTTCGTACCTATCGCGGTCTGGGTCGCGGCTGCAGCCCGCGACCTGGACCGCGGTTCTTCTACTATCTTCCACCGCTCGGAATACCGCGATGTAGGTACTTGTCTATGCCGCGGTCAACACCACATATCACCTACTGGAAAACGCGTCCTATGCCGCGGTATGTGCACTATGTCTGTACCGCGGTCTGCACAGCATCAACCTTCTGTAGTTCAACAGCTGTGTTTGTCGCGGCTTGGGCTCCCTATCTACAACGCGGTATGCGCCGCGCTGCATGCTGTAATCCGTTCCTCATGCTGATTTCTGGCTTCACAAAACCCAACAATATCCCACTTGAAGACTGAAACTCAAATAGGCATTCTCCTTCCTTCCTTGATGACTTAGTGGATAAATAACGGTGCGCTCATCCCCCACGTCTTCACTCTTGAAGACCCACTGAAGTTGCGCACAACTCCAGTTTCTCAGTAGTGACTGGCTTGGTTAACATGTCAGCCGGATTCTTAGTTCCTACGATCTTCACTAACTTCAACACTCCTTCTTCGATTAATGACCGAATAAAGTGGTAGCGCATGTCTATATGCTTGGTCCTAGAATGGAACGCCGAATTCTTGGCCAAGTGTATTGCACTCTGACTATCACTGTGCAACACATTCATCACCTGATCGAATCCCAATTCAGCTAACAATCCTTGTAACCATATAAGCTCTTTGCTTGCTTCCGTCACAGTCACATACTCTACTTCAATTGTAGATAGTGTCACTATTTTCTGCAACTGAGACACCCAACTAATCGCGGTACTTGCCATTGTGAACATATATCCGGTGGTACTTCTTCTATGATCCACCTCTCTAGCAAAATCTGAATCCACATAACCTTCTAGCTTGAGTTCATCTCTTCTGAAGGTTAGACACTTCTCTGTCATACCCCGCAGATATCTTAGGATCCATTTTACGGCCTCCCAGTGAGGCTTGCCCGGATTTGACATGTATCGGCTCACAACTCCCACTGCTTGGAAAATATCAGGTCTTGTGCAGGTCATGGCATACATTAGACTTCCAATGGCTGAAGCATAAGGAACTTTAGCCATGAAGTCCTTCTCCTCTTCTGTCTTCGGACTCTGGTCCTTGGACAGCCTGAAATGACTAGCCAAAGGTGTTCTCACCGATTTTGTATCACCCATGCTGAATCTCTATAACACCTTCCGAACGTACTCTGCTTGTGAAAGCTTCAATGTACCTTCATGTTCATCTCTGCTAATCCTCATTCCAAGAATCTGCTTTGCTGCACCTAAATCCTTCATCTCGAACTCACTCGAGAGTTGCTTCTTTAAATTGTTAATCTCTTCTAAATCTGCACCAGCTACTAACATGTCATCAATATAAAGTAGCAAAATAATAAAACTTGACTTAACCTTTTTGAAGTAGCAGCAGTGGTCAGCATTGCATCTTAAATAGCCATTGCCTTGCATAAACCCATCAAACTTCTTGTACCACTGTCGGGGAGCTTGTTTTAAACCATACAAGCTCTTCGTCAATCTACATACCAACTATTTCTTGCCATCTTCTTCAAACCCCTCCGGTTGCTCTCCAAATCACCATGAAGAAAGGCAGTCTTCACATCTAACTGCTCCAGATATAACCCTTTTGCTGCAACAATACTCAACACTAACCGGATCGTAGTTAGTTTAACAACAGGAGAAAAAATCTCAGAGTAGTCAATACCTTCAATTTGTTGGAAACCTTTGACTACTAGTCGTGCCTTGTATCTCTTGGAACCATCATGATCCTCTTTGATCCGAAACACCCACTTATTCTGTAGGGCTTTCTTTCCTTCAGGTAGCTTGGCTAACTCCCAAGTTTGGTTAGATACCAACGACTTCATCCCATCCTTCATTGCAAGCTCCCACTTGCTCTCATTTTCTCCCTGACATGCCTCATCATAGCACTCAGGTTCTCCTGCATCTGTCAGTAGCATGTATTGTAAGTACTTCCTATTTGGTATAGGAGTTCGAGTTAATCTTCTTAATGTACTTTGAGCCTGTGTCACTGGAACATCTCTATGTGGGATAAGTTCTTGAACCTGGGGCTGCACACCTTGCTCTTCGTCATTCTGTTTAATATGTTCCATGATCCCGATATCCGGTACATCATCCGGCCCAAAATACTCTGGCTCTTCCGGCTCAGACACCTGTGTGTTCCTGTCTTTGTACATGACCCTTTCGTTGAAGACGACATCTCTACTTCTGATCATCTTACGGTTTTGGTCATCCCATAGTTTGTAACCAAATTCATCTTCTCCATAGCCCACCAAAATGCACTTCACTGACTTGGCATCTAACTTACTTCTCGCATGATCACCTACATGTACATAGGAAACACACCCAAACACTTTAAGATAAGAAAATTTTACCTCTTTCCCAGTCCAGATCTCCTCTAGTATAGCGAGGTCCAAGGGCTTTGATGGTCCTCTATTGATCAAATACGCTGCTGTATTGACTGCTTCTGCCCAGAACTGTTTTGGCAACCCTAAATGTAGCCTCATTCTTCTGGCTCTCTCAGTCAATGTCTTGTTCATCCGTTCTGCTATACCATTCTGCTGTGGGGTTTTAGGAACCGTTCTACTGAGATTTATCCCACTCTGGTAGCAAAACTTCTTGAACTCAATGTCTTCATATTCTCCACCATTGTCTGAATGCAGCTTTTTGATCTTTAAACATGTCTCGTTCTCAACCCTAGCTTTCCATCTCTTGAAAACATCAAACACTTCAGACTTGTATTTTAAGAAGTAAACCCATACCTTTCTAGAATGATCGTCGATGAAAGTGACGAAATACTGTTTACCCCCAGTTGACGAGACTAAAGCTGGACCCCAAACATCGGTGTGCACTAGTTCTAGCTTCTCCTTTACCGGTACTATTCCGGTCTTCTTGAAGCTCACTCGCTTCTGTTTTCCTAATATGCAGCTCTCACAGAAATCAATCTCAACATTCTTCAAATCTGGCAACTTTCCTTTCGAATGCAGACACTTCAGCCCCTGATTACTCTTGTGCCCAAACCTCTGGTGCCATAAGTTCGAATCATCTTTACCTTCCGCCATAGCGATTGAACCATAACCATCTGTGGTTGTATAAAGCGACCCATTCTTATTTCCTCGAGCGATTGTCATAATACCTTTCGAAATCTTCCACTTGTCACCTGTGAAAGTTTTCATGTAGCCATCTGATGCCAGTTGCCCAATAGAGATCAAGTTCTTCCTCAAATCCGGTATGTGCCTCACATTGTCGAGTTTCCAAACTGACCCTTTCAGCTGAATCTTCACATCTCCCTTCCCGGTAATATTACATGCTTGATCGTCACCAAGATACACCTTACCCAAATTTCCGGAGACGTAATTCTCAAACAATTCCCTGTGAGGTGTGGCATGGAATGACGCTCCTGAATCCAAAACCCAGGACTCCGTCTTGCTTTCCAACGAGCAGATGAGGCAGTCATCTGACTCTTCAGATACACAATTTACGCTGCTCTTGCTCTTATCCTTCTTCTCAGATCTACACTCATACGAGAAGTGGCCCTTCTTACCATAATTCCAGCACTCTACATCCTTTTTGCTTCGTTGCTGATTTCCCGAATAATTGACCTGATACCTGGATTTAGATTTTCCTCTTGACTTTGATCTTCCCCGTTGATTGGTGTTTCGATTTCTGTTTCTGCCTTCTCTACCTTCCACATTCAGTGCTGAAGATGTAGATGCCCCTAATCCCTTTTCACGCAACCTGATTTCTTCGGTCATGATCATGTTCACAACTTGTTGGAAGTTCAATTTTTCTTTCCCGAACGAGTTGGCAATTGACTGACTTGTCATCTTCCAACTTTCTGGCAATTGGGTGAGCATAAATACTGCCATAAACTCCTCATCAAAACCCATAGACAATGAACATAACCCATCCTTCACTTCGTTGAATTGATTCAGAAACTCTTTAAAGTTCTGACTTTCTGCCATCTTCAAGGTTGATAGCTTCTTGACAAGATGGACTTTCCTTACCGCAGAAGGCTGTTCATATAGGTCTGATAGAGTATCCATTAGATCTTTGGCAGTCTGTTGATCCTTTACGTTGAAAGCGACCTGCTTCGTCAAACTGAGACGAATTGCTCCCAATGCTTTCCGGTCCAGGAGTTCAAAATCATCATCATCCATATTCTCCGATTTTCGCTTCTTTGACCAATCTTCGTCGGTCATATCCTTCGGTCTCTCTTTTATCGGCCAGTGTAGATCCTTTTGGTATAGATAATCCTCCATCTGCATCTTCCAGAAGCTGAAATTCATCCCATTGAATTTCTCAATCTTGTGCGTATCCTTTTCTGATTCCATCTCTACGACGAAATCGTTTGACCTCGAGAAAACCTAGATTTGTGTAAAAAAAAAAATTGTCCCAACCAAAGGGCTCTGATACCAATTGTTGTTGAGAATAAATCGCACACACACAAATCTAATCACAAATAAATAATATGAAAGCAATAAGAAGAAAAAGAAGACCCCAAAGATTTTACGTGGTTCAGCAATTTGCCTACGTCCACGGAGCGCACCGCACTCAATCCACTATTTTAGAGTTGATTACAATCTCTCTGTCTCTCTTTCAGTCTCTCTACAATTGCTCTCTCTTTCTCGCAAATTTTCTCACACATTACGCACTAGTAATACAATGGGAAATAGTAGTATTTATATGGGAACACTAGGGTAAGCCAAAACCCTAAAGGAATACTTTTCTTTTCGCACAAGTTTTTCCTAAAATTACACAGATTTCGTACCTACCGTGGTCTGGGTCGCGGCTGCAGCCCGCGACCTGGACCGCGGTTCTTCTACTGTCTTCCACCGCTCAGAATACCGCGATGTAGGTACTTGTCTATGCCGCGGTCAACACCGCATATCACCTACTGGAAAACATCGCGTCCTATGCCGCGGTATGTGCACTATGTCTGCACCGCGGTCTGCACAGCATCAACCTTCTGTAGTTCAACGATGTGTGTGTCGCGGCTTAGGCTCCCTGTCTACAACGCGGTATGCGCCGCGCTGCATGCTGTAATCCGTTCCTCAGGCTGATTTCTGACTTCACAAAACCCAACAGTCTCCTCCCTACCGAAACGCCACAGCCACTTAGCAAGTAAACTTTTATTCTAAAGGAGGTGTCATTAGAATTTTTTTAAATTTAAATTTTGAGAATGTAGTGTCTTTAGAAAAGAAGTGTATAAAGAAAAAATTGGATTATCAAAAGAAGCCTTCTAAAATTAATAATTTTAATTTTTTAATATGGGTGTGGAAAGAATAATGGGTGTAGAAAGATATTATGTGGGTGGCAATAGAGCCACCCTAAAAAAAAATGTACTCCCAGTTTACAAAACAACGTACTTCCATTTAGAATCGTTGTACTGCACAAGATATCTATTTTGATTATTTTGATACAAGCCCTAATTAAAACCACTCCCTCTTAATCAAAATTATCTTTTGGTTAACACAGACGTGTAGCATTCTTCTTCGTACTTGATTCTCACGAGTTACCAACATCTTATTTGTTTAATATTTGCCTCTCTTTTTGTCTCCTCTATTACTCATCTGATGCTTAGTGGTTACAGGTGCTGGGATGGAATGATTTTGTTTTTTATATCATGTTTTGCTAATTTGTTTCAGTGGCTGTTTCGCATTTATTTGTTCTATTTTCAAAGGCCTCATAGTTAATATTATCATGAGGTTTTCTTTTCAAACAACTTTCTTGATTTATATTTTTGCAATCTATATTTATATATAGTTAGTTTTAGATGATGAGGATAGTCTACACTCTACACACCATTTTTCTAATTTTTCTTATGTATAATGTATTGTTGATTATTATTATTAGCTCTGTACGTATTTAATGGCAGATCATCATATCGGATCTTCTCTATCTCTCTCCGTTTTGAATCATTTCCGGGATCTCCAGATATATCAAGCTTGTTATGAAATGCAGGGTCGAAGATATATATATCTTGTCAACAAATATTGGTGTTAATTAACATGTCTTCCGCTTAAATGCTTAAGCTTTTGGTTAAGAGTACTTACTAACAAAGTTTTATAGCAATGAAGTTTTAGAGTTTGAATTTTCAATTTCCAGTTCAATTTGCTCTATATCCGCTTGTACTAGTGCTTGACATCGATGTACTTAATTGCATGTGGGATATTGTACTAAATCAGATTTTAAAATTTAATTAATTGTTGTCACGAACGAAGAGCATCTTTGCTTTAATTCATCTCTCTTCCTACATGATTTTTTTTTTTTTGATTTTTGAAAATGAAGCTTTAGTCTTTTATTATCATTAATTTTCGCTTTCATAGAATTTATACATTTTGGTTTATACATTTACTTGTATACTTCATTACACATTATGTAAAGTCATTGTCTCGTATCACCTCTCTTATCTTATCTTATCTTTACTGACTTACTTAGTATTTGAAATTTTGGATCTGAATCCTGTATTGATTTGATTTTTTTCTTGACCTAAAACACTTCAAAACTCTTCTTCTTGCCTGTTTTTAATTTTTTTGTTTCGGTTGTTTCAAGGTGCTGCGCCTTTGCTCCTTGTTGCCGGTTGTTGTTTGAAGCCGGTGGTTTTTCTGTTTTTTAGTTTTGGGCTTTTGTTTTGGTTGGTTTTCTAGCTCGTTTTTAGTGGGGAGTTGTTGGGTTTAGCTTGCGTTTTTTAAGGGCCTTTGTTGAGATCTAGTCCGTTGGATCATTTTTGGTGTTGTTTGGTGCTAGCCGTGCTTGGCCAATTTGCCGTTCGACAAAAAAAATAATAAAAGTGAAATAAATAAATCTTATCCATTTATTACACGATCCAAATTCTTTTTATGTATGGTTGGCCTCTCTTTCGTTTATGACAATCTAAAATCAAATAATAATCTTTCATTTTCATTATTAATACATTTGACTTTCTGCTGTACCATAATATGTAGCATCATCAATTCGAAACTGATCAACCAATATGAGGCATTTATATGTATTTCTTATTTAAGTATGCTTCTCTCTCTTCCTTTCCTCTTTTCCCTGCCTGTTTATGATAATTACTTTATTCAAGGTGCAATCATGGATGGCAATGGCGTTTGAAGGTGCGGCCTCACTGTTCCACTTCTTTATCTTCTTGTTTTTTTCACACTCATCTTCAGTGTACTTTCTATTTTAGACATAACCAATTGACAATTAATGTTTACTTTCCTTAATTTCATGCATGAAATCATGACCTAAATTAGATCATCCATGGAAAAATATAACAAATCTCTTGCATAAATTAACATAATTTCTATTTTGTCATGTGGTCTTTACTTAAATATATTCTGAAACTTTGTAGCTCAAAGTATCAGCCCTAATATGTTTAACATAATCTGATGACCACTAATGCATATTAAATAGTTTTGTATGTCAATTTTCATGATTGAAGCAGCCATTTAGCTAGGAGGCGCTCCTTGTAACATCAAGTATTGCAAGACTTATATATATATATATATATATATATATATAAATGTCTTCTCCACTACGAATTCGTACCAATTCTGATCATGTTGATCCAAATTTCCCTTTCTACAATTATTCGGATAATTTATGGTCACTTCTAGATGATCATAGCAGCACAATTCTGGCTGACGATGGTTATGATAATGGTATCGGTTTGGACCACATATTTCAAGGGCAAGAAAACTCTTCATTGGACAAGTTGATTGAAAACAGGCTTGAAAGATCAATGCATCCTTCGTTGGTTCCTCTTGAAGCTTCAGATAATCCTCCACTTCTACAAGAAAACAGCATAGTACTGCTGCCCATCGAAGAAGATGATGATAAAACTTATTGTGAGTTGAATTCATGTGTATTCCTCGGTCAGCAAGAAAATTCAGCCCTAGTTGTGCCTATCAGCATCAATGATCATGAAGATCATAACATGTTGCCGACAACGCTCAAGGCTTTCGAAAATTTATGTCAAAATTTGGAAGAAAACCATGATGCAAGTGACAAAGAATTACAAGGAAATAGTGCCACCCATCACAATAATGATAACAGCTTGTCTAATCGTACTCTTGAAGGCACGTCGCTAAATATAGAAAACCATGAAAATAGTGGTGGGTTGGACTCGAGCATGTTTACTAAGCAAGCCAAGACGAAGGAGAGTAACCATGAGTTGCAGAGGTTACAAAGTGCAAAAAGGGCTGTGCAACCCAATGGAGAAGAATTAGGACAAATTTCGAAGAAACAAGAGCACAATGCCAAGGAGAAAATTAGGAGGATGAAGCTCAATGCGACCTACTTGGCTCTTGGAGCATTGCTCCCGGATCATCGAAGAACAAAGGTTCACATACACCTATGACCTACCTTCCATTCATCATTTCTTTAATTTTGTTCTAATTATTTGAAAGCAAAGTACTTATTTAGCGTTCTATTGTTGTAATCATATTGTAATTAATAGAATGAAACCACTTTAATTAAAAGCTTAATTTGAACATAGAACTCTTCGGTCTCCTATCTATATAATAAGCATTTCTAAACGTACAATTAGTTTCCTTTAACTCATTGAAAAGCATTTAGACTGAAATTAGGATTTCTTAAAAGGAGCATTATTTAAAAGATTAGTTTCCTAATTGCATTCCTTTTTGTTCTCAAACAAGTTAATTTTACAGAAACGAAGAAGTACACCGGGAATGATAGATAGAGCTCTTGAATACATTCCGGGGCTAGAAAAGGAAATAGAGGATCTAACCCTCAGGAAGAATCATTTGCTGTCTACAATTGAAAACCAAAAACTCAGAGAAACCCAGCAATTATCAGATAAGCTTCAAGCTCTTCCCACGGTTTCATTGCACGAAATTGCAAAGGGTGAAGTGATCATACAAATAATATGCATTCACAAGGATGAAGATACCACTCTTTTCTCAAAACTATTGCAGAATGTAGAAGCACAAGCCGTGTCCATTTTGAGTGCCTCAACTCTTCAAGTTTGTAGGGAGAGGGTCTGCTACCATTTACATATACAGGTATGCTTTTTCCAGTACTGCCTGCTATTTTTTTTTTTTAATAAATGTTATAATTTGTTAAAACGAACCACTAATGAAAAAACAGTATTAAATCAAAGATATTAAATTGATGAAATAGGAAGCTTTTCATCAGAAGGCAATGCTTAAATTTTACCAAACACTAGTACCCGGCCCTCAATTATTAGATTTTATAATTATAAATCTATTTAATTAATCTTGATATGGCTAGTTAGAGTAAACCCTTAGTACAACAACTCAAACTGATATATTGTCAAACTAAATGAGCGTCATTTTTATCAAACTACATTGGTTGGCGTCCTTAATACAATAATATTATTAACAAAAAGTTGCAAATTTTTATAATCAAAAAAGTAGTGTATGTATAGTATGATCTAATCTGCCTTATTTGAAAATTAATTCCATTTTTCTCTTAATTGATGCCTTACTTTTTGGCATTTGTACGTAAATTGAACCCTAGTCATATCATAGAATATACCAGCTTAATTTGTCAATATCATAGACTCATATAGCTACAAGATATCATCATATTCATCAAGAATTTTTTTTCTACTAATTATTCAATTCACATACTTTCAATTATAAAATAAAGCGGTGGGTTATGGATATCTAATATGATTTTATGAACCACACATCTTGACGAAATGAGGTTGGTTCGGTGGTAAACCCTTTATACCTACGTCACGAGATTGTGGGTTCGATTCATTCCCTTCCAAAACAAAAACCTCAAATTTATGTAATGTTTCAACAACAAAAAAACACATCTTAATTTCATGCAAACGGAAACCCTAACCCTATCTTACAGTGCACAAGGAAACATCCTTATAACTTTAATTACGAAAAATATTTGTTTAGTTTTTTCTCTTAAAAGAAAGCACTCATTTAAACGCTGTTTGTTTTTTACGACTTAAGTTTAAGTCTTGAGTCCTAATTTAAATGGATTCTGTCCATTTATTTTTTTAACTTATTTTAACTTTTAACTCAAATTAAGTGAAAAGTGACTTAAATTAGAAAGATAAATTTTTTAACTTTTCACTTATTGAAAAATATCACATTAATGAAAAAAATATCCCTAATTTCATCAAACTCAACCATAACCCTAACCCTATAATTCAATCTCATGGGAGGAGGAGGCATCGGTGTCGCCGCCTCCATAATCGTGAATGAGGATAACGATAAACAAAGAGAACAACAAAACGGCAAACACACATTTTAGGGTTAAATATTAGAGTGAATACTTAGGCTTCGGACTATCCACCAACCCTCTTATCCATGTCTTTAAGATTCTAGTTATTAATTACAATTCAATTGATGAAGATTTTGTACCCAAGTCTTGTTAAACACTTGAGCCAAGTTTTCCTTTAGTATGATTACTATCCTTCTTAAGGCACTAGTCAAATATCTTTAGATTCAATTTATCTTGCTACATTATAAATTTAACACTTAAGACTCATTTAATTTCAACTTATTTTAACTTAATTACAACTTAAATTGAGTGAAAAATGACTTAAATTGCCTTAATAAAATATGAGAGAGAAAGGTTAGAGAGAGAGGCAATGGACAGAGGAGTTCTGTTGCAAAGAGAGATTACAGAGACAGTCTATTCTCTGTCTTTGTAGACAATTTGAACCCAATAGTAGATACAGAAGGCTTATGGGGAATTTTCAAACCGTTTGGGAGGGTAAGAGACATCTTTAAATCGCAAAGGTCAGGTTCTCGGAGAAGCTGCTACACCTTCATCTGCTTTGCTACGGCGGAGGAAGCAAGAAGGGTAGATGTCTCTACTAATGGGATGCACATATATGGTTGGCCTATCATTGCCAAAGAAGCAGAGTTTTGGTGGAGCAAGCGAGAGGATACATCTCTTAGGCCAGAACTTAAAAAAGAAGATAAGGAAACAAGTGTCAAGAACGCTAGAGACTATCCGACCCAGCATAAAGATAAGGAAAAAAGCTCATATGCGCAGAAGCTGAGAAATGGTCCTAACAGACAGAAAGGAGAGATACCGGTGGATCCAATTTTTGAAATACATAAAGGGTATGGAAAGGAAGGTACAGAAGGTCCACTGAAATGGGATGCTTTTTTGAATGATGACAGGTGGTTAGCAAAGTGTGCAGTTGGAAATTTTTCTTCTGTGGATGAAGTGAATAGACGATTAAGCTACAAAGGAATCTCATTATCATCACTTTATTTGGGTGAAAAAAAATGTTTTGTGGGAGTTTGAATCACATAGAGATTGCAAGGAGTTCATTCTTAGCAATTCCCTTTGGGACGATTGCTTCAAGGACATGGGAACTTGGTCGACAGCTCATATTCCACAAGCTAGACTAGCTTGGGTTAATGTCATTGGGATGCCATTAACTTGCTGGAGTGAAGCATTTTTTAGAAAATTGGGGTATGCCTTAGGGGAGTTCTTAAAGTGTGATACCGATACGTCTCAAAAGTTTAGGATGGACAAAGGAAGAATTTTGATTCTGGTTCCTTATGGTCAAGTTTGCTCGGCGTCAGTACAAATAGATGATGGGAGACATATTTTCTCAGTTTATGCGGAGGAACAAACTCTAGTGATCGGAGATTGGATGGATAGCCATCTTGGGCTAATTAAGACGACATGGCAAGCTAATTCAAATTTTTCCCTTGAGAAGGAAAGTCATGATTTTAGGTTTAGTGAAGATCTGGCAGAGCTTCCACTTTCTACCATGGGTCCTATCAGGTGTCATAACAAGGACTATAGACAAGGCTACTCCCATGTCAAAAGGGTAGGTGTTCATCGAAAACCCCAATCTTTTTGTCAGAGCAGGGAAGTAGAAGAAAGGAGAGGAGATAAGATAGATTTTCTCTACCTTTCTAATCATCATTCCTGGAAAAATATAGCTTCTCCCAAGGTGGTTAAAGGTAAAAGACAAAAAGGTTTACTCAAGGAAAATGCGGGCCCTTCCCCACGCCATCAGTAATGCAAAAGCTAAATTAAATCTAGAGAAAAGAAGAGTATACTTCCTGGTGAGTGGCAGCAGTGAGAAGACAGCTTCCTCGGATTCTGAAGAAGAACGAAATAGAGGGCTATTTTCTGATTCAGTATTCTTTAGGGGTGATTATTCCAAAAGTCGAGATGGGTTCCCTACGGCTTGTGAATATGGAAGATGGGGGGGCAAAACTACCAATTCTGTTCCTATGGAAGCCCATTCTAGCTATAGATCTATAAGCCCAAGCCCAAGGGATGAGGCAGACCTCTTAGAAGACCTTGTGGTGGACCCAGTTCAGACCAGACATACTAGTCCAGATAATCGGGTCTTGCTACACCATACAGATGGCAATGAATTGTGTGTATGTGTTAACTGCATGGTCAAAGGAGGTGTCAAGTCTATAGGCTCCTAGAAGGTCAAATCCAAGATTGTAACTTCGATGGTAGAGGCTAAGGAAAATGAAGAAACTCTTGACCAGATTTCCCTTCTTTCATAATCAAGAAAAAAATGTAGGAAGAAGGACAAGGTTCCCAAGTCTCAGAGCTTAAAATCAAGAAACTCTTCTTTTCTTGGGCAGAAGGAATCGGGGGAGACGATTTCTATGACAGAAACTAATGCAATCCAGTGGAATTTAGAGGAAGAGACTTGCCAAGGTGATCGAGAAAGGGGTTACTCTTGGCATCGACCTTAAAGGTTCTAAGGAATTGATGGATGGTAAAGATGTTTGGAACTTGGAAGTGGAGATAGCAAAAGTCATTGAAATGGGGATAGCTTTGGGTTTTGATTTTAACCACCAAGACAATGAAGTGGCAGAGGAAATTGCTAGAAGAGAGATGGAAGATGTCACAAGGTTCCAGGTTATGAAGAAATGATCCTGTATTGGTTAACGGTTGGTAGGGCTTTCTGTGGTTTATATGTTAGTGTTGTCCTGGAATGTTAGAGGTTTGGGAAGGGAAGAAAAGCGTGGGATGGTCAGGAATTTGGTGTCTCTTTATAAACCTACAATCCTGTTCTTACAAGAATCAAAGCCTGGGAGCTTCAATGAACAGATGGTTAGATTGATAGGGGGTTCGCAGCTAACCAAAGGTGTGGGTGTGGAAGCTATTGGCTCGGCCGGGGGGATTATTTCGTTATGGGATGATAATCTCTTTAAGGTCAAATTTTGTATCACAAGTCAACATAGCATTATTCTTGCAGGTGAGTTGAGCTTTGTAAAAAGGGACATGGTGTTTTGTAACATATACGCGCCTAATGTGGAAGGGGAAAGAAAATCCTTGTGGGACAGCATTTTAAATGCTCAGGCCACTTTACCATGGCCATGGTGTATTGGAGGCGACTTCAACACGATTCTAGACTCGTCCGAAAGGAGAAGAGGGGCTTGTAACATAGGCTCTATGAGAAATTTCAATAGCTTCTTGCTTAGAGCCAAAGTTCTTGATATTCCTGTGCAGGAGGGCTTGTTCACGTGGTCAAATTTCAGAGAGAGAGCCTCTTCGGCAAGGCTGGATCGTTTCTTACTCTCCCCTTCATTGTTAGCCTGGTTTCCCAAGTTGATTCAGAAATGTTTGCCGAAGGTTTTATCGGATCACAACGCCATTAGTATTGGGGAACAATCCATTGACTGGGGTCCATCTCTCTTTAGGATTTTCAATACTTGGTTAAAAGACAAAGAGATGATGTCTGATGCCATGAAAGGATGGAAGGACAGTAAGGTGAAGGGGTCCAAAGGCAAGCTTTTGTTTGCAAAAGCTAAGGCTGCCAAAGTCAAAATGAAAAACTGGATTGCTACAGGGAGGAAGGCTGGTAGTTCGACAAAAGTCTTGGAATCCAAACTAGCGGAGCTCGAAGAGAAGGCTAAGCGTGATAGATGGACTCATAATTTAAGGGATGAACGGATGCAAGGTATAACGGATCTTTGAAAGGCCTTAAGACAAGATGAGCAGGAATGGAAACAAAAATCTCGTTTAAAGTGGCTGCTAGAGGGTGATAAGAACACTCGATTCTTTCACAATGTCTCAAATGTGAGGAGAAAAGTTAATAGTATTGGTGAGATTTTATTAGAGGGGAAGTTGTGCAATGATCCTGACATGGTTAGAGCAGGTGTGTTTAAGTTCTTCAGGGATCGTTTCAAAAAGTCCCACTTTCCAAACTCAAAAATTTCTGGTATTCATTTGAAGAAGTTATCGGCAGCAGACAGGGAGGACCTAGAAAGAGAGTTTAGTGAAGAGGAAGTTTGAGAAGCCTTGACTAAGTGTGATGGCAATAAGGCTCCAGGCCCGGATGGGTTAAATATGAACTTCATCAAGACGAATTAAGAGACAATTAAGTTGGACTTTATGAATTTTCTTTCTGAGTTTTATGGAGATAGTTCAATTTTTAAGGAGCTTAATTCTACATTTATAACTCTCATCCCTAAGATTAGTAATCTGGTGGCTCTTAATGACTATAGGCCGATAAGCTTAGTGGGTTCTCTGTACAAACTTCTTGCCAAGGTGCTTGTTAATCGGCTTAAGAAGGTCATGAATTCGATTATAGGTGAGGCTCAAATGGCTTTCATAAAAAATCGGCAAATCACAAATAGCTTTGTAATAGCTAATGAGATTATTCACAGCTGGAAAAGGGACAAAAAAGGCGGCCTCCTAATCAAATTAGACTTTGAGAAAGCTTATGACTATGTCGATCATTCATTTTTGTTATCTATGTTACATGGGATGGGCTTTGGAGATAGATGGTGCAGATGGATACGTAGTTGCATTTCAACTCCGACTATGTCAGTTCTTGTCAACGACTACCCAACGGATCAGTTCTGCATGGGAAGAGGCCTTAGGCAAGGAGATCCTCTATCTCCCTTCCTATTCAACATTGTTATTGAAGCCCTGAATAGCATTCTTTTGAAAGCTGCAAATTTAAATTTGCTGAGAGGTGCTCGTTTAGGATCAGGAGAGATCAACATCACACATATTCAGTTTGCAGACGACACAATTGTCTTCATTGATCCTTCGATGCAAAGCCTTATCACCTTAAAAAAGATTCTACGCTGTTTCAAAATAGTTTCCCGGCTTAGAATCAATTTCCACAGATCGAGCTTAACTAGAATGGGAAAATCAATCTATCCGAATGAGGAATGGGAGTCTGTGCTTAGGTGCAGGAAAGCATCTCTTCCAATTACTTATCTTGGTCTTTCGTTAGGAGCCAACCCCAAAAATCTGAATTTTTGGAATTTTTGGAATCCGGTAATTCAAAAGATTGAGCATCGTTTAGCTCTTAGGAAGATGAAGTTTCTATCGAAAGGAGGTAGACTTGTTCTCATTAAGGCGGTCTTCTCGAGTATTCTGATGTATTATATGTCTGTCTTTAAAATGCCGATTGGGATTCCCAAAAGAATAGAGAAGCTCCAACGTTATTTCTTTTGGGGTGATGGGATTGTTAAAAAGAAAGTTCATTTGGTAAACTGGGAGCTAGTGTGCATGAGCAAGAAGAATGGGGGTCTTGGGATAGGCCATATGATCAATAAGAACAATAGCTTGCTTGCTAAATGGGTTTGGCGTTTTGGCAACGAAACCAATTCCATGTGGAAACAGGTTATATGTGCAAAATATGGTATGGATCCCATCAGATTTCGGTGGTCCTGGCAGAGTAAGGCTCACTCTTCTTTTTTTGTAAAGGCTGTTCACAATCTCGTTGAGAAGGGCTTCATTACAAAGAAGACTATGGCAGAGGGCTTTCAGGTGGTTATTGGTAAGGGTGACAGAGCTAGCTTTTGGACAGATATTATCTGGGACTCCATAGCTTTGAAGGCTGTTTTTCCTAGGATCTTTGCATTGTCATTATTGAAGGAGGGTTCTATTATGGAATTTGGAAGGTGGCTTGGCAAGAAATGGGTGTGGGAGATTCCTTTGAGACGTCCTCAGTTTGGATAGGAGGTAGACGTGTGGAGCTGTTTCAAGTCTGCATTGGATAGTGTTAAAATTTGGAGCTGGACTTTTGATAAGTTCTCTTGGACACAGTGTAACTCGGGTTTATTCTCTGTGAGTTATTTTCGGAAGTCCCTAGAAGGTCCCAACCAGTTGGTTGGGTCTGATGACTGTTTTATATGGGATGGTTTTTGCCCCCCAAAAATTCAGGTATCCCCTGGCAGCTTTATAAGGGAAGATTATTAGTGAAATCTACAATGATGAGGTTAGGCATGAAGCAGATTTCTAACCCTAATTGTGTGGTCTGCAAAGCCGCCATTGAAACTATTGACCATCTTTTTCTACATTGTGGGTGGTCTGCGAATCTATGGAAGCTTTATATGGGATGGTGGGATGTCTCCAGATGTGTTAATAGATGTTTCAACGAATGGTCAATTGGTTAGTCTGGTATGTGCCCAGCTCCAAAATATAAAAGAGCTTGGTTTGCTCTCTTTTTTGCGGTAATTTGGACCATCTGGGAATCTAGAAATCAGGTGGTTTTCAAGGGTACTGATGTTAGTTTGGTCTATGCTTCAGATTTGGATATATATAGGATAGCCTGGTGGTACAAACATTTAGGCAAAGGCTGGAAAGACCCTGTTTCTTCGTTAATGCTCAACATCAAAGATCTCTATGTTGACACAAAGGCTGCTAATTGTTCGAAGAAGGAAGAAAGCTGGACTCCGCCTACCTTTGATAATCTTAAGTTCAATGTTGACGGGTCGTTGAGAGGTAATCCTAGGTCTGCAAGGAACGGAGGGGTGCTAAAAGATTCCAAAGGCAAGGTTCTTTGCACTTTCTCTCTTTATTATGGCATTCAAGATTCTACTATGGCAGAGATGTTGGCGATCCTAAAAGCCTGTGAACTAGTGGCTTCTAAGCCGGACCTGGTGGGTAAGAATATAATCATAGCCAGTGACTCGAAGACGGTAGTTAGTTGGCTTAACAACAAAGATTTTGGGAGCATGATTCACCTGAATCTTTTGTACAATATCAAGAGCCTTATTCACGGTCTCGGAGGTGTTAAGGTTTGCTTTTTTCAACGGTCGTCCAATTCCTTAGCAGATAAGCTGGCCAAATTAGGATCAGCTAATAGTGGTGATAAGATTGCCTGGGTGGAGTTGTGATTCTTTTTTGCTTCTCTCTCTCGATGGGCTCTGTTTATGGGTTTTCTTCTTGTTTTATGGGGTGCTGTTGTGGCTTCGTGTTGCCTCTTATCGGGTGTTTGCTTGCTTGCCGCTCTTTAGTGATGAGTTTTGCTTTTGGGTCTGCTTTGGTGGGGGTTTCGTTTTGGATGATTTCCATCAGCTGTATGGTTTCCGGTTGCTGTCTTGGTGCCTGCTGCTGGCTTGTTTTCTAGTTTTGGTTTGTTTGTGTGTGTGCTTTGGTTGTTGCTTTGTTTTTCCCTCTGGGGTTTTTATGTGTGGGTAGTCTGTGCCCCCTGTGGGGTGTTTTTGCTCTTTCTTTGATTTGCATTGTCGGCTTTCTTGCCGATGAATAAACTTGCTGTTCAAAAAAAAGAAAAATGACTTAAATTAAAAAGATAAACTTTTTAACCTTTCACACATTGAATAAGTGATAGTTAATATATTAACATTAATTTACTAAAATAACCCCATGTAATTAAATTATTATAAAAAATATCACAATGAGGAAAAAAAATATCTTCAATTTCATCCAACCCAACCATAACCCTAACCTTAAAATTGAATCTCATGGAAGAAGGGGGCGGCGGTGTCGCCGCCTCCATCAATTGTGAATAAGGGTAACGATAAGCAAAAAGAACAACGAAACGACAAACACACATTTTAGGGTTAAATATATTTTTTTGAACAACAATATATTACCAAAGACGTTGAGCGCCAAACACACAACAAACAAAGAGCTACAGATATTTGAAAAAAAAAGATGTCACGTAGGATTAATAGAAATTTTGTTAATAAATCTTTCTCAAATGCAGCAGTGTATATTCATCCATAAACTGACGTGGTAAAAAAATATTAGACATTGTCAACATGACTGTCTACTTTCAGACGGTTTGTTGCACAACTACTTTTTACGATTGACTCAGCAAGTATTTAAAACTGACATTAATTTTAATCTATTTTTGGTAAGGAAATAAAAAAAACATAAAAAAATAGATCTGTCATTTAAAAAAATTGTGTTTTAGACAGAAACATTGGAGACCAAATTTGAGTTAATTGTATATCAAGTCTATTTTTATGTCATATAGTAAGCAAGTCTCTTAACATTGTTGCCATTTCAACGGTTATTAGGGTTCTGGCTTTTTTCTCTGTTTTTCATCTGCCTTTTGCCTAGTCTGTTTGGTTTTCTGGTTTGTTGCCTTGTTTGGCTTTGGGCTTTTTTGTTCGGTTTGTTTGCTTTCCTTCTCGCTTTTCCGGCGTTCTATGCCGATGAATAAATTTTACAGTCAAAAAAACGATTATTGGTATGCAAGTCACTTTTGCGTTGGAGATGCTCTACGGCTTCAGACTATCCACCAACCCGTTTATCCATGTCTTTAAGATTCTAGGTATTAATCACAAGTCAATTGACGAAGATTTTGTACCCAAGTCTAAGGCATACGTCAAATATCTTTAGATGCAATTTATCTTGCTACATCATAAATTTAACACTAAAGACTCATTAAGATCAATGAAACATAAATCATGCAAACACACAATCCAAATTAAGGCATTATGCAATTAACAACTTTTAATCCTGCAAAGAAAATTGAAAGCATGCACTTTTACATCACACGCGTTCACTTTAGATAGACTAGATGCAGACCCTAAAGGTGATCAATCAATAGAAAAAGAACATCTAGTATCAAGAAAACCAGAAATTAAAAGTTCATAAATAAATCTTGTAAATCAATAACTTAATACCAAAAATTCATAGATAGTTGAATTAGGGCATCATCTTATGCCTTAGCTAAAAGCTTAGCTAGACATAGCCATGAAAAACAAACCAAAAATCTGAATTCAAAACATAAACAAAAGGAAAAGCCTAAGAGAATAAAGGTGACAAACCAGGATTTGTCTTCAGAGCTCTTTCTTGCAGATTTGTGTGAGGCTTTAAATGAGTTGTGTTCTCCCAATTTATGGCATGTAGGATGTAGGAGGCCTTAAATAGGCTGCTGGAATATCCTAATTTTTCCCATAAATTTTTCTCCAAATTAAACTTGAAAAGCTTTACTTATGGCATGTTTGTTTATCTGAAGTGGTCTTAAAATTCAATTTTCAGATGTTTTGTTTGTTTTTGTAATAAGACTTTGGAGATCTGAAATTGGGTGAAAAATAATACTTAAAATAATAGTAAAATGAAAATACTTAAAATAAAGGGTACAGTAGCAAAAAGAAAACTACTTAATATTTAAGTGAAATCCTCTAAAGAAAAAAAAAAACAAACAAACAAGTTATTGTGTCTTAACGATTAAGACCTATTTAAGTACTTAAGACTACTAAGACATTTCTCCCATCTTAGCGTGAGGTATTCAAATCTTACTATCTCCATTTTATCCTTTAATTTTTATATGAATTTTCAATTTTCACTAAAAAAAAAACTTAAGACTATTAAGATTTTTAAGTTAAAAAAACAAATGACACCTTAGTTTATAGATTTATAAAACACCTTAACCTAAAATGATTATTTTTTCTTTACTAAAAATTGTCTTAAGTGATATAGTAATATATATATATATATATATATATATATATATAAACTAACACTAAAATCCTAAATACTTACCAAATTTGTAGTTTTATTACAAAACAAGAACTTCCTCTATATATATATATATATATATATATAGTCATTTTCATGTCAGTGCGCACTGAATAGAATTATATAAGGACATTGAATGTGAGCCACTCATTTATAAAAGAGTTTTGACAAGTGCATACATGCCAAGTCAAAATATATAAAATGAGTGGCCCACATTCAATGTCCTTATATAATTCTATCAGTGCGCACTTATGTGAAAATTATTGTATATATATATATATATAATTAATGCTATTTGGTCTTCTCCTTGGATCACAAGAGGGAGAAGGCAACAATTGCCTCATCCATATTATAGATGAAGTTTTTAAATGTAGTTTAATTTTAGTTAAATATATATTGAAATTAATTTTATAAAATCTTGCTTTAGTTTAAGTAAATTAAAAATATAGATGAAGATGATTTGGTTACAATGTCAAATACAAATACATATAATACTATATGATAAAAAAAAGTGTCAAATGATTGATTCATAGATGAAAAAACAAACCACTTAATATTAATATTTAGAAATTTAGAAAAAAAAAATTAAATAACTTATGATTGTCCAAATCTGTTGTCTAAATGATGTATGATGTTAGTTGTAATTATTATGTAAATCATGTGATAATGTGTTGGATAATATGTTGGTCACAACTCGTTATATGCCACATCATATGACAATCTAATATTACTCTAATAATTCTACTTATATAACAATACGTAAATGAAACTAGATATTAAGAAGAAAACACTCGATCCAATGGGGATAATTGGTGAAAAGTGCTACAAGACTTATTATCACACGTGACAATCAATGAACTAATATAAAAAAAATTAAATTCTTTTAAAAAAAGTGTCGGTCTTGTCTTAGGAATACCATATATATATATATATATATATATATATATATATTTATATTATCCAATCTACAGTACACCGACGTATGGTGTATCGGATTATTGTTGCATGTGATCGTTTATGAATAGCATGTGATCGCATGTATATAATGTTATAACATATAAGTTACATGTGATCAAGACAAAACAAACTGACTAAATTTTAATGTGGTCGCATGTGAGTTGTATATGATTATATATCACTATAAGAAAAGGTGATATTAATGAGCTTTAAAAAATGCCGTAAAAATCTTTTTACGGCATTTAATAAAATGTCATTA
The DNA here is from genome assembly GCA_033220585.1 of Dipteronia sinensis. Lineage (NCBI taxonomy): Eukaryota > Viridiplantae > Streptophyta > Magnoliopsida > Sapindales > Sapindaceae > Dipteronia > Dipteronia sinensis. The sequence goes on along the minus strand of CM065645.1, from coordinate 18,023,524 downwards.
TGAAGGAAGTCGTAAAAGAATATTAATCTATTATAACATGTAACAAATGCCACAAAAAATGTCGTAAAATAAATATTTTGGGACAGCCAACAATTTTCACATGAGAGACGATTTGGGGCAGCAAAAAATGTCACATAAGAGATGTTTAGATGTTTTAGGACAGCAAAAAAATGCCACGTAAAAGACATTTAGGGGCAGCAAAAAAATGCAGCATAAAAGATGTTTTGTGGTAGCTAAAAAATGCTGTGTAAAAAAATGTTAAACCAAAAAATGTTGCAAATATAAGAATTATTACCCATGAAAAACTATTTAAACTAATTAATAACAAATAAAATTGAACCATGTGATTACAATTAAAAACTATTATAATATCAAATTGAATATTATAAACGTAACATTATATTGTCAAAAAGTATACTACCAATAACATATTACAAAATCCACTACCACATCATTTATTCAACTACCCTAAAACACACTAAAACCTAGTCGAAGATAACATAGCTTTTAGGTCATGCAATAAAACTTCCAATTGCATGATCAAGAACTTGAAACTCAGAGGTTGGACGGATCAACAATGTATCTTCCATAATCGCACGCATCACCGCAATCTTCCAATAATCTGAGCCAAGAGGAGTATGATGTACTTTTGACATATGATCTTTTGAAGCAATCTTCCATTCTCCAACAACTTTCCCGGTTCCCATCCAATCTAGTTACTTACAATTAACATTCTCCACATTTCGTATGTTGTATTTGCTAGTAATACTAGATTTTTGGGACTGTGATAAAACATATAAAAGAATTTTTTTATGCTTTTCTATTAAATAAAATATATAAAGAAACTATTAAATGTTTTGATAAAAAAATCTGGATTAGGATCTTTTAAAAAATGATGTTAAAGTGGCTGATTACAGCATTTTTTAATCCGATAAAAAATCATTTGAACACATGTTTTACAGCATTTTCCATTATAAATCATGTAATTGAAATCAATTACAACTTTTAAAAAATGCCGTAAAATGAATGTCGTAAAAGCTTAAATTTCTTATACTGTTTGAATATATTGATGTGATCGTGCCAAAAAAGTCATGATCACATATAAATTTTGAAATGTGCACCATGCACCGGTGTAATATACATGGTTTTTAGTTATATTAACATTCCTCTGTATGTAATTTTTTTCATTTAATAAAAATATTTGATATTTCTAACAGCGTTTGGGACATAAATATATCTTATTTCTCATGTTGATTGCCTATTCACCTTTGCGTATAATATGTTAAGTTTCCAACTATTTTGGACAGATGGATGGGAGTTCACTAACAGCTGACTACATTGCCATTTTAAGAGAAAGGGTGATTTCATGGTTACCGGCTTAATCCTTGACTTGTGTTGCTATTTATGTAATCCAATTACTATTGTTAATAATCAAAAGCTCAATTATCAGAACATCAGAAAGTGATTAGAGCAGTAGCAGTCGTGATCATGGCATCCGAAATTGGTCAGAGCTTTGGATGTTAATCTGAGTTGTAGCAACTGCTAATGGTTCTCACGGCTTAAAGTTATTTAAGTTAGTAAAATGAGTCATGTGATTATTGTCAACTCATCAATAATTAGTCACATGTTGTTTAGTGAAGCTGATACTATACTTGTAGAAATAGTATGCACATCAATCATCATGTCACTATAAGAAATTTGTTATTTAGTAACTAACTTTCTATGACCACATAATAAATGGTAGTAGAATGTTATTTTCTGCAACCATTGTAACATGGTAATTGCAACAAAAACAAATTATAGATCCAAATCATTCTGGGACAAATTTTTTGTGATTTGTGACTTAAAATTTAGTTAAGGAAAATATGTTTCGGTGACTATGTTCAATTTGGTTGCGAATGGTTGATTAATACACTGATTCTTTCTGTGTCTATTAATTGTTGTCGACAAAGAGGTAAGTAAAATTTAGCGCCATTTTTTCCCACCAAAAGTATACCTTTCGAGACCAAATATAAAGCATTAACAACTATAAAGTTAGTCACACAATAAGTCTTTTGTGTCTAATATATTTAGTCGATAAATAATGTCACTGTTATTTACGTATTATTCGTGACTATAATGTTAGTTGGAAAATAACTTTTCCCACTACTGATATTTTTATTTGCCAAAGGTGCATTTTAGCGCCAATCTTTCCGTCCAAATGAATACTTTTTTAAGACCAAATATATTGAGTTAGCAACTGTACTTTTAATTGGAGAATTAATATTTTGTGTCTAAGTATCTTTAGTTGTAAAATAAGAAAAAGAGTTGCACAATTCTTTCTAAAAAAAATAATAAAAAAACCTTAACATGACCATAAGTCAATGCATTTATGACTATTTCTGTATTATGGATATAGTCAGCAATATATATATATATATATATATATATATATATAAAATATTTTATTCTATAGTTCTACAACTGAAAAGAAAAGAAATCTAAAAAAAAAACAATAATAAAACCGAAAAGAAAAGAAAAGCACACAGGTCATGCGTTTTCTTCTGAGTCTCAATAAAACCAAGGAAAAAAAGAAAGTCTTTGTTTCCTAATCCAAATCGGTTTCCATCTCAGAGAAGGAGATGTTTTGGATTTGCATATCAAGTACACTGAGCTGGACGCTATTAGTGTTTTCCTGCTATCTTTTCCTTCATTGCTATATAATCTTTAACCCTAAATCCCAAATCGATTTTTTTGCTCACATCGTTACAATCAACGAACACTGTTGGATTTGGATTCGAAGTTCGTCGATTTTAGCCTTCACGGATTGGGTAAGTTTTCTATTTCTTTGATAGAATTATGCCATGCTTTATTTTAAATTTGGGTTGTAAGGATTTTCGATTGAATTCTTATTGTTGATAGTCTATTCAATGTGGGTTTTAAGGATTTTAAGGGATTTCTTTGATAGAATGATATGCTATACTCTGTTTTGCTAATTCTTCAATTATGCCTTTTGTTAAGATGATAAGAGTAATTCAAGAAAAGAAGAAGAATAGGAAGAATGAGAAGCATAAAGGAAATGTTTGCATAATAATTCGATATCTGAGAAACCCATTACAATTTGGATGACTATTTATAAGCCAAACCATCGAATGAGCAAAACAACTGATACAACAAAATGGAAATAATGGGCATAAATAACATGTGCATGATTCCCACACACATTCTGCATAACAAATAAACAGACAGTAAAACAGGGCACTAAGCCCACTACTTATTTGCACAACTTAAAAAATAACTAATTGAGACATGGTCATCCACATGATCCACATATCCCGCCCACTTACTTAGCAGAGGCCTGCTTGGTACGTGAGTGCATGGTGGTTTATGATGCACTTGTCGTATTTTCAATTTCTTTAACTCTCGGTTTCAACTTTGCTACAATTTGGGTTTTAAGGATTTTAAGGGATTCTTTGATATAATGATCGAATGTTATACTATCATTTGTTAAGTCTTCAATTAGGTCTTTAATTAAAACTTTCAGTTTCAGTTTGGTTGTTCTTAAACGAGAAACCAACAACTTTGTCTTTACTTGATATTACAAGTAACAGAAGAAAGAGTTGTAGTTGTTCATGTATCAGCTGTGTCACCAGAGATGGATGATACAATAATTCTTGTATACCTAGCTTTTTATTTTATATCTTAATCAAATCCTAAGAAAGAAAATCTATATTTTTTTCAACAACAAAAAAACCTCAAACTCAAATCATAGATGAAAACCCTTGTAATACTTTCAATAATAATAAAAAAAAAACCCTTGCAGTAACTGCTCTTTATAATTTCATCAATATAAGCAAAACCAAATAGATCTAGTCATATTTTGTTTTATGTAAATTGATATATCTCAATAAGTAAAATGTATGAATTTTAGTGATTCTCTTGCTTTACCAACCAGATATATATACTTGACCTACAATCACTTTTTGTCATCCATATCGTAATCCTGGGCAGTAGTTCCTCTATTTGGTTAAAATTCAGTCTCATCCCATAACCAGGACAAATTGGAGAAAATCCACTCCGCCCAACAATAACTGAACTTTATCAATCATCAATTCTAACTCTATAGTCCATACCCTACAACTTAACATGAGTGTAACCATTAAGAAAGCTACTTACTCTAGTCAGACCATAGTTTTATGTGCCTAGCTGGCCCCGACTTGGCCTTAGAGATAATTCTTTAGGGACCAGGTTACCCATGAATGTTGTCACTGTTTTTGTTCTGAATGTTATGATCATCCCTGGGAAAAACCTTCTTTGCCTCAACACTTCTACCATTTATCATGTGCTTATCCAGCACAACTCTTTTTGCAATAGTAGGATTAGCAAAAACAGTAAAATTGAATCCACGGTCACGACCTATGGTTCAATCCTTCATTATCACAGCTTTTTTTTTACTCTCTGTTGAATTACACTAGAATACTTGAATACTTTGTGTATGTTATACTATTGTTTGACACTTGCAAACTTGTAACTTAATTTTACAATTTAATGAATTTCGATTTTTAATAATGAATCTTTTTTTTGCTGTTATTTGTTATGGAGGTGTGGGCGGTGTGGGCTTCTTTGGTGATCGAGAGCTGTTGCTATTTGTTGTGATTTGCTGAGTAGAGGTTTGTTCCATGATATTAATGTTTAATAGTAATATAATATCATATTTTAATTATTTAATATAATAATATCAACTTTCTTTGAAACCCAAATAAAATATTACTTAATTATGAGAAATTAGAAAAGCATGTTATTTTTTCTGAATTTATAGATTACACAAATTGATAATTAAAAGTTGAAGTCTACATTTACTTGTAATGTTTATGATATGTATATATACTATTGATGTATTTATATTAGATGACAATACAAGTTACTGTTACAACCACATTTTCAGTTTTGTTTTGTTTAAAGTTTCTGGTCTAGTTGTTTCCCTGCTCGATTTTGTCATTGTTTTTTTAGCGCTTCTTGTCTCTCTGTTTTGTTGTATGGGCTTGTGTGGTGGGCCTTTTTACCTCCTTCTATTAATAACATTGTTGGTTTTAAAAAAACTAAAACTAATACAAACAAATGATTAAATAGTAAAAAAAAATATTTATAGTGATAGAAATGATTGCAATCAAGAATTCTAGATTTAGATACTAGACCTAATATTGTACACAGAACCCAATCTTTTGTTAGTTTACATTCTAGGCGTAGAGATTATACCATGTATAATACAATGATCAAATTTTTTTATTAGTTTTCACTTTAAAAATAGAGATTGGACCTTGTACAATACAATGAACAAATCTTTTGTCAGTTACGTACAATCTAAGAAGGCCAAATATAATCTGGCCATACAATAGTCAATTAAGGGGGAAGGAAATAATATGTAAAATTGCAATTTCTATACATAAGAAAATAGTAATATTCTACTTGGACAAGGGTAATGAAATAGAATAATTTACCATTACAAACAATTAATGTTGTTGATAGTCTACAAGAAACTAGAATATATTAATAATAGACTAAATGATCAAAAATACTAAATCAAAATTTAAAAACACTAAATCAAAATTTAAGAGTTGTTCGATCCGCACAGTGACAACTTTAGATTAAAATGAATGTATGATAACTTTATCTTTAGCTACCAACTTTGATTATGACCACGATAAAAAATCAGCTCTATAGATAATTTATTTACTTATGTTAACTACTAAAAATTTCATTATTCAACTTGAATTTAAACATCTTATTCACTATAGCAATTCTGATTGGAGTGTAAATACGGGACACAAATAAAAATTATAAAAACATAAGAACAATTATGACACAAATACAAATGGCATGCAGATTTGAAATCTTCAATTCGTACTTAAGCATCGAAACTTATTTTGAGATGATCAAACTTGTAAATTGTTTTATTAATGTTTATATAGGTAATTGAGGATGGATAAGAGTTGGATTTGGTCGCATAATAGATTATCAAAAGAATACAGAGATGGTATTCAGTCATTCATTGATGTGGCAAGAAATCATTTAGACCATTACAATAAAACGTTATGTCCATGTAAAGATTGTCTAAATACGAGGTCACATAATATACCAACCATCAAAGCACATCTAAGGGAACATGGGTTTTCACGAAGATATGGTACATGGATATTTCATGGAGAAAAAATAGATCACATTAATGAGAACTTGAATGAGGAGACTGTTGATTTAGGTGACAATGAAGGTGAAAATGATGATGATGATTATTATATAGGAATGTTGAATGATGCACTACGTCCAATGGATACGAATGTTGACATGGGTTTGGGAGAGTCGACAAATGATAGTAACAATGATTTACCGGATGGTGATGGTGACAAATTTGATGATTTATTTGCTGCAGCCACGCAAGAACTTTATGCGGGTTGCACAAAGTTTTCAGTTTTGAGTTTTATTGTAAAGTTGATGCACATTAAGGTGCTCAATCATTGGAGTAACAAATCATTTGACTTGTTGCTTCAATTTCTTAAAGATGTTCTCCCTCAAGGATCAAATATTCCATTGTCATATTATAATGCAAAGAAAATGTTGCGTGATATGGGTTTGGCCTATGAATCTATTCATGCATGTAAACATGATTGTGCTTTATTTTGGAAAGAGCATGCAGGAGCTGACAAATGTCCAAGTTGTAACGAGTCTAGGTATCAAATTGATGATGGGAAAGGTAAACAAATACAGCATAAGATATTGCGATATTTTCCGTTAAAGTCTAGACTACAAAGGTTGTTTATGTCAAGACATACAGCTTCTGATATGAGGTGGCATAAGGAAAAACGAGTTGAACAAGAAGGTGTTTTTAAGACACCCATCTGACTCTGAATCGTGGAAGTACTTTGATATGCAATATCCTCAATTTGCATAGGATCCACGAAATGTACGTTTGGGTCTATCCACGGATGGTTTCAATCCATTTGGAAATATGAGTAATGCATATAGCATGTGGCCAGTGGTACTAGTGCCATATAAAATGCCACCATGGAAATGCATGAAAACCCCATTTCTCATGATGTCATTGCTTATTCCTAGTCCACAAGCACCTGGAAAGGATATTGATGTCTATTTATGACCTTTAATTGATGAATTGAAGGAGTTATAGGACCATGGTGTTGACACTTATGACGTATGCGGTGGAGAAACTTTTCGTTTGCGTGCATGTATTATGTGGACGATTAACGACTTCCCTGTGTATGCAAATTTGTCTGGTTGGAGCACTAAAGGATATAACGCATGTCCAGTTTGCAATGGTGATACATCTTCACAACTATTGAGAAATAAAATATGTTATATAGGGCATTTCGTCGATACTTGAGTCTCGATCATCCTTGGCGAAGAAGTAAGAAATATGATGGTAATGTAGAAACTAGGGATGCACCTGAGATGTTATTGCAAAGATAAAAAGAAGCAAATCAAGAGGGGTGAGATTGGATCGACTCATAACATCTGAAAATGGAAAGCTCCATGTTGATTTCTCAAGTGGCAAACCGAAAGGTCCTAATGCAGAGATGTTCTCTACAGAGATAGGCATTGTTGTTAGGAGTCATGCACCTCTTAATGTGGAAAAATGGGATGACATACATGAGGAAGAAAACACAACCATTGATTGATCGTGTGTTGGTAAATTATCTTGCCCAATAATGCTTATATTACTCATACTTTGCATATTAAAAAGTGTAGCTGATAACATTTTTTAATTTTAATTGTAGAGCAAGTTTGATGTTGATATCTCGAGGCCATATGTTAAAGAGGATGCGGTTGCGATTTAACAGATTTCGACACAAACTAAATGAGGAATTTAAGAGCTTTTCTAACAAAAAAGATGCATTGTAAAACCGACCAGAATACCTTGATAGTCAAGATTATTGGGTGTTTCTTTGTGATCGTTTTGATAGTACCAAATTCAAGGTAATATTGAAATTTATTTATTTTTTTCCAAAATGTAATAGTTTACAATTCATTACACAAAACAAGTATTCTAACTCATGATGTAGGATCGTTCTGATAAGAATAAAAAAGAATAGAGGGGAGTTGCCTTTTGTTCATCGTGGTGGGTCAAAATCTTTTGATCAACATATGATGAAAATGGTATGATCAATTTACTATACTATTAATTTGAAGTTTTCAATGATATTTATGTATATAAGTTATATTATATATAATATTGATAATTTATTAGGAAGTTGAAGAAGGGATGGCTCTTGGAAAAATTGCTTTATTCAAAAAGTTACATTGGAGTGAGGAGAAAGGATGGATCAAACCAGAGACTAAAGCTTTATATGTAAGTTATTGAAATGTATATATTGTAATATTTGTGAGACTTCTATTTCTTATATTTCTAACATGTTGCACATATTCTCTAGCATTGCAAACACACATTTTTGTATCTTGTGTGGTTGTGTCGTGTAAAACAAAAAATCATTCTCTTAAAACAATACGTTATTCTATATGACAAATTAAAAACTAAATGAACTAATATTTTCTTATATGTTTTAAGGCAGTATGTTTAATATGTAAGTAGATAATGTTGTATATGCATGTTTGTATTAAGGTTGAATTGTTCATAATTTTATTTGTATATTGTTAAAAATTTACAGGAAGCAATGATTGGATACTTAGGGAATGAAGATTCTGAAAATGGATCAGAGCTAATATCTGAAGCAGAAATTTGTATCAAGGTTCTTGGAAACAAATCTGGTTATCTTAAAGGCTTGGGAATAGTTATGCCTCATAAGACATCATCGTCATCTTCTAATGTTGTTTCACCTTAAAATATTGAGCTAAAGGAAAAGGTTGAACACCAAGATCAACTCATACTAGAGTTGCAAGCGCAAAATGCAAAAATCATGGCAATCATATCCAAGTTTGCATCTTCCAACATTGGATCATTCAGTATGGATCAAGATTCTCAGTTATCTTAAAGTATTATTTTATCGTTTATCTTCTTTAATCTTTTAGAAGTTTGGACCGGTATAAACTTATTGAATGTTTATTTTTTATTTGATAACCTTATTATGATTTGTTGAATACAAACATATTTGCTTTTTATGCTAGTGAATTGATTTTAAGTTATTTTTGTTTATTTTTATCATTTTTTTTTACAATTTGGTACAATGTATATTGGATTCTAAATATTAAATGCAGTAAATTGCTTTTACCACCCAAAATAATAGTCACGAATTTATATAAATATTAGTCACAGTAACATTCAATCGGTAACCAAACAAATATTGGATGCTAAATATTAAATCAAATATAGTTTTTTTACCACTAACTAAATTAGTCTTAATTCAAATTAATATTAGTCACTGAAACAAACAATCAGTAACCAAATTGTTGTTGCAAAATATAACATTCATTAACTTTAAAGATCGTTGTCGTTAAATATAACAATAATTTTACAACCAAATATTTGGATGTTGAAACTAACATTTCGCGACTAAATTTGTTTAGTTGCAAAATAACTATTAAATTCACAACAAAAAATTTGGATGCAGAAACTAACATTTCGCAACTATATTTGTTTAGCTGCAAAATGACTATTAAATTTATTTGGTTGCGAAATGTAAGTTTTTGCATCCAAATATCTGGTTGTAAAGTACCATCAATAACTATTGCTTTTGATTCTTTAAAATCTTAAACGACTAATATAAATACAATCTACAACTAAATCAATGGTTGCAAAATGTGTATCTTTCTGTAACTAAATAATTGTTGGTTGCAAAATCCTTTTGCGTCCAGCCTACCGCTACTAACAGGTGACCAAAATAAATTGGTTACGAAACGTATTTGCTAACCAAAAATGAACCTTGCGCGACAAATAATTTAGTTACAAAATATGCTTTTTCTTGTAGTGTGTTGATTGGAGTGAGATCAATAAAAGTTTGTTACATTTGTTCTAGAAGTTTGTTATAGTTTTATTCTGAAATTTTCCTACACACTTTCTCAGTAGATTTTCCTGAGAAAATACAAAGTTTGATGACTATCTCTTAATTATGCAACGGATAAAATTTTCAAGAAAAAAAAAAACTGCCAACCTTAAAATTTTATAAACTGTTTAAGTGATCTTTTTGTATGTATACTTTGTTAGATATACCATATGTGATCAAATCTCACATTGAAAAAACATATAACAAGAGAAGAATATGTATATATATATATATGTCACAACTCAATAGACTAGTCTTTTGAGTTATAGGTTACAACTCTCGTAAGGCTATTCACCAATAAATACTTTTAACATAACTTTTACAATCACTGAAATTGACACTTGATTACTGACCCCTACAACTTTATTCATCTCACATTACTTGTGGTGTTAACTATAGAGCCTAACTAATTAGCGCATGCACAAGGAGATGGTTTAATATAGGCCAATTCAACTCAATTATTCATCTCATGTAATATAATGTATTGATGTTAAATGTTTTGGAGATCATATAGTCTAATCCTTAAATTTGATATGTATCTTTCTTGTTAAATTTGATCTATATCCTTTTTTGTTTAATATAAATTTGATCTTATAGTCTAAGTTTTAATAGTTGTTGGAGAAGTGACAAAGGTTTTAAGAATTCTCGTAAATGGGTGGTTTGTTAGAAATTTGACATGTGTTTCCAAATGAACCAAATACATTCAAATGATGATCTGAAAGTGGTCAAACTGGATTTACTGATGTGTTTTAGGTGACATCGGAAAGAAGAGGTCGAGACGAAGACAACGGCGAAAACAGTGCCAGTATTTGAGGTTGGACGATGGACGCATCGTCCCAGAAGACATGCATGTAGAAGTTGGTTTTAGTGTTGTTTCAGGATTTGTTTCAGGATTTCATAGTTATGATGTGTTTTTTGATTACTTTAGGACTAAGAATACTCAACCTATAAATATGAAGGCTTATTCTTTGGTTGTATACACATGGAGAGACCTAAGAGACACTTGGAAACATCAAAGAGAGGGAGACCTAAAGGAGTGAAACCTTGGGCTAGAGAGATCTAGAGGGAGAACTCTAAGGAGATCCCAAGGATATTGGGGAGCAGCCAATAGGATATGGGGGGGATGCCAAAGAGATATCTGGGGGACACTTAGTGGGGTAAGAGCAAGTTGTGAGCTTAGGGCTTGGTTAGTGATGTTGGGGCTCTGTAAGGCTTAGTTGTAATTGAGGTTTAAGGTTTGAAAGAATATTGAGTGTGAAGTTGTAACAATTTTCTACATTGTGGTATTTTTATCTCATTGCTTGTTGGTATTTAGTAGTGGTTTTTACTTATTTTAAGTTTTTCACGTAAATTTTTTTTTCTGTAGAAATGACATTGCATTAAACATTCCTCATCTCTAATATAAAATGAAGAAAAAATAAACATTATCTACTGATCCAGCTCCTCTTCAAAAAGAAAACTAATTTGGATGAACATACATCCAAATAAGTTGATCCACTCTACAAAAGTTTGCAGCAATTAAACAAACAACAAGACCAAAACCAAAAGGAAATGACATAATAAATACCCTTAAGATCATTAACAACATCGTAAGGACTGGGTGTAATGGTTTCCAACGTTGCACTTTCCACCATGAAACTAGGTTTAGGGCCCTCTGGCTGCCTCTTTGTGCTAAAGACCTCACCTCTTGCCTTTGCTTCAGCCTTGAGTTCATCATTCTTTATCTTCCTCAATTTCAATTCCTCGGTGCATCTTGAAGGCTGACCATGCTCCACTCGCACATGGATCCCCTTTCTAATTATCCAATTACCGACCTGCTTGTTGACTTCGACACCGATAGTGCACTTGGTGACATTCTAGACGCGACCATTGCGTCCATGGTAGAACTTGTGAGGCATACCCTTGTGAATGGTACCATTAACCTTGATGTCGACGTATTCGCTGATCTTGTAGGTCTTCAAGTAGGTGGAAAGAGGGATGTATCATTTCTTCCTGAATGCACGAGCGAACAAATCCCTTGTACGGGACCTCAAACCATGACCCCGACATCTTCGCTCTCTCTCTCTCTCTCTCTCTCTCTCTCTCTGTTGATGCTTAAGAAGAAGTGAGTTTCTGGTGGTTCCACGTTGTTGATGATTATCTCAAAATAACATGTATTTGTATTTTAGGCATATTTGTAATTTGGGGTTTTATTAGGCTATGTTGTAATTAACTAAAAGTCACACTATATAAGTTGTTAGTTGAGCTTTTAGACTAAGTGTGTGCAAATGTGTAAAGATAACAAAAGCTTGAGAGAAAAACGTAGAACAAAGAGTGATTGTGAGGTTAAAGGATTGAGACCTAGAGGGAGAGAGAAGGCTTGTGGGATAGAGGTAATCTTTTTATACTTGTCATTCTCATTATTTAGTGAAATCGGTACCTCTATGGACGTAGACAATTTGGTGAACCACGTAAAAAATTGCTTGTGTTATGTTGTGGTTTTTTACTTGCTCTTGTTGATTATGTTTCCTAGTTTCTTGTATAACTTTAGTGTTCTTATTAGTCCATTCAAACAAGGTCTTGGAAGGAGTTGGTGATAGTTTTTGATTTTGCCTATAAGGTATTCGACGAAATTACCAAGTGAACTCAAGAGTGTTGTTGTCGCACTACTTACAAGTGGTATCAGAGCTTAGGCTATTTTAGGTTGTTTGCAATGGCCGAGAGGGGTAGTACATCGTCTGGAAGCTCCGATGGGGTGAAGTTTGAAGTGAAGTCATTTAATGGGAAATCAAACTTTACATTATGGCAAAGGAAAATGAAGAACATCCTTATCCATCAAGACTTGTATTTCACGGTTGATGGAGTAGAGAAAAAGCCTAAGGATATGTCAAAGGAAACGTGGAAGGTGTTGGATGAGAAGGCTATGAGTTCCATTGAGTTGCATTTTTCCGATGAAGTGATATGCAATATTATGGAAGAGAAGAGCGCTAAAGGGACTTGGGAGAAGCTTAGGAAGCTTTACATAGGTAAAACCTTGTTCAACAAATTGACTCTCAAAGACCAACTCTATGGGCTCAAAATGGAGGAGGGTGGAGATGTCATGGCACACTTGAATGACTTTAACCGGTGTATTAGTGACTTGATATGGGTTGATATGAAGTATGAAGAGGATGATAAAGCTCTCTTGTTATTGAGATCTTTATCAGATTCTGATGTAGATTGAAAATTGGGACAAAAAATCGATCGATGAAAGAAAGGATAAATGAATCGGATCCGTTGATTCGCACACGAATACCGGAAACGAAACCTACTATTATGTTGTTGATCCGCTCATGGATACCAGGATAACAGGCTTCAAATACGTTGATCTTCACAAGATACAGTAAATGGAAGATAAACAGAACAAATTCTCTAACTTTTTTTATTCATTCAACAACTTCTCATTTTTCAAACCTAATACAAGCTATTAAATAAGGAAAAACAACCTACAAATATTAGGATTCAATATCCCGTAAAATCCTAAACAAAATAAAACAACTAAATCACTAGGATTCAATATCTTCTAAAACTCCTAAATAAGAGGTCTAAAACAACTAAACTAAATCAGAAAAAGAATCCCAAAATAAAGGAACAAAAACGAATTGTAAATAAAATAGGAAACAGGCGGTTTGTTTCACACTAAACTAAATTGCCAAATTTAGATGTACTGCAGCCCGTTACAGAAGACAAAGTCTTCATACATAATAAATGTTGGGCTTGTCTTGGGCTTTCCGAAAACATATTATAATAGAAAATCCGACCCCATTTGCTCTCTGTAGATGCCCACGAAGTTCAACCCGGATTTGGTTATCCCACGCGACCCAAATACGAATTCGCCACCCATACGAACTCGCCATCCGCTCTGCATCATATTCCTTCAAGCATTTTCGGACTACTTTGTTGTTTGGAAAGGAAACTCTCCAATGTGATGCTGTTGTTTCCGAAATAATTTCTTATGTAAAATTGAACAAGGTAAAGGGCATTACAAGCGGGATTGTAGGAAGATTAAGGCGGAGATCAAGGAAGGAAAGAAAGCCGAGACAAGCTCTAAGGCTAATGTTGTATCCAAAGATAATGGTGAGTTATTGTCGATAGCCTCGACTAGTTATGCTTCCGATGCATGGATTCTTAATTCCGGGTGCTCTTTTCACATGTGTGCAAATCGGGATTGGTTTGACACGTATGTGTCTCAAAGTGGAGGCGAGGTCCTAATGGGTAACAATGCAACTTGCAAGGTCATTGAGATAGGTACAATCAAGATCAAGATGTTTGATGGGATTGTGAAAACCTCAAGTAGTGTGAGACATGTTCCGACACTCAAGAAGAATTTGATATCTCTAAGCACACTTGATACAAATGGATGTTCTTTCACGGCAAAGAATGATGTGATCAAGGTGTGTAAGGGATCCATGGTGGTGATGCGAGGTACAAAATTGGGCAACAATCTTTATAAGCTTTCAGGGAACACAATTTTAGGTGGAGCTGCTATCTCCACGGAAGAATAAAATTGCAAAAATGATACTCAACTTTGGCATTTAAGGCTAGGGCATATAAGTGGGAGAGCATTGCAAGAACTAATAGGCGACAATTGTTAAAAGGTGTGGGGTCATGCAAGCTAGAATTTTGCAAGTATTATGTTATGGGAAATCAATGCAAAATAAGCTTCAAAGTTCCAAGCAAGGGGTTGCTTGATTATAAACACTCCGATGTGTAGGGGCTCGCACCAACTAGATCAAATGGTGGAGCTCGCTACTTTTGTTACTTTCATGGATGATTTTTCTAGAAAAGTTTGGGTTTACTTCATGAAGAAAAAAGCCGAGGTCTTTGAAAAGTTCAAGGAATGGAAGGCGGAAGTGGAGAACCAAACGGGGAGGAAGATCAAGTATTTGAGAAGTGACAACAGAGGTGAGTACAAGAGTTGCAAATTTATTAAATTTAACAAAGTTAAAGGCATCACCAGACATTTCACAGTGAAGAAAAATCCTCAACAAAATGGTGCCGCGGAGAGGATGAATAGAACGCTCTTGGAGAGAGCTAGATGCACGAGACTTTATACGGGGTTGCCCAAATCGTTTTGGGTTGAAGCGGTTAATCATGCCTGTTATTTGGTTAACCGGTCACCATCAAAGATACTTGAGTTTAAATTGGCGAAAAAGTATGGATGGGCAAGGAAGTTGACTACTCTAATTTGAAAGTTTTCAGGTGCAAGGCATATGCTCATATTCCTAGTGATGAGAAGAACAAGCTACAATCAAAGTCACTTGAATGCACATTTCTCGAGTTTGAGAAAGGAGTGAAGGGATTCAAGCTTTATGATATGGCCAACAAGAAGAAAATTCTTAGTAAGGAGTCTTTGATAAAGCCTTCATGCCGAAGGAAGATGCCAAGGATGATAGTGAGAGATGAGTTGTGACCGAAATTCCTATTACTACAAAGATTAGTGATAGCGGAAATGAGGAGGTACAACAAGAAGTGATTCTTGAGGAACCTAGATCCATAGCTAAAGAAAGGCCAATGAGAGTTTCAAAGCCACCGCAAAGGTACAGTTGGGATGATGAGAATGATGGAGTGCATTTTGCACTCATGGCTAGTGAGAGAGATCCAACTACATTTAATGAAGCAATTGGTTGGCATGATAGAGTAACTTGGGTGAAGATTATGATGGAGGAGATGGAATCTCTTGAAAAGAACTCCGTTTGGGAGTTGGTTCCTAAACCTAAAGACTGAAAAATTATTGGTTGTAAATAGGTATTTAGGAAGAAAGAAGCCATACATGAGAATGAAGCACCGAAGTTCAAAGCACGGTTGATTGCTAAAGGGTACTCACAAAAGGAAGGCGTTGATTACAATGAGATTTTCTCACTGGTAGTGAAGCACACATCTATTCGGGTATTGTTACCCTTAGTAGCTCAATATGACATGGAGTTGGAACAACTTGAAGCGAGGACAACATTTCTTCATGGAGATTTGGAAGAGATCATTTATAGGGGTGGGTAAAAAATAAATAAACCGAACCGATCCAATCGGTATTTTTTTTCCTGTTTTCTTATGTTGGCCGGTTCAGTTCGGTTCATTTTTTTGAAAACCGATTGAATCAGTTTTTTTCTCGATTCGCTATCCCAAACCGTAAAACTGAACCGAGATCCAACATATATTAAAAAAACTAGTTTAATGTTTAACAGTCTATGAAACTATAAAACTATAAAAGTGTGTCACAACATAATTGTTTTTCTTTATTTTTTTTCTGAATATTATTTTAAACTAGTAATTTCAATTTGTTCAAACCCATAAATTTAATTTGGTCGAAGGCCCAAAAGGATTAAAGTATAAGAATATGTGTAATAATTAAAGCCCATGAATTTGACCAAATATGACCAAAACCAAAAAAAACGAACCGAACCGAACCAGTCCAATTCGGTTGGTTTTTGATCTGTTGACATTTATAAATTTTATTGGATCGGTTCATATTTTCAAAAACCGAAATTTAATGGTTTTTTATCGGTTCTATTGAAAAATGAACCGATCCATTAAATGTTCACCCCTAATCATTTATATGGCTCAACCAGAAGGATTCAACAAACGAAAAATGAGAACTTTGTTTGTAGATTAAAGAAGTCATTTTATGGACTCAAGCAATCTCCAAGACAATGGTACAAGCGCTTCGATTGCTACATGTTGAAGATTGGCTACAAGAGAGGTGAGTATGATTGTTGTGTTTATTCTTATGTGTTTGATGATGGTACAATTATCTTGTTGATGTTGTATGTGGATGATTGATCGTGCCTAAATTGTTGTATATTTCGGCCCTCATTTCCTATTCCTTTGTCTCGTTCTTGTGTGTATTTTCTGTATATTTTATGTCTAATAGGCTCGTTGGTGCTAATTGCAGGCAATAGATATAATTCTAGTGTTAGAAGCGTTTTACGGGAGTTTTGGCCGAAAGGGGCAAAAGGTTGTTGAAGGAAAGACAAAGGGTCATTAGCAACTCTAAGAGTGCAGGTCAAGTGCAGGTCGCAACCGCACTCCAACCGCACTCCTTCCCACAGCCGAGACCTGATTCATGAAGGAAAGATAAAGTGCGGGTCAAGTGCGGGTCATCCAACCGCACTCCACCCGCGCTATTGCCAAAGCTAGATAAGTTGATTTGTAAGTGACAGATAAAGTGCGGGTCAAGTGCGGGTAATCCAACCGCACTCCACCCGCACTCTGTGCGCGACAGCTTCCGTTTTCAAGCTTAAGTAACCTATTTTTCCATCCCCTATAAATAGAAAAGCATGGGAACGAACCAAAAGACTCCAATATCTCCCAACACTTGTATTTTCTATTTTCTTTACATAGTCTAAGCTAGAAACACATCTCCCTCTCATCCAAACCATCTCTACTCAATCAAAGGCAATTAGGAGACTTGGATTCATGATTCAAGGAAGGAGATCAATCTTCAAGGGTTTTCTTTCTACACTCTCTCTTAGTTTATTGGTTTGTAATAGAACATGAGTAGCTAAAATACCCTACTATGGGGTTGATGTTATTTGTTTGATGGATATTTGGTTTTTGTAAATAAACTGTATGTGTTATATTTATTCTATCTTTATATTTTATTCCATTGCTTGAATTGATTTCCATTATTGATTTGCTTAGATACACCCTTTTTGCATGTTGATTTGGATTACTTGAGTAGGCAATTAGGTTGTCTAATGCTCCATTGAATGGAAGGATTTCTGGAAATCCGGCTCTACAACCATGCCTTTAATCTAATCTTGAATTAGTGGCTTTCACTATACACCCTAAGTTAGCCACTTGTGAGAGAATTAGAAGCCTCCACTATACACCCTAGGTTGGCTACTTTAGTGATTTTACGAGAACTAACCTTCGAGTAGAATGCGGTTGATAACCTTGAGCCTCATCCAATCTCAAACGGGTGGCCTTCACTATACACCCTAGGTCGGCCACTTGTGAGGGAATCGGAAGCCATCAATATACACCCTAGGATGGCTACATTAGTAATAGGTTAAGCCATAGCTAGATAGATGAGCATTCATGGAAAAAAGTCTTGATTGAGTAACTAGTCATTGTTGGTTGCTTAGGAGGGATTAATCACTAGTATGA
The DNA here is from genome assembly GCA_033220585.1 of Dipteronia sinensis. Lineage (NCBI taxonomy): Eukaryota > Viridiplantae > Streptophyta > Magnoliopsida > Sapindales > Sapindaceae > Dipteronia > Dipteronia sinensis. The sequence goes on along the minus strand of CM065645.1, from coordinate 18,005,414 downwards.
GGTCTTCGCTATACACCCTAGGTTGACCGCTTGCTAGAGATATATACCAACACTATACACCCTAGGTTGGTTACATTTGTCAAAACGTGCTTAATTGAGAGTTTGTTGCAATTGCCCCAATATTCACTTAAGAGTCCATCAACTCCGTAGTTCCATCATCATACATTAATCACTCCATTTTCATCCCATTTTATTTTCTGTCATAGTTTAGTTTAAATTATATTTTCATTCACCATCACTTTTTACTTTTATGCATACTAGTTATATTAATCCTAATCTTATCAGCGCTACCCCGATCTCAGTGGACGACACCCGTGCTTACCGCTTTACTCTTATTTATACTTGTGAACGCATCGCATAGGTTTTATAAATTGTTTTGCTGGACGGTTTTCTAACGGTGAAATTCTTCTCATCAGTGATATGCTTATAGCATGTCGGGATATGTCAAAAATTGATAAACTTAAAGGGCTTTTGGGTAGAGAATTTGACATGAAGGATCTTGGTATTGCTAAAAAGATCCTTGGGATGAAGATTGTTATATGTAAAAATCATCATTAAGGACATGTCATTACAGTAAGGGGCCACGTAAGCAAAGTCAAGAAAAGTCAAGCGTTAAAGGGCAAAAATTCCCCAAGGGAATTTACTCGGCAAAGAGTAAAGCAACCCGACCACAGACGAAGAAACCGGCTCGGGCATACTCGGGCATACTCGGGATCAGATAATGAAGACGAGTACTTCATAAACATATGGATAGAATCAGAAGCAAGCAACTCCACAATAAGCAACGATACGACTATCAGAGTTCAATTGAAAGGCAAACAGATTTCCCGCAGATAAAGGGCGAGGAATCCGACGCAGATTCGAACTCAGTCAAAACAGGAAATAGGATAAACTCCATAAAGAGACAGACTTCAATTAGAACTAGGAAATCACACAAAATACGGGTATCACAACACAAAACCCTAGCACAATGATAAACCCTAGCAATAACATGTATAAATACCCCGGTAAGAAACATAATGGGGAGAGGTGAATTAGCAGAAGAAGTCAGAGAGAAATACTTTGTAATTGAATTTTTCATAGTGGATTTGACTTTGTTGCTCAAGCAACAACCCGTGGATTTTTCTCCAGTTAAAAGGAGTTTTTACCACATATTTGTATCTCTTGATTTATTGTTTTCTTGCGGTATTACACTTATCTGTTCTTATTTTCGCTTGATACAAGTTCGTTGATAGTGACGACGAAAAATCACCATCAACAATTGGCGCTAGAAGGAGGGGGTCTATCAAACAAAACTTGTGACAATGGCTGGCGAAGGAGATGGTAGCGATTCCAGGTATAGTCAATGATTGCCAATCAATGAATTGGAGGATGATGCCACCCTTAACACTGCAGAGTTAACCTTGGCAACGGTAGATCAGTCAACTGCCCTGGCTGGCATTCAGCGTTTTCCTCCAACTAACGAAGAGATTGCGCAACGATTCCGCGCTTCCTTGCAGCAACTTATATCAAACTCTGCAAGGCAAGGGGTTGATCTCTCCACCACGGAAGGCTTGATGTCACCTCACAATCTTTCTGCTCCAAATCAGCAAGCAACGAGGTTGCGCTCCACAGTGGTGATACCAACGCCTGATGCACCCATAAAGGCAAGCCGTGATCCGATTGACAGGCCGGTGATTTTTTCTGAAAGGCCAACTAGGGGAAGCGGAGAACGTAGAGAGGAGAATGACTCGGACAGAAGGTATGGTTATGACCAGACGGCAAGGGATAGAGACCGTCCAAGGAGGCGTACTCGTCGGAGAGATCGATCGTCGTCCTCGGGAGAGAGTGAGCAGAATTATCATCATAAGCGCCAAAGGGGCACAGTTCGGCTGCACGGCTTAAATCGGGATCAAAGAGAATCAAATCCGGAAGAAAGAGGCCAAAAACTGACTATAAGTCAGAATTTCAATGTTGTAGGGGAGCCGGAGGGAGACAGAGATATACTCATACAGAGTTTGACCCGGGAAGTAGAGAATAACCGCCGACAAATGGATGCGTTAGTCAGGCGATACGGGCGTAATGAGTTGTCAGATGATGAATCCGGGAGTCCTTTCACTAATAGGATCCTGAGGACGCCATTCCCAGAGAGGTTTAGAATGCCACATGTAGAGCAATTCAAAAAGGACACGGACCCTAAGGAACATGTCAGAAGATACAAGAGTGCCATGGCCCAGTATGTTTACAATGATGCCCTACTATGCTTAAATCTCCCTCAAACTCTTGGGGATCTGGGCTCTAGGTGGTTCGGCAGGTTACCAACGGCCAGCATAAGTAACTTCAGCTAGCTGAGTAAGGCTTTCTCAAGGCAGTTCCTCGGGAATGTGCACAGAAAGAAGTCGGTGGCCCACTTGTCTCAACTTAAGCAAGGTAAGGATGAGTCACTTAAGAAGTATTTGGGAAGATTCGGCCAAGAAGTGTCCGAGATTGGAAGTGCAAACGACGAGGCTACAATTGCAGCGTTCATCAATAACCTCCAGAATGGTCAGCTGTCATTTGACCTGAGAAGAGCCCGTCTAACCAGTTACGCTGACATGATGGATATGGCTGGGGGCTATGCCTTGGTAGAGGAAGAAGAAATCGCCACGGGAGGATACTTCGTGCATGGCGGACGCCCGGAAGGGTCTAAAGCCAAGGACCAAGCGAAGACGCCCGATGCGAAAGGTGATAAACAAAAGAATAAGACACGGGATAGTCGGGATGGTCATCTGGCATATGATCCGAAGACAGATCAGCAGCGGCAGAAGTTCCAAGGCAGATATACAAACTATACCCCACTGAGGAAGGATCAAGAGGAAATTCTGGCAATTCTGGAGGAGAAGAACATGTCCAAAGAACCTCCTAGGCCGTCATCCTATGCCCGGAGGGACACCACCAAGTATTGCAGGTTCCATAAGGAGAATGGACACGAAACTTCCAAGTGTTTTCAACTTAGGGATCACATAGAGACCCTCATCAGGGAAGGACACTTGAAAGATATGGTCCTGAGGAAAACTGACAAGGTAGACGGACAAAGAGATAACCGACAGGATGGTCGGGCAAGAAAACTTAGCCCCAAGAAAGCTGAAGATGAAGGAGCAATCAACACGATTTTTGGTGGACCATCAACGGGCAAAAGTAATAGGGAGAGGACCCAGGAAATTCGGGAAGCCGTGGAGGCTAGAAGAGATCTAGGTGTCAATTCCATTGAACCCGACCCAAAAAGGATCAAGGGAGGCTGGGGTCCCATCATATTCACAGAGGCTGACTCACATAGAGTAGATGTAAGACCGAACGATGCACTGGTAATCAGCGCACATATTGGCCATAGGGAGGTCCATCGGATTTTGATCGACAATGGAAGCTCAGCGGATATTTTGAGTGCAGAAGTTTATGACCAGCTGAGGCTGCACAGGAAAGACCTGCAGCCTTTTCCTACACCTCTTAGAGGATTTGGAGGGGTGGAGGTAAGGTCGCTTGGCACAGTAAAATTGTCGGTGAAGGTTGGGAAGGCTCCTTGCCAAAAGACAGTGTTACTCGACTTTGTAGTCGTCGACACAGAAAATTGGCCGTACAACGCCCTATTGGGCTGACCGTTCTTGAATAAAACTAAGGCGGTGACGGCGACTTATGCCTTAATGATGAAGTTCCCAACAGGAGTTTGGAGTTGGAATGGTCAAAGGATCACAAGAAATGGCTCGAAGGGCAAATTTGTCAGTATACAAGGACATGGAAGTAAGCCAGGTATACAATGTGACAACCAAGCTGATAACCGATGAGACTGAAGAATCAGAAGTACCGAAGGATTTTGAGTTGGAACCCAGAGAGGAGCCCGAAGCTAAGAAAGATGAGCCGACCGAAGAGGTGGCATTGGACCCAGAAGATCCAGGCAGGACGGTGAAAGTCGGGGCAAATTTGAGTGAATGTATAAAAGCCCAACTTGTCTCACTACTAAGGGATTACAAGGATGTTTTTGCTTGGAGCCACGAAGATATGCCCAGGATAGATCCAAAAGTGATATCACATTGCCTCTCCATCAATCCAGAGTTCCGCCCGGTAGTGCAAAAGAGACGGCTGGTCAATCCAGAGAGGAGTGTAGCCATTAAGGATGAAGTAGGCAAGTTGCTTTCCGCAGGATCGATAAGGGAAGTTAAATACCCAGAATGGGTGGCCAATGTGGTGCTGGTTAAGAAGAAAAATAATCAGTGGAGAATGTGTGTAGACTTCACCGATTTGAATAAGGCCTGCCCGAAAGATAGCTTCCCATTGCCGAGAATAGACCAACTGGTGGATGCAACAGCTGGGCACGAATTGTTGAGCTTCATGGATGCTTATTCAGGATACAATCAGATCAGAATGAATAAAGCAGATGAAGAAAAGACAGCCTTCACCACAGATCAGGGTTTGTACTGTTATAAGGTGATGCCTTTCGGCTTGAAAAACGCTGGGGCAACCTACCAGAGACTAGTAAACAGGATTTTTGCCCGGCAAATCGGGAGGAACATGGAAGTTTATGTGGATGATATGTTGACCAAGAGTGTCACAGCGGAGAGGCATTCAGAAGACTTAAGGGAGACCTTCGAAGTGCTGAGGAGATATAAAATGAAGCTTAACCCGAGCAAATGTGTGTTTGGAGTGCCATCAGGGAGATTTCTTGGTTTTCAGGTACATCAAAGAGGGATTGAGGTGAACCCCGAGAAGATCAAAGCGTTGGAAGATATGGCTTCGCCAAGGACGCTGAGGGATGTACATAGGCTAACGGGATGCCTTGCGTCACTTAACCGATTCATAGTGAAGTCGACAGACAAATGCGCCCCATTCTTCAGAGCAATAAAGAAAGGAAAAGGCCTTGAATGGAGTGAAGAATGCAAAGCTGCTTTTCAGAAATTGAAAGAGTATTTAGGGCGAGCACCCATCCTCTTAAAGCCGGTGGTCGGGGAGACGTTGTACTTGTACCTCTCAGTCACAGAGGTAGCGACAAGTTCGGTGTTGATTCGAATGGAGGAAGGAGTGCAAAAGCCGGTATATTACACCAGCAAGGCGTTGCTGCCAGCAGAAACTAGATACTCACCGGCCGAAAAGGTTGCACTCGCCCTGGTCGCGGCAGCCAGAAAACTAAGGCCGTACTTCCAAGCGCATGCAATAGAGGTGTACACCGACTGCCTGCTAAAACTCATCCTGCAAAAGCCAGAACTATCGGGAAGATTGACTAAATGGGCAGTTAAGTTAAGTGAATTTGACATCAAATATACCCCAAAAGCTGCAGTTAAGGGACAAGCGGTGTCCGATTTCATAGCAGAGTTCACTGAGCCAGATATGGAAGTGCAAAGGATGATAGAAGGCGAACAAGTGAGTAAGTTCCAATGGAAGTTGCATGTGGATGGATCGTCGAACACTCATGGCAGTGGGGCCAGAATAGTCATAACAACACCAGAAGGGGATGCTGTGGAATGCGCCATGAGATTCGACTTCAAAGCAACTAATAACCAAGTAGAGTATGAAGCTTTGTTGGCTGGTTTGAGAGTTTGCATAGCATTGGGGGCAGATGAGTTGGCGGTATACAGCGATTCCCAGGTTGTGGTTAACCAGGTGCTGGATGAATACCAGGCGAGGGAGGAGCATATGATAGCTTACTTAGACATTGCAAAGAGCTTGCTTAAAAAGTTTAAGGCGTACAGGATCCTTCAAATCCCTCGAGAGGAGAACAAAAAAGTAGATGCTTTGTCTAAATTAGCCTCAGCCACCACGAGTATTAGGTCGAAAGCAATACCAGTGGCGCACCTGACCAAACCAAGTACGGCAGAATCTGAAGAGGTCATGGTGTCAGAAATCCGGTTAGGTCCAAGTGATTGGACGACCCAGCTTAGAGAGTATTTGGAGAGAAACATATTACCGGAGGACGCTGTGGAGGCAAAACGCGTCAGGTACAGGTCAACTCGGTACATGATTCTAAGGGGAGAACTATACAGAAGAGGGTTCTCAAAGGTGTTACAAAGATGTGTTGCCGGAGAAGAAACCTACAAGATTCTGAAAGATGTTCACAGTGAGGTGTGTGGAAACCACACTGGGGGTAAGAGCCTAGCACACAAGCTACTTCGGCAAGGTTTTTATTGGCCGACTTTATTTGCCGAAGCGCAACGATTCGCGGAAAGTTGCAAGACATGTCAAAGAATAGCAAACGACATTCGGCAACCCCCGGAGTTACTCAGAAGCTTAACTTCCCCTTGGCCTTTTGCCATGTGGGGCCTCGACCTGATTGGTCCAATGCCCACAGGAACAAGGGGAGGAGCAAAGTACGCAATTGTGGCAGTAGACTACTTTACCAAGTGGGCAGAAGCAGAGGCATTGGTGCACATCACGGAGGCGAACACCACTAGCTCTGTCAGGAAGAACATCATATATAGGTTCGGAATCCCAAGCATCATTATAACGGATAACGGAACTCAGTTTGACAACAGCAAGTTCAGGGAAATGTGCGAGGAGTACAAGATTGCAAACTACTATGCGTCACCTGTACATCCTCAAACCAATGGTCAAACTGAAGCTGTGAACAAGGTGGTCAAGCACACATTGAAAGCAAAGCTGGAATCAAAGAAAGGCAGTTGGGCAGACAAACTACCAGAGGTGTTATGGGCATACCGAACGACTATCAGGTCATCCACAGGGGAGACCCCTTTTGCACTAGCATTCGGAATAGAGGCCGTAATCCCGACGGAAACAACCTTTACGTCACCCAGGGTGCAACTATACAGCCCCGAGCACAACGTCAACATGTTGCAGTGGAACTTAGACTGAGCTTGAAGAAATCAGGGACGCAACTCAAGTGAGAAACGCAGCGTATCAGCAGAGGGCTGCAAGGTACTATAATTCCCATGTTCGTGTGCGTAGATTCCAGCTCGGAAATTTAGTGCTAAGAAGGGTATCCCCGAACACTAAGGACAAGTCGGCAGGATCTCTCGCCGACAAATGGGAAGGCCCGTATATCATCAAGGGAGTTGCAGGGCATGGATCCTACCTGATAGCTCACCCAGAAGGCAGCTTAGTACCCCGACCATGCAACGCTCAGTATCTCAAGATTTTCTACCCCTGACAAACTCATTCATGTTTAACGTTATTTTAGCTTTGCTTTAACTTATAGTCAAGTTAAGAGGTTTCTAACTCTTATTGTTATCTAATAAAGTCTGTTTGCTAATAAAGAGGTTATTCATTGAAGACGATGAAATCCACGATAAAGAATGTTCAAATAAAGCAAAAACAACAGTGGCCACTTCGTCCGAGAACAAGCAGACTAAATTTAGTCACCTAAAACAAACCGGTCCGAGTAAATCTCGTTCAAAAATAATCATGCGCTACGAGGCCGCGGGAGAGCGGACAAGTAGTTCTTGAAGGGCTGAGAAGCTGGAATAGCGCGCCCGCCTGGTTTAAGCAGTGCAAACGCACTTCTTAACCAAAAGGCAAAACCGAGGCACCAGGATAACTGGAAAACTGCTCGGAGCGCCGCCAGGAAGACTGGTGAGATGCGCAGTCGTGTTGGCTGGTCAACATGACCACCAACGATTCGACGAAACCTTGCACAGACAAAACCGGGAGACGTCCTAGGTGACTTGTGTAAGGACCTTGACGTATGGTTATGGTGAGCCTCGACAAAACATTAGGGTAAAACGATCTTCACAAGATCGGAGAAATTAATTGCCAGTTAAATAAGATACTCGGCTTAAAAAAGTTGCCAGTTAAATAAGATACTCGGCTTTAAAAGAAAAATTGCCAGTTAAATAAGATACTTGGTCCAATAAATCAACGGCCAGTTTAATGAGATACTCGGCTTAATAAACGAGTTGCCAGTTGAATAAGATACTCGGTTAACTTTGGTAGTCGCCAAGCACTTGGTTGAAATTAAGAGTTCCAAAAATTCTTAAGATCTATGAGCCGAGTATAGGTAACCGAACAAATTAGGCTTCATTTGTTTTTCTTTTGTTTATACGTTTATCATGCAGGGAACTGGACAGGCAGAATAGTGAATAGATTTCTTATATATGAGCGAAAGAATATACAACGGTTGTTACAAAAAAAAAAACAATTGTTACAAAAAAGAAAAAGAAAATTAATCAAGAAGATGCTGGCGGTTGAGAACTACTTCCACCAATGCTCGGGTCCGGTTCCATCACGTACTCATTCAGGAGGCTGTCATCAGAAGGCCAGACAATCACATCTTCCGGGGCGTCGTCATCTATCCAAGCGCTATAATCTACCCCGGGAACGGGCCCAACGTCAGAAGCCTCACCGTCGATCCCCACTTTCTCACAAGCGTGGAAAGTTGAGAAGGAATCAGCAGTGGGAACTTCCAGGTGCATGGGATGTGGCTCTTTTCCCTTACTTCTGCAATATGCTCGCCACGTCTTCATCTGGAGCCGAAAGGATTCCAGAGAAGCATCCACATGCTTTCTGACCGAGAGGTTCTAGTTGGCCCTGGCCCGATCAGTTGCTCTGTTCTTCTTCTTGAAAAATTCTCCGGCCGAGACCATTCCCCTCTGAAATTCCCGGAGAAGTAAAGCATCATAGGCTGGAGATCTTTTGAAGCGATCGACCCCCTGAATCTCCAACTCCAACCTAGCTTCCTTCGACATGGACTTGACCGTCAAGGCTTGACGTTCCAAGTCCTGAATCCGGCGCTCGTAGGAGGACTTTACATCTTCAGCTGTCTGCTCGGCCTAGAGTAGAGCCTCCTGAGTAGATAACAACTGGTCTTTTAAGGTTTGGGCCTCTTCAGAAGCGAAAGATGCTTTCTGTTCAGCCTCTAGTTGACGCGCTAAGCACTGGTCCAGAAGCACCTGACCCGACCTGGCCCCTTCCTGACAAGCCAGTTCGGCCCGAGCACGGCGATCTTCGCTCTCCTTCAACTGGGCTTCAAGCCTTCTTATTTTCTCCGTCTGACCATCACTAGTCTGGCAGACTTCAGTCATCTCGGCTACCATCTGCAACGAGCCAATAACAAGTGACAAAAATGAAGTAGCAATAAAAGAGATAAATATGAAAGTCTTAAGAGTTACTCACATAAGAAGCGCTGTTGAAGAAATGGCAGAGCCGATCAGATAACGAACCGACCCTGAGATCGCTCCAACGATCCTCCCATATATATGCTTGGCCCGAAGCCATAGCCTTCAACATGGCCTCGGGGGTAGGTACGCTAGACTGGGCTGAAGGGTCAGCACTGCCAAGATTAGCTTCGGGGAACCTAGCAGTAGGTACTTCCTGAGGGGAACTAAGGGGGATGCCAGGTTCGTCCCTCATCTGATCCCGTGGAGGAGAGTTCTCTATTGTTCTCTCATTCTCAGCAGCCTCCGCTACCCCCTCCTCATCCGAGGATGACTCGATGAAAGCAACTACTCTGAGGAATCTTGGGGGCCGGACGGCCAGGTGAGAACGAGGCTTTTCTTTTTTCGGGTTGCCTCCCACGGGTATTCAGGTCTGCTGTGGGGTCCTCAAAATCCAGATCGGAAAGCCCCATTTCAGCACCACTTTCAGACGGTGCAGTGTTCAAGTTCGGTAGAAATCAGAATCTCTGAAACTGTCACGTCCAGATGCTCCCTGGCAATTTCCGCATCCGGGGAAATGGTACTCGGCTCGACTACAGCAGGCCGAGGAGATCTAGTTCCGCAGGAGAAGGCAGCCGGTTCGGAAGACTCCCCAACCTTCTCCTTCCCCTTTGTCGAAGGACCTGCTTGATTACCTTCATCAGTTGCGTGGGCGGCCAACTCTTGATCCTGAGTTTCCTCAGGCATGTAATCCGGCACGTCGTCTGCACCCCCCTCGGGGATGTCTTCGGAAGTATTCCCATCAGAGTCACCTTGAGGAGGGGCTATCCCCGCATCCTGTTGACGTTTAACTTCCCTCCGGCTCGCCTCCACAATGCCTTTCATTCGGCGGGCTTAGGCATCGCACACTACATCTATGTCGTACACTAAAAAAAAAAAAAAATTTAGGAAGCTGAAAGCCAGGTAGATAAAGCAGGTAAATAGCAAGGAAGATATAAAGAACTTACAGCGATGCCGACGAGCAGAAAGTTAAGGGAAGAGGCGAGCTGTTATCATCTTCTTCTCATCGAAGAGGTAAGGTCTGCCCCTCTTTTCCACGAGACGGAAGGCCGCCCAAGTCATGGTTTTGAGTTCTTCATCCGTAAAAGACGAAGTCATGTGGTTCCACTGGGGTGCGTAGAAGTACCGAGGCACCCGGCGAGTTATCTCGGAGCCCTCAATGTCAAAAGAAATTGACCGTCCCCAGTCTCCACCCACGAAGAACCAACTATTCTTCCAGAACTTGTTTGAGGTGGGGAAGCCCCAAACAAACCCTTTCATCTTCTCATCAGCGGTCGGCATCACCCTGTTCTTCACGATCACGTCCTTGGGGACCCAACTCTCGGGCTGAGTTGAAAGCAGGAAGTAAATCCCGGTCTTTCCCAGAGGCCTCAAAGAATAGAAATGATTAATTTCCCGAGGAGTCGGGGGTGGTCGTCCCATCCTATGCCACATGTGCCACATGCACATCAAGATCCGATAGCTATTCGGAGTTAGTTGAGCAGGGGCGAGCTGAGCTTCTGCCAAAAACCACGTAATGAAGGGTTGCAGCGGAAGCGTCACCCCGCAAGAAAGCATCGCCCCGTAAATCGCCACTTGACCGGGCGGGGGGTTCCACGCAGCCCGACCGTTAGCAGGGTTTAATGAGATAATGTCGCTGTCCAGATCAAAACGGTTCATGTATTTAATGACTTCTTCGAGGCCGACCACATTTGGCTCAACGTCGTAAGCGCAAACTCTCTCGGGAGAGAAAACGATACGAGCCTCCCTATGCTCGTCCTCAATGTCTTTATCGACCACCCTCTGGGGCCAGACTCGAATTTCCCGAACAAAGGAACCTTTGTTGATGTCGTGATTGCTTTGTTTCTTCCCCATTCTTTTCCACGGCCGAGAATTATCACAAGCAACAGAAGCAGAACTGGAATCGGTTTCAGGCTGATAGGATTCAGGCTGTGACGAACTGGAAGAAGCTGGTGGGACTTCACGACGCAGTCCAGATAAGTTGAGTCCGGAGACGTCAGCGTCTATAAATCGGGGCTGATCGGGAATTGGATCACCAAGCAACCTGTGGACAGCCGTAACAGTACAAGTATCACCTTGCTCAATGGCAATCATAGCAACAGTAAAAAGACGATGTCTAGCAGAGGGATCCATGAGAACTAACCTTAAAAGATTGAAGAGACGTGAGGTACGGCAGGATCTTCGAGAAGGTCGAGAAAAGGTTTGGAAACCGAAAGAAGTAAATCTTCGCAGGAAGAGATTACAGGCAGGGAAACGATGGCAGAAATCTGGGAAACGATGGCAGAAATCTGGAAAACGATGGCTGAAATCTGGGAAGTAATGGTAAAAACTTGAATATGGGTTTTCCCCTTTGAAGCAATACTTCTATATATAAGCATGCAACCGGTCCCAAGACACGAAACCCTAGAAAGGGTAGGTGAGAAGAAGCGGGAAAGATTGGGATAAGAATCATGACGTAAGCTGTACGGGCACGAACAGAAGGGTCGCGTCTCATAAATGCCACGTACCACGGCCAAACAAAAGAAGACAGGTGGCAGTAAAGAGAGGCACCGAGCCGTCGAAGAGACAGTCAGTCACCATCAAAAGATCTTTGAATAAGAAAAGAATCAACCGCGTGCAAGCGTAATTAAGACATGCCATTAACGTTTCGAAGCGAACGAGGAATTTGAAATCCGACATTGATGAAGAAGACGATAAACAAGAACAAGTCATGAAAGAGTTAAATATTTATCCCGAGTAAGTAGGATACATTCGGTTCAAATATTTAATGGGGTATTGTTATATGTAAAAATCATCATTAAGGACACGTCATTACAGTAAGGGGCCACGTAAGCAAAGTCGAGAAAAGTCAAGCGTTAAAGGGCAGAAATTCCCCAAGGGAATTTACTAGGCAAAGAGTAAAGCAACCCGACCACAGACGAAGAAACCGGCTCGGGCATACTCGGGCATACTCGGGATCAGATAATGAAGACGAGTACTTCATAAACATATGGATAGAATCAGAAGCAAGCAACTCCACAATAAGCAACGATACGACTATCAGATTTCAATTGAAAGGCAAACAGATTTCCCGCAGATAAAGGGCGAGGAATCCGACGCAGATTCGGACTCAGTCAAAACAGGAAACAGGATAAACTCCATAAAGAGACAGACTTCAATTAGAACTAGGAAATCACACAAAATACGGGTATCACAACACAAAACCCTAGCACAACCATAAACCCTAGCAATAACATGTATAAATACCCCGGTAAGAAACATAATGGGGAGAGGTGAATTAGCAGGAGAAGTCAGAGAGAAATACTTTGTAGTTGAATTTTTCATAGTGGATTTGACTTTGTTGCTCAAGCAACAACCCGTGGATTTTTCTCCAGTTAAAAGGAGTTTTTACCACGTATTTGTATCTCTTGATTTACTGTTTTCTTGCGGTATTACACTTATCTGTTCTTATTTTCGCTTGATACAAGTTCGTTGATAGTGACGACGAAAAATCACCATCAACAAAGATAAAAAGAGATCGGAAAGCGGGAAAGTTGTGGTTATCTCAAAAGAGGTATATTCACAAGATGCTTGAGAAGTTTAGCATGCTTGATGCTAAAGCCGTATCTACTCCACTTGCTTCACACCTTTTCTTGAGGGCAAAGCAATGTCCTTCCACGAATGCCGAGATGGAAGAGATGGTGAAGGTTCCGTATGCAAATGCGGTTGGTTGTTTGATGTATGCCATGGTATGTACAAGACCTGATATCTCCCAAGCGGTTAGTGTGGTTGCCAAATACATGGCAAATCCGGGCAAAGAGCATTGGAATGCCATTAAATGGATTTTGTGGTATTTGAAGGGTACTAAGGAATTGAGAATTATATTTGAAAGACAACATGGTGAAACTAATATTGTTGGGTTTGTTGATTCCGACTATACGGGTGACTTAGACAAGAGGAGATGTACAACGAAGTATGTATTTACATGTGCGGATGGACCGATTAGTTGGAGGTCTATGCTCCAACCTACTAGTGCCTTGTTTACTACTGAAGCAAATACATGGCAATCACGGAAGCATCAAAGGAAGCAATTTGGTTGAGGGGTTTGGTGAATGATATGGGATTGAAGCAAAATTTGGTGTTGCTTAGGTGTGATAGTCAAAGTGCAATTGCTCTAACCAAGAATCAAGTGTTTCATGCGAGAACGACGCATATTGACATCTGATTCCATAGAATATGAGATTGGATTGTCTAGGGTGAAGTCTCCATTGAGAAGGTTCACACGGATGAGAAAGCATCTGATATGCTTATCAACCCAGTTACAAAAGACAAGTTTGAGCATTGCTTGAGCTTGCTAAACCTTTTCTCTTGTTGAGTTTAGGTAGGCACCTCACCACTTGAGGTGTATGGAGACAAGGGATTTTCTTGTCAAGGTGGAGGTGTTATAAACACGCCGTTATCTAATGATTTCTGAGGGTTGAAGTTTCTTTTCGACAAAGTGGAGATTGTTGATGTTTGTCTCAAAGTAACATGTATTTGTATTTGGGGCATATTTATAATTTGGGGTTTTATTTGGCTATGTTGTAAGTAGCTAAAAGTCTCATTATATAAATTGTTAGTTGAGCTTTTAGACTAAGTGTGTGCAAATGTGTAGAGACAACAAAAGCTAGAGAGAAAAGCCTAGAACAAAAAGTGATTGTGAGGTTGAAGGATTTAGACCTAGAGGGAGAGAGAAGGCTTGTGGGATAGAGGTAATCTCTTGTACTTGTCATTCTCATTATCTAGTGAAATCGGTGCCTCCGTGGACGTAGTCAATTTGGTGAACCACGTAAAAAATAGATTGTGTTGTGTTGTGGTTTTTTACTTGCTCTTGTTGATTGTGTTTCCTAGTTGCTTGTATTACATTTGTGTTCTTATTAGTCCATTCAAATAAGATCTTGGAAGGAGTGGTGGTAGTTTTCGGTTCTGCCTACAAGGTGTTCGACGAAATTACCAAATGAACTCAAGACTAAAGAGTGGTGTTGTCGCACCGCTTACACACGTAAAATCTTGTGTAGTATAATTAGATTCTGTCATGTTATTTTTATGTTATTAGAAATTATTTATTTTTATGGTGCATATCAGGGGGCGCTTCCGTGTTACTTTTTGCAACAAAAAATTCAGATGGCACATAAATGAGGTTATGATCATATATCTAACTCCATGACTCTCAAAAGGCAAGAGAAATTAAGAAGAAAAATAACGGGGAAAACTTTGGAGTGATTTTAACTTCCATCATCTAAAGGAGTATTCTTTGTTCATCAAGTTGTAGGCCAAGAAAAAACTTGCATTGGAGTAAAACAACAAATAGATCATCGGTTAATTAGCATTTGATACTAAATTAATCACTCTGTATATATATCTCAGATAATTATTTGTGATTAGTAATCAATTAATTCTCATGAAATATATTAATCTCCATAACAGTCTATCATGGTCCATGGATCACGTACGTAATTATATCTTTTCTCCATCACCTTTTATTCCACAAAAATTTAGTTGCAACACTTGCGCATTTTGGAATTCATAACGTGTCTAACTGCCAGAGAAATGCAGCAAATAGTAAGAAGGGAAGTTGTACTGCTGCTTATACAGCAATGTACTTGCATTAAGGCATATTGTACTAAAACCGACTTTAATAATATTTTATTTTATTTGAAATCTGTAAGAGAAATGCTTCCTTTACATGTTATATCCAATAATAATAAGAGCTTAGCCAACCCTCCCAACAGATCGACACACACAACATCTGATCAATTATCGTTTTTTTTTTTCAAAATTTGATGAAGGTAAACGAAACTCCTTCAAATATTGCCATTTTTTAATATATATACATTAATACATATAGACTTTTGACAGTATATATTATTTTTCATTAATTATCTTCCCACTGAGGAAAGCCATTATGCCATCCTTTGTTTTTCTTTCTGATGAGTAATTTCATTAATTTTTTGTCTTATGATTGAGAAATGTCTCTCTTTCTCTCTCTCTCTCTCTCTCTCTCTCTCTCTCTCTAGATCTTTCTCTTTCATTTTCTTATAATGATTTATTTTGTGCTCGGTCTCTTTCATTCATGACAAGCTCTATTTAACTCAACCATCATATTTTCATTCTTCTAAATACATTGACCTTTTTGCTGCTTCAACGTGTAGCAGTATCATTCGTTCAAAAATATTATATATATATATATATATATATATTTATAATCATGATCAATATAAGGTATGGATATTTCTTTCGCTAGCTATTATTGGATTTCTATGCCTCTCTCTAGCTATCTTTTCCATGCTTGGCGTTTGAAGGTACGGCCTCACAGCAACTGAATATTTCCATCTTGTTCATTATCATCATGTATTTCCTGGAATGTCTTAATTTTGTTAGTTTACTTTATATAAATCATGATTTAGACAAGACCAATAAACTATATTTACTTTAATTTTCCGCAAAATCATAACCTAAATTTATGTTCTCTTGCATTAATTGACATATATGCTGTTATTTAATTTGATATAGGGTCTCAACTTATACTTTTATATTACATTCAGATTAGTTTCTTGGAAAGAAGAAGAGATTTTGAAATTAATAGGCATATATATTTCATAGCTTTTATAATATTCAAGGCCTACTCGATTAATTTCATCTTAAACCCTAGAAAATATATAGCAATTAAAGGACTACATAAGTATAACTTCTTCTTTTGCAGTTTTGATTAATCTTGTAATTTTAGGGCATCTTAAACTTTTTAGCTCAATTATGTACATATCATATCTTGAAGAACCTTTTTCGTACATAAATGTTCTCTTTTTTTTCTTGATTAAAACAGGCCCCAATTCAAAATTTCTGTATTCCAAGCACTCAACACAAATGTCTTCTCCACTTGACATTTCCGATCATGTCGATCACAATTTTTCCATACCTTTCTATGATTCCGATAGTTTTTGGCCACTTATAGAAGATAACAGCATATTTCTAGCTACAGAGGATAATTATGACAATAATATCAGTTTTGTTCACTTGTTTAATGAGCAAGAAAGTTGTTCATCAGCATTGCCAGAAAATGGACTCGAGAATCAAAAAGTTAATATTCCAGATCAGCTTATACAAGAAAAGAGCATAGAATCAATTGATCAATACGATGATGACAAAAGTAGTTGTGATCGGTTTTGTTTAGTTGATGATCATCACCAACAAGAAAGTAGTTCAACGGCGGTGGCCATTCCCAATTCTGTCACTAAACAAGGAACAATACAAGAAAACAACACCAAGCATCATGATAACAGTTTGTCCACAACCACAACCTTCATGAAGTCTTTTGAAAACTTGTGCCAAATTTTGGAACAAGAATGTAATCATGACCACAGATTGGAACCGAGTATTTTTTCTGATGAACAAGAACATTCAGCATTAATAGAAGCCAATACCAACCAAGAATTACAAGAACATGATCTGGAGGAGGGCACATTATTATCTTTTAAGACAAGCAGGGACACAATCAATACATACGTTGTTGAAGCAAATGCAGAAGAAGGGCCCTCAAATAATTCAAAGAAACAAGAGCATAATGCAAAGGAGAAAGTAAGAAGGATGAAGCTTAATGCCACCTACTTAGCTCTTGGAGCATTGCTACCTAATTATCCGCGAACAAAGGTTTGACAGTTCGACAACCTCTATTATCATTAATACTGTAATTTCTTTAGCTTAATTAATTATTATCTGTGTAAATATATCAATTATATGCTAAATTAAGGTGTGAAAGTGCTTGGTATATGCATCTAATGATCATCAAATGATGTCTGAGCAAGTATTTCAATAATCTTCTTAGAATTGAACATCATCTATATATGAAGTAGTACTTAATATTTTTATCCAGAAAATTAAAGGATCTCTTTAATGCTTTTCTGATATCAAAACATTGCAAATTAGATACTAATGCACAATAATTATCTTAATTAAAATAAAAAAAGACTTATTACAATATCAAAAGTACTACTCAAAAACAAGCTGTTATTAGCTTCCTTTAACATAATAAAAAAGGATTTCAAAAAGCTTGAAGAATTAAGTTGGAAGAACCTTACATATAATTTATTATTAATATATATCATCTTCTGGATCTATTAATTAATTACTATTTACCTAGAGTACGTTGTATCCAAATTTTCATCAATTCATTATAGTTTGTTTGGATTTTTTACAGAAGAGAAGTATTAATGCACCTGTTTTGATAGATAGAGCTGTTGAATACATTCCAGAGCTAGAGAAAGAAATAGGGAAGCTTAGTCTGAGGAAGAATAATTTGGTATCAGCAATTGAAAAGCAAAAATACCTGATCAGCCAAACATCCTCATCATCATCACATTCAGATGATCATCAATTGCAAGTTGCCTCGGTATCGGTTCATGAAGTTGTAAAAGGTGAACAAGTGATAATACAAATATTATGCATACAAAAGGATCATGATCAAGTCTCAAATCTATTGCAGAATGTACAAGCACAAGGCATGTGCATTTTGAGTGCCTCCACTCTTCAAGTTTGTGAGGAGAGGGTCTCTTACCACTTGCATATACAGGTATATATTATACGCTTTACCGCCTTAATTAATTATGAAATAAATACTGAAAAGATAGATCATATCATCACTGCTGCCTGCTAGCCCTTATATATATTCCGCAAATGTATTATTATCACTGGAAATAGTAGTACGTACTATTCACTAATATTCAGCAAGCATGGGAGAAATCTTTTTTGAAAGAAATGTGTATATATATATATATGTATTCATGATTATTTTTCTAATTATTTGATCATGACATTAATTTAATTTCATGATTTGAGTAATTTTATACCTATTTTAAATTGGACAGATGACCGAGAGTTGGAGTTCAATAACTGCAGCTGACAAGGTTACCATTCTAAGAGAAAAGATGATTTCATGGTTGCATTGATTCCCTTCATCACTTTGGTTGGCTTGCTATATATAGAAAATTTCTGTGTATTTAATCTTTAAAATACTAAATTGTTTCATCTTTTTAGAGTAAACAAACAAACACCTTACTTTATTTAATTGAATGTGTACGGTGGCAACTTTGCCTAATTACTGTACTTCCACTAAAACTTAAATTTTCATCCAATTATAGCCTAATCTCTCACTCATGAATTATATACTAATATTATTGACTCCGCTGCTGCAATTATCAAGGAACCTGCTTGTACCAACTCAACTCACTCCATAAAGATCGATGTATTTACGAAATTTTAGGTACCACGATCATTAAAAAAGATTTAAAAACTTATATTTTATTAAAAAAAAACTTAAAAGACTAAATTTGATGATCTCCCTGAAAAAAATCAAAGGACTATTCACGATGGAGATATATAAGAGGAATCACTCAACCTTTTTTTTTCATTTTTTTTTTAAATTTATTTATTATCATAAACTTGTATGTTTACTTATTTTTATATTATTAATAAAAATTAATATTTTGTCAAATATATTTTCTATAATTTGAAGTGGGACTCCATCTAAAATACTATTTCATCCATTTCCTCTGGTCTAACTAACCACCAGCTAGGGAAAAAAAGATGAGAGAGAGAGAGAGTTAGAGAGAGGGGATTTCAGCTAGGGGCTATCCTGAAAGACGTGGAGACTTCAGGTCTAGTTTGTTCTCAATTTTCATTGACAACCTTCATCCAAAGGTTGATCAAATGAGTTTATGGGGCATCTTCAAACCTTTTGGTAAGGTGAGAGATGTTTATTTATCTTCGAAACTCAACTCGCGGAAGAGCAACTTTGCGTTTATTAGGTTTGAAACGATGGATGAAGCTACCATAG
Organism: Dipteronia sinensis; assembly: GCA_033220585.1. NCBI lineage: Eukaryota > Viridiplantae > Streptophyta > Magnoliopsida > Sapindales > Sapindaceae > Dipteronia > Dipteronia sinensis. Next base: position 17,986,457 of record CM065645.1, on the reverse strand, counting down.
TGGCAAGGTCAACTAATGGCATGCATGTGTATAGTTGGCCGATTTCGATGAAGTTAGCCACAGTTGGTTGGGACAGAAGTAAGCATCCGCAAGCGAGACAGTGAAAGTTTGGAGGATCAATAAGTGCGTTAAGAGAAGAGTTGAAGAAAGAATTTTTACTAAGACAGGAATACCAAAGAATCGATCGTTCATGGAAGTGCTGGTTGGGGATCATGGACAGAAGTATGCACAGTCAGAGTTTAACAAGGAGAAGTTTTCGACCATGTCATGGAGCTACAATCGAGGTGATAATGAATGGCTTAATAGATGTGCGGTTGAATTTTTAAAATCCTTCTCAAATGTATCCTCAGTTAATTCTAGACTTAGTGATAGGGGCTTTCTTTTTTCTTCAAATTACTTGGGTGACAACAAGGTGTTATGGCGCTTCGATTCAGTAACAGAGAAAGAGGGCTTCATTTCAAATAGATTTTTTTGGGATGATTGTTTTTCATCCATGCACACCTGGTCGGACTCATTCAATCCTATTCATTGATTAGCTTGGATCAGTTGTACAGGGATACCGTTAAGCCTTTGGAGCCAAGAATTTTTCATGAAGTTAGGGGGTATGATCGGAGATTCTTTACTGGTGGATGGAGAAACTACAATGAAGGATAGGTTGGACAGGGGAAGGATACTAGTATCAGTTCAGCAAGAACATTTGGTTTCTTGCAAGGTTAGAGTAATGGTGGGGAAAAAAGTAGTAATGGCCAAGTTAACAGAAGATGCAGCTCCGGCAGTATGGCCCTGGGCGGAAGCTTTTCTGGGCTTGAAGAAGAGTTTTTTGAATTCGTGTCTAGAAAAAGAAGGGTCCACAGTCCAAGAAAAAAGGGTAGGTGAGATGTCCTCTCCTATTGTGATGTCTGAAGAGAAGGGAAAGAGGGATAGGTTGAGTAAAAGTCAGAAGAAAAGTGAGAGTGTCAGGAGTAGTTCTCATATCATAGGTAAAGAAGGTAGGGAGTTAGAGGAACTACCTGTCAATCACAGGCATCCTCAACTGGAAACCAACAATCTAGTTACTCGGGTGAAAGAAACAAAGGACAAAGGGAAAGATATTTGGGTTCGCATCTCGAAACCTAGACCTAACTTACAGCAAGTGATGAATGGAAAGTTGGTTTTGGACAAGTTGCAAGATCAAAGTAGAATGATTGAAAGCAGTACTAATGACAGCTCGTTATTTTCTGAAGGTGAAGACAACAGATGGGGTGCTGAGTGTTCCAACATGGGTGGTAAAAAAGGCAGTGGAGGCAATTATATATGGGCTTTGGGTGATGGACTGGGTACAGAGGCTGGTTTGCATACAGGGCCTGATTCTCATTGCTACACTTTAGAAGGCCCATTGTTGGACCATTTAAATAAGTTGGAAGCAGCTTTTGTAAAGGCCAACTCATCAAGGGGTGATATGGATCAATCTGAAGTGGTGAAGAAAGCCCATACGGGAAGTCGGCCTGGTGATTTTTGTGAGGAGAGTCAATGCCCAAATTCTAGTTTTGGTGTCTATAAGATGAATAAAATTACATCCGATGAGAGCAGCGACACCTGTAAGAAAAAGAAAAAAAAATACTGGTGAATCACCAATGACTAAAATGAGGAAGAAGAGAGGAAAGAAGAGTTGCTACTTCGTCAACAAACACAGAATGTTGATAAGGAATGGGAAGAACAGTGGAATGGAGTTGGTAACTATGAAGGAGAAAGAGAATTACAGAGCTGAAGACAGAAATAAAGGCACCGTTGAGACAGCGCAACCAACTAGTATGAAGGACCAGTGTGTTTGGAATTTAGAGGTTGAGGTGGCAAAGGTAATTGAGAAGGGAGTGGCACTGGGATTGTTAAAAACTAATGATACTGATGATCAAGCAAGGAAGGATAAGTCAGACTTAGACAAAAAGACGCCAGGTAATGACATTAATGATTACTCTTGGAATTTGGAGGTAGAATTAGCAAAAATTATTGAAACAGGGGTGGCTATGGGTTTTGATTTTCATGGCAAAGAAACTGAATTAATGGAAGTTATAAGAGGAAGGGAACATGAGGAGGATGAGAGCTTTAAGGTGGTGGACAGAGTATAATTTCGAAGTGTACTGCTGGTTGGGTTTTCTTGGTTTTTAATGTTAGCAGTCTTTTGGAATGCAAGAGGGCTTGGTAAACCTGAGAAGAAAAGAATGGTTAGGGGTTTTGTGTCTAACTTTAAACCTATGATTTTACTTCTTCAAGAATCGAAGCTTGCCAAGGTAGATAGATTAATGATCAGGTCTTTAGGAGGGGCGATTCTTTCGAGAGGGGTCAATGTTGAGGCTGAAGGAGCTTCGAGTGGTTTGATAACTATGTGGAATGATGAGCTATTTTCATTGATGGCATGTATTTCTAATAGGAGGTGTATTATTTTGGCAGGAGAATTAACGAAGTTGAAGAAGGAAGTTGTTTTTTGCAATGTTTATGCAGCTTCTGTGGAGAGTGAGAGAAAGGATTTGTGGGAGTTTCTTCTAGATATGCAGCAAACTTTTCAAGCACCGTGGTTTGTGGGAGGTGATTTCAATATTGTTTTGGACTCGAAAGAAAGGGTCGGTGTGAGCTATGATATGTGTTCCATGAAAAGGTTTAACACTTTCATGTTGAAGATGAGAGTGGTGGATATTCCACTTCATGGGAGTCAATTTACATGGTCAAATAACAGAGAAAGAGAAGCATGGGCGAGATTGGACAGATTTTTACTTTCCCCTATTATTCTATCGTGGTTCCCCAACTTACTGCAAAAATCCCTACCGAGATGCCTTTCGGATCATAATGCGATTATGATAGGTGATCCTACCTTAGATTGGGGTCCTTGCCCCTTTCATTTTTATAATTGGTGGATGGAAGATCATGATCTTATGAAGGATGCAATAAGAGGCTGGAAGGAGTGCAAGTGTGGTAGAACGAAGAGTTTGTTGTTAGCCTCTAAAGTGAAGGCTGTGAAAACTAATATCAATAGGAGATTGTTATCAAAAAAATCTGATGTGGTTCTCTCCAAAGATATTGAGAAACGTTTAGCAAAGGTTGATAAGGAAGCAGAGGAAATAGGGTGGATCGATAGGTTGCGTCACAATCGTTGTTCTCTTTTGAACGAGTTATGGAAATGTTTGAGGAGGGAAGAACAAACATGGAGACAGAAGTCGATGGTGAATTGGTTGAAGGTGGGAGACAAGAACACTAAGTTCTTTCATAGCATGGCCAATAGTAGGAAGAGAAAAAACCATATAGCCGACATCTGTTTTGAGGGGGTAAGATTCTCGGATCCTCAACAAGTAAAAAATGGGGTGTCTCATTTTTTTAAGAAACAATTCGAAAATGTGCCTTAGAAACGCCCTTCGATTACAAGTTTAAACCTTAGTTGCTTGTCGAATTCTAAAAGGTTAGGCTTGGAGGAGGAATTTAGTATGGAAGAAGTGTGAGTGGCTCTGTGTAGTTGTGATGGTAATAAAGCTCCGGGTCCGGATGGTTTGAATTTGAGTTTTGTTAAAGAAAATGGGGAGGTGATCCGGGAGGAGTTCATGGAGGTCATCAAAGAATTTCACAATGACGGCACAGTTATTAAGGAGTTGAATAGATCTTTTATTGCTTTGATTCCAAAATTTAGCAAGCCCGAAACCATGAGAGACTTTAGGCCAATAAGTTTGATCAGATCGATTTATAAAGTGCTAGCCAAAATGTTGGCTAATAGAATTAAAGAGGTTATGGACTCAATGATTGGTGAGTTTCAAATGGCCTTTGTTTCTAATCGAAAAATTGTTGATAGTTTTGTGGTAGCAGAAAAGATTATTAATAGTTGGAAGGGTGATAAGGAAAGAGGTCTCTTAATAAAGCTTGACTTTGAAAAAGCTTATGATAGTGTCGATTTAGGCTTCTTAGATTCGATGATGGAAGGAATGGGTTTCGGAGTGAAATGGAGAGAATGGATTAAGGAGTGCGTATCATCCCCGCAAATCTCAATGTTAGTAAATGGCAGTCCGACTTCTCAATTCGGCATTGAACAAGGACTAAGACAAGGCGATCCGTTATCGCCTTTTCTTTTTAATATCGTAGTTGAAGGTCTCAGTTGTCTTTTTAAGAAAGCATACCATATGGATTTGGTTGGAGGCAAATCTTTTAGAGGGTCTAATCTTCACATTTCTCACCTTCAATTTGCAGATGATACAATTCTTTTCCTCAAACCGAAGGTGGAATATCTGCTTAACGCCAAACGTATTTTACAGTGCTTTGAGATGGCTTCGGGGCTTAGAATTAATTTTCACAAGTCTTGCATTGTTAGAATAGGGATACGAAGAGCTGGGGAAGTGGATTCTTGGGCGAAGATTTTCAAATGTAATAAAGCTACTCTTCTGATTACTTACTTAGGATTACGGTTGGGGGCTGATCCTTGTTCGAAAAAAATTTGGGATCCATTAGCGTCAAGAATTGAGAATCTGCTGGCTCTGTGGAAACTGAAACTTCTGTCTAAATGTGGTAGACTGGTTTTGATCAAAGCCGTACTTGCAAGCATGTCTACTTATTATCTCTCGATCTTCAAGATTCCAGTCGGTGCCGCTCAAAAGATAGAGAAGCTTCAAAGAAACTTCTTGTGGGGGGATAGTGTAGTCAAAAGGAAACTGCATGCTGTGGATTGGGCTTCGGTGTGTATGAGAAAACAGAATGGAGGGTTGGGCATTGGGAGAATTATCAATAATAATAAGGCATTGTTAGCAAAATAGGTGTGGAGATTCGGTAGAGAAGCCACTTCTCTTTGGAAGCAAGTTATTTGTGCAAAATATGGAGTGAATATCGAGGGCTTGAAATGGGATTGGCAAGGTAACCATGTGAAGTCACATTTTGTTAAAGCTGTTGCTAGTCTTTTGAAGGAGGGATCCCGCTCCTTTATCTTGTTGGAAGACGGGTTAAAGATTGTTGTTGGCTGTGGTGACATAATAGACTTCTGGAATGACACCAGCTGGGATTCAGTCCCTCTCAAGGTCGCCTTTCCTAGAATATTCGCTTTGGCTGTCAAAAAGAGTGGTGTTATGAGAGATTTTGGTCACTGGGCCGGACCGAAGTGGGAGTGGGAGGTGCATACACGAAGGCCATGTTTCGATTGGGAACAAGAACAATGGAAGATGTTCAAGGAATTCTTAGATAGCATTCACATACGAAAAGGTTTCTCGGATACTGTGGCGTGGTCTTTCCGTCCAAGAGGGGAATTTTCTGTTAGATCTTTTCGTAAAGGCTTAGAAGACGTTTTCGATGCTCATGTGTCAAATTTCAGTATTATATGGCAAGGGATTTGCCCCTCAAAGATTGAATTCTTTCTTTGGCAACTCTATAGAGGCAGAGTTTTGGTAAATGAGGTGTTAAATCGGTTTGGTATGGACTATGGATGGGATACTGTGTGCTCTCTGTGCAGGTCTGCTGTTGAATCTATTGACCATTTGTTTTTATATTGTCCCTGGACTAAACTGTTATGGTACATTTGTAATGGGTGGTGGGATATTTGTTTTTGTCCCAATCAAACGATCAAACAATGGGTGGATGGATGGATGGAGTGGTTTATGTCCTGAGTCGAAACACAAGCGCGCTTAGGGGTCGTTATTGTTTGCTGTCGTGTGGACAACTTGGGAAGGTGAGAAACAAGTCAGTTTTTGAAGGTGTAGAAGTGTGCATGGAACAAGCCATTGATTTGGTGAAATTTAGAATGGTGTGGTGGTTTAAGCACCAAGGTAAAGGCTCAAAAGATTCTGTCAACTCCTTACTTCTGAATATAAAAGAGCTTTGTGTGGAGAACAAGCCCCTGAAGAAGACAAAAACTCAGAATTGGGTTCCTCCGTCTGCAAATTGTTTGAAGTTTAATGTCGACGGTTCAGCAAGGGGTAAGCCTGGATCGGCTGGAATCAGTGGCGTTCTAAGAGACTCGAATGGACAGGTTTTGTGTTTGTTTTCTTCTTTTGTGGGGACTCAAGACTCAAATACGGTGGAACTGATGGCTATTCAAAGGGCGATTAACGTAGTGGTGTCTAGACCCTCTATTCATGGCCGTCACATCTCGATAGTGAGTGACTCGAAAGTTGCGGTCTCTTGGATCAATAATAAAGGTTTGGTAGTCTTAGTCATGTTCACTCTATCTATGAGATTTGAAGTAATTTAGAAACGGTTGGCGATATTGTGGTCACTTTCAATTCAAGAGCTTTCAATTCATGTGTTGATAATTTGGCCAAGATGGCGTCGAGTCTGTAGAAAGAGGTTTTTGTATGGAGTGGTAGCTAATGTCTTCTTGTTCTTTCGTTTCTGGCTCGTTTTTTTCTATTTGTTTTTACTGTGTGGTTGTTCTTGCTCTGCTGTGTTGGGTTTGGTCCCTTTTTGTTGTGTTTTTTGTTTGTTCTCAGCGTTTTAGTTCCCTGTTTTGTTCATGTTTTGGTTTGTTTCCCTGCCTTGTTGCGTTGGCTACTTGGTGTCTTTGTATCAGGTGGCCTTTTGTGCTTGTGGGAGCTCTTTAGCCTTTGTGTTGAGCCTGGTTAGGCTAGGATTTTGCCTTCTATATATGTATGTTGTTCAAAAAAAATATTTGTATCAGATTTCACCAACTATATTGGTAGGTGTTGTTTCGCTTATGGGTGACAATATATAGGTTATTGTGTCGTATTTCTATCGATCCAAACATGGTTGGTTAATTTTTAGCTCAACCCGAACATGATTCATTAAGTTTATCATTTCACAAGTCAAAACTTAAACACTACCCATTAAATTAATAGGTTACTAGATAAGACATGTTTGACTTGTTAATTTATAGGTCATGTCAACAATTTTTTTTATTTTAAAGTATAGGTCATGTCAACTATAATCTGCGATAGTTAGGTTATAAAGCTATCATGAGAAAGAAAACTAGTGAGAGAAGCTATCATTATCGTGGACATGGAAGTTTTCAGCAAGGAGTAGCTGCTGGACAGAGGGTGAGGGGAAGTTTAATGGCCGGAAAGATTTCAAGGATAACTTGTTCTCTGTATTTATAGATAACTTGAACCCAAAAGTGGATGTGGCATGCATGTGGGGAGTCTTTAGGTCGTTTGGTAGAGTTCGGGATGTGTTCGTCTCTTCCAACAAAGTTACAAGGAAGAGTTGCTTTGCTTTCATTAGATTTGAAACTTTGGAGGAAGCAAGTAAGGTTGCTAACATGGTGGATGGAATGCATGTTTACGCGTGACCCATTGATGCGAAAATCGCAGAGCGTGATTGGAAGAACAAGAGATACTTAGTTGACATGAAGCAAACTGGAAGAGGCAGTTTGGGGGACATGAGAATAAGAGGTGGCTTTTCTGAAGATGAATAATCTTATTTTCGATTTTATGCTGAGACGGCTAGAGGTTCCCATATGGGCCATAAAGAACAAGCCGGTAAGAACAAGGAGGAGTATTTTTCTTTCAATTGGAAGACACAAAGGGAGACTGTAGATTGGCTTTCCAAAAGTACGTTTGGAGTGTTGAAGGACTTCACTTCAGTATCTATTGTGACTAGCAGGCGTTCTAGTAGAGATTTCTCATTTTTCTGCAACTTATGTAGGTAACAAAAACATCATATAGAGCTTGGATTCAGGAGTTGAAAAGGAAGGTTTTATTAAGAACAAATTATTTTGGGAGGATTGTTTTTCATCTATGTCTTCATGGTCGGATTCATGAACCCTGAAAAGAAAGTTAGTTTGGATCACTGTCTTTGGAGTTCCGTTGAGCTGTTGGGAGAAATCTTTCTTTCTGAAGCTTGGAAGGCATATGGGAAAACTACTCTGGTTAGAGGAAGACACCTCCCTGAAGAAAAGGTTTGATAAAGGTAAGTTTTTGGCCTTAATTCCTCAAAACTTGAAGAATCTGGGCAAAATTAAGGTTGTCATAGAGAAGTCGTCTTTCTGGATCAAGATTGATGTATATCATGAGCAGGTGTCTTCTTCTTGGTTAACAATGTTTCTGGGTTTGAATGGTAACACAGTCATACCAAGAGAGTCTCGACGGCCGGCCCTAGTGAGACGCTCCGAACAGTCTCATCGGAGGAATTGTTTCAAGATGAAAAAGACAGGTATGAAGGAGTTGACAGGTGATCGGACATTATATATACCTATTTGAGGTCCCTATTTTCTAGCTTTTGTTCTCGTTTTCGAGCATATTTTTGTATATAATTTTTTGTTGAGCTTTATGTGGTACATATTCCCTACAATAAGGTTTTGATCTTAAAGATTAGTTTGGGAAGCCAAAATGAGCAAAAAGAAGTCAAGAATGGAAGTATGCAGATTTGTCACGGCCGCGCCGTTGACCAAAACCGCGGCATGATTCATGGTCAACCTCGGCAATTATTCATGGTTGATTCGTCGTTGATCCAGAATGTGACATAGAGACCATGGCACAGGTCAACTCTGTTTTCCAAAGGTTAGTGGGCTGAAATTGTAAAGTGCTCATGCAGAACACACATATTTTGGGGTCCATATATCCCTCCTCAGAATGAACTGGGTTTTGTACCACCTATTTTTAGAAAGCCCCAGAAGTCTACTTTCCAGCGGTTTTTACGGATCGCAATTGCGGATTTTCTAGAGGGGGTTATGATCATTTTCGTAATGGTGCGTGAGGTTGGAAACCAGATCACGGCAGAGAGCTTTCTATAGAAGACTCAACTTTCGGGGGGTATATCTCCCTCCTCAGATCGAACCACTGATGAATTCTTTATATATTTAGAAAGCCTAGAAGTCTTCTTTCCAGTGGTTTTTACGGATAGCAATTCCAGGTTTTCAAGAGGGAGATAAACGTGTTTTCGTAACGGTGCCCTGGGCTAGAAACTGTGCTGCAGCCGCGACGCCGTTTTGCTAGACAGCGGCAATTAAACCGCGAAAATTAATGTTGCTGGTGTGCCGCGTAGATCCAAACCGCGACACACCTGATCCCAAACCGATGCATGACATTTTTTAGGGGCAAATGTGTCCTTTCGCACCCTAATTCATCCCCAAAATTTCTCTAACTATAAATACACTATTTTCTCCTCTTCTCTAAAGTCAAGAAAGAATAAAACAGCCATTTATTTTCTTTATCTTCTTCATCAATCAAGAGAGAGAGAAGCTTTCAAAGCTCCCATGGAGGTTCTCCTCCATGGAAAGCTCACCACCACCACTTTCTACCCATCATCTACCACTTTTGAGAGTTGATTGCAAGGAGATAGGAGTGATTTATGACCAATTTTGAGCTAGGGATTCATGGAGCTCTTGGAGGGATTTCTTCAAGGGTTGTCTCTGTTAAACTCATTCTCTTTGTATTTCATTTTTTCTTGATTGTGTACTCCCCACTTAGGAAATATTGCAAATCTTATTTGTGCTCAACATATGTTGGTTGATTTTATATTCATTTGAGTTTTGATTTGTTCTTGTTATTATTGATTAATCTCTTATCTTGATATGCTTGTGTGTGGAGATTGGAAATTAATATGTGTTCATGGGTGGGATTAGGAGTAGATTAACTTTATTGTATGAGTAGTTGTAATCAAATATCTCATTTTTGTGTGTTACGTATTTGGAAGGTCGAAATGCCATGTATGGATGGGTATTGAGTGTTTCTGGGTTTCCGTTGTGCCTATGGAGGACCAATCTGGGCATAACCTTAATCACTTAGCTCTATTGAATGGATGAAACTTGTTCTATGCATGACTTTTGCTAGAGTAGGTTTTGGCTATATGTTCATATGCTTAATGGTATGGATTATAGGAACAATTGCTCTTGCCATGATCTTTGGGGAGTGATTTGTGTCCCGAATCCCTTAGTTGAGACAACAAGCACAATTGCTCTATCCATGACCTTTAGGGGGTGATTTGTGTTTTTGAATCTCTTAATTGAGAGAACAAGCCATTAACTTGCATTAGAAGTGCTCAATGCCTTAGGTTGGCTCTACGTTCTTGTGCTTAATGGGTCTTTGACCGTAAGACACAATTGCTCCATCCATGACCTTTGGGGAGTGATGATTTGATTTTGGTATTCCTTAATCAACAAATGATTCTGAACAAGAGATGATTTGGTTTCGGAACTCCTTAATGGTAAGAACGAGCCATTAACTAATAGCACACACCTACACTATGCTAACACCCCACACACACCATTCTCACCACTTCTGCATTCTATTTTCATTGCTTTCAATAAACTCTAGAACATGAAACAGTTGACGGATACCACCTCCATGTGAACGATACCCTCACTTGCCGTTTTACTAAGTTTTTAAACTTTAGAGCACATTGCGTAGGAACTTTATAAATATCTTTTGAACCGTAATTTGGTAATGACACAAAACCGAGTATCAAAAATGGTGTCAGTGCTGAGGAGGTGCCTATTCGTTGGTTGTTTCTAGTTTTAGCTTAGGTTTTGTGAATATCTAGATTTAATTGCTTTGCGGATATATATGTATGTGTTTAGGATTTTTGTTTTTATTATTTTTCTTTTTTTATGGCATATGCGTTTAATGTTGTTTGAGTTGTGCTTGTGCAAGAAAAGAACAATTGCAAGTCGAATGGACCACATAACTCTTGAAAACCGTAAGTGAGCGCTTATCGCACCCCAACAACCCCTAAGTGAAATGGCAGCACCATGACGGACGGACGCGTTGGGTGCAGCAACAAGAGGTATCCTCTGAATTTTGAACTTATTGGAGTGCTTATGGATAGTTGTTGGATTGGGCAGAAATTGCCCTTGTGCTTAAAGATTAAAACTATATGTTTGTTGTGTTCTTATCTTCGAATCTTGCTAAGCATTATCAATAATTTATGAGTTGAGCAACATTGAGGACAATGTTGAGTTTAGGTTTGGGGGTTTGGACACTCCCATTGTTTATATGTGTTTTTATTACGTTTAGAAAATTTTCAAATCTCTGTAAAAATTGATCAATTTTGAAATTTTTTGGAATTCTAGTCCATTTTTGTTGAGTTGTTTTCTTTCGCGTGCCGGTAGAGACATGTCATGTATGATTTTAGCTCCGTATATCATTTTAAATATGCTTGTATAGTGTCAATCTTTTGATGTTGAGGTGGATAGAACTTCTTGCTTGTTAGCCTAGGAAAATAGTGGAGACTACCCTTGTGAGGTTTTGTGTCTTTTGAAGTTTTATTCTAGAAGTTGTATTCTGTTTCTACTCTTTAAACACTCTTCAAAACACTTAGGGTTAGAAATGGTCTTTCTACATCAAAGTATCATTGTTAGCTAGAGAACATGCATTTAAGTGGACTGCTTACTAAAGCTTGTATTCCCTTTTTAGATGGAATGTTGGAGATGATCATAGGCAATGTGTGTGCATAACTACTAAAATAGCCTAAACACATTTCCATGTCCCTATATGTATGCTCCATTGCCAATTTTGAGGCTAAAGACTAACCGTTCATTTCATACCCATAACATAACCATATAGCCATATAGCTTAAATACATGCCTTACCTTTGTTGTCAATCATGTGAGGATGTGTAGTTGTGGAAGTCAAAAGAAAAGCTCTCATGTTTAAAAGTAGTGTGTACTTAGGCAAAAAGTTGTAATTGTGTAAGGCAAAAGGCTCAAAATGTAAAAGTGCAAAAATAAGCACTTAGAGCCTCAAATGTTCATATGTGTAATTTGCTTAAAAAAAAGAAAAAAAAAAGAAAGGAAAAGTACTTATAGCCTTTAAGTTCTTAATGTAAAGTACTCAAAGAAATTAGGGTATAAATTGTAAAAGCACAAGTGTAATTGAGAGTTAAGCCTAGACGCTCATTGTTCACGGATTGCAAGAAAGTAGAGCTAAATTAGGGGTATGTAATGTAATGACTCTTAGTATGATTGGTCACTTTTGAATTCCATTCCTATTCTTTCATTCACTAAATTTCACCCCATGGCCCCATTATAACATAAGGGAAAGACCTAGTTGATCCTTTAGGAAGTCTAGTTTAGGAATACGAGTCGAGGCATGTTCTTTCCACGTTCATGACTTTTAATTCCATTCATGAGACCAATAACCAGAAAATATGTGCTCAAATTAAAAAAGTTTATATGCGACTTCACTTTAAATTCTCATGCATAAACATGCGCATTTGCATATGTTTGATGAGTTATCGCCTAGGTTCTGAGTGAAAATACATTACTGAAATCCGGTGAGGATTAAAGTTGAAGCAAATTTTATCTTAGGCATTCGAGTGTAGTTGTTTTGTAAACCGAAAACTGTTAGGTTTTTGAGTCTTGTGTTGGCATAATTCTACATCAAAATGACATTTTCCTTTGTATTGATTAGTTGTCTATGATTCACGGTGCTACAAGAGGAACAAACTTTATTGCATATCTAAGGTATATCAAGACCTCTTTCCTCTTGCAAGGCCTAAGTGAACACATACATATTGCATCCATTTATGTCCCTGCATCATTGTGCTCGAATGGTATAACACATTCACACACTTATTGAAGTATGCACATGCATTAGATTTAATTTGACAATTTTAGTAAAATTGCATGTTCTAGGACAATTTCTAGGAAATTGCATACTTATGTATTCATGTATTTGTTTGTTTGTGTTTGTGTGATATCGGACTTGAATTTGTATTAATATTGTTCTATATTGATTTCTGGTTGTTTCGGTTACTTATTCATATGTTATTCAAGTTCCGAGTTGGAAGCTACGAAACTTTCCCTGTCTTTATCGTGCATGGTTTTCGTCTTTGTTTATCAAGTCGATTTCCTTATCTTTTGTGAAAGTTTTGTTGACTTCTATATGCGTGAGGGAGTCCATGTTCGTAATCAGAAAACGGACTCAAAATCGGAGTTCGGAGGCCAGAGAACGGTCGAAGAACACAAAAGTGCGCGAGGGGAGATGAATTAGCCAAAAGATGGCCAAGCACCTCTCCCCTTGGAGACGTGTGGCCTCCATGGGAATAGATGCCGTCAGTCCCCATGGAGGCCACGTGCCTCCACAGGCTGCAGAGGTGGCACCTCTTGATTGGCCACTTATTTGGTCTTTGAATTCCCTCTTTTATATATTCCTTTTTCCCTCTCATTTCAATCCAAGAAGAAAAATTGAAAAACAAGTGTGCTAAAATTTTTTGTCAAACTTTCTCACCTTCCAAACACCATAACTCACTCATTTGTACTCTGTTTTAAGTGATTCAATTTTGAGAATCTTTATCTACCAGTCCTTTATATTTTCCAAAAGAGTTTGGAGTCATTTGAGCAAGCTTTCTGGTAGCTACTCTCACAAAAACGAGACTGCACATTTTTCACTTGAGGTATTGATTTCTCTTTTGAGTTTTGTTCTTCAAGTCTTCAATTACCTTGGGTTTTCTTCTTCTATATGTGTATGTTTAATGTGTAAACATTGATTAGAGTTTGAGACTCTATTGAAGCTAGTTTGAGCTTAATTAGACTTGTATGTTGAGTTAGGTTTTCTTAAAACCTATGTTTTACATGATTGGGAGTTGTATTGTGCTAGCTTTTAATCTAAGGCTATTTGTGTGTTGATTGATCTTATTTTGATGATTGATAGCCTACACATGTGCTAGAACTAGTTAATTGAACATTTGTAGGAATAGCACATTTGATTGTGTATTTAGAGCCTATTATTGTGTAATAGATTATCTTGTGAATATATGCTCTAAATGTTTGCTAGAAATTTGTATTAAACATATTAATTGATTCTAGCATATTTTAGTTGTTTGAACAAAATCTAGATCTTTAATATGTGTTAGGTGTTTAGGTTGTTAGTTCATGTTATAAGATCTAGACAATTTTGATCTGTGCATTTTGATGACTATGTCTAGTTTCTCATGAAGTGTAATTGATCCATACATTTCATATGTACATGCATCATTTGTGTGATGACATGATTTTAGGATTATAAACTAGGAAAATCATACATTTTGTGCTCATTGTTTAATTCTAGTTTCCATAGGATATATTGATCACATATTCTATGTTGTATGTGTTTGCATCATTTGCATTACACTTAGATCGTTTGCCTTGCAAAAGGTAGGAAGTCTCATTTGGAGTGTGAAGCTTCAATTTGAGCAATGAAGTCTCTTGTTAAGGTGTAAAGCTTTAACTTGAGTAAGGAAGTCTCATTTGAGGTGTGAAGTTTCAAGTTTAGCAAGAAAGTCTCGGCTAGGATTGTGAAGATCTGGATAGTCAAGCAAGGAAATCTTCCTAGAGACATGTGAAGTGTCTTAGATAAGGAGTTGCTCTCTAGTGGCATATGAAGTGTTATGGTTAGAGAGTAAGGAACACTTTCATGTGGGTATGATAGAAGGCATATCCAATAGGGAGTGTATCATGTGGATTTCTCACTTATAAGGGTGTACTTTTATCTTACTAGTGAAAGTTGTTTTTGCCGGTGGTTGTGGTATCAACCCGTGAATGTTTCCTCTTAGGAGGTTTTACCATGTAAAAATCATGTATCACATTTCTCTATCCTTATCTCTTTGATTTATATATATATATATATGTGTGTGTGTGTGTGTGTGTGTGTGTGTGTGTGTGTGTGTGTGTGTGTGTGTGTGTCGTGTGTGTGTGTGTTGCTTTGCAATTGTAAGAACAACTGATTATTAGTTTATGTTTTGTAGTATTTCTTCTATTTTATGATATAGATTGTAAGCTTTCATGCTTTGAATATATTCATCAATGGTCTATATGTGTCTATGTGTGTTTATTAGATTGTGATACAAGCTATCTTGAGGGACAAACTTGTGTTTGTTTCAAGGGATTGAAAAAGGTATAAAAACCTATTCACCCCTCTCCCCCCTCTAGGTTAGATTTAGATAAATTAACCGTGTTTGTATTTTTAAAAACATCCTAAGTATTGGCATAATTGCATTGCGTGATACATTGTTATTAATTGGTATATTTAAGATTCTACCATACACGTGTAGTCTTTGCTTGGTATGTTTGGATTGCAAATCAACTGTTTTCTTGCAGAGTATATGTTTATGGGTGTCGTAGTTGTAAACCCTCAGAAGACTATAACTCCTCCTACTAGGGCACCTAGAGGTTCAAAGGCGTGTGGCATATGCTAAATGTCATCGTGTTTCCTACGAAAGTGGACTAACTAGTTTTTATATATATTTCGTATATTTTTGTTTATTGTTTTTCGTTTTTAGTTTTGTTCGAGGACGAACAAAAGATAGGTTTGGGGGTATTTGATTTGACGATATATATACCTATTTGAGGTCCCCATTTCCTAGCTTTTGTTCTCGTTTTCAAGCGTATTTTTATATATAATGTGTTTGTTGAGCCTTGTGTAGGTGCATATTCCCTACAATAAGGTTTTGAGCTTAATGATTAGTTTGGGAAGCCAAAATGAGCAAAAAGAAGTCAAGAATGGAAGTATACAGAGTTATCACGGCCTCGCCATTGACCCAAACCGCGGTGTGATTCATGGTCAACCACGGGAAATTTCCATGGTGGATCCTTCGTTGAGACAGAATGCGACATAGAGACCACGACACAGGTCAACTCTGTTTTCCAAAAGTTAGTGGGTTGAAATTGTAAAAAGCCCATGCAGAACACATAAATTTTGAGGTCCATATCTCCCTCCTTAGAATGCACTGGGTTTCATACCACCTATTTTTAGAAATGCCCAGAAGTCTACTTTCCAGCGGTTTTTACGGATCACAATTCCGGGTTTTCTCGAGGGAGTTATGATCCTTTTCATAACGGTGTGCGAGGTTGGAAACCAGACCGCGGTAGAGAGCTTTTAGCATAACACTCAACCTTCGGGGGGCATATCTCCCTCCTCAAATCAAACCACGATGAGTTATTTATATATTTGGAAAGCCTCAAAAGTCTACTTTCGAGCCGTTTTTACGGATCACAATTCCTGGTTTTCTAGAGGGAGCTATGTCCGTTTTCATAACTGTGCGCGAGGCTGGAAACTGTGTTACGGCCGCGACGTCGTTTTGCTAGACAACGACACTTAAACCGTAAAAATTGTTGTCGTTGGTGCGCCTCGTCAACCCAAACCGCGGCACACCTGATCCCAAACCGCGGCATGACGTTTTTAAGGGGAAACTGTGTCCTTTCGCACCCCAATTTGTCCATAAACTTTCTCTAACTATAAATACACTATTTTCTCCTCTTCTCTGAAGTCAACAAAGAACAGAGCATCCCTTTATTTTCTTCATCTTCTTCATCAATTAAGAGAGAGAGAGAGAGAAGCTTTCAAAGCTTCTAGGGAGGTTCTCCTGAAAATACACAAAGTGTGTCTAATACAACCTAGAGGGGGGTGAATAGGTTTTAGTTGATTTATTACCAACTTTTCGACTTAATCAATTTTAATGATCCTACTCCATATTAACAATCAATCAATCCAATATAAATATGCGGAAAACAATAAAAACACAAGGATTGATTTACGTGAGAAACCCTCCAACTGGGCAAAACTCACGGGCTATCCTCCTAGCCACAAACGGTCCTCAAATCCACTATTTGAACGAAAGTTTACAACCTAGGTTGACCTCAAGTCACACCTACTTGGTCACTAACCCTTTCACTCTACCCAACGGGCCTTTAATAGTGATTCTTGACCACAAGCTTGTGCACTAACTCACTTAGTCACAAAGCTTAACAATCAATGAAGAGGTTAAACAACCTAAGTGAATATGTAAAAGATATTCAAGTATGCAATTAATGCTAGGCAACAATAAATGCTTATCTAAGGATTTAAAGATGTCAATAAATGCAAATCCTAGATATCAATATCTAAATGCAAATGCATGAAGATTTAGCTAGAAGGGTAAAATCGTCCTAAATGCTAGCTATTAATGAACAAGGCTCTCAACCAACACACAACAACTCAATCATGTTATAAATGCCAATAAACATAAAGATATGCAATAAAATCACATAAAAGAGCTAACCCTAGGCAAACAAGAACATAAATAAATACAAAGAGATTTAGGGCATGTTCAAGTTACCTAGTCAATGAAAGCAAGAAGAATCCAT
This sequence comes from Dipteronia sinensis, assembly GCA_033220585.1. Taxonomy (NCBI): domain Eukaryota; kingdom Viridiplantae; phylum Streptophyta; class Magnoliopsida; order Sapindales; family Sapindaceae; genus Dipteronia; species Dipteronia sinensis. Next base: position 17,969,467 of record CM065645.1, on the reverse strand, counting down.
TATGAGATAATGCTTGAATAGGTTAAATGCACATGGATTTGTGTTTGGTTGAGTAAAGATGAGTTCTTGGGAGTTTCTCTCTCTAAGGGAAGCTTGGCCTAGCAAAAATGGCTTCTTCAACTCATTTACACGAGCAAGGAAGAAGATAGAGCATATATATGGGAGCCCTAGTTGAAACAGCGTCGTTTTGAACTTAGGACACAAAATCACGTCAATACCGCTAGATGGACCGCGTCTCAGGCATGTGTCCAGACCGCGGTACACACAGCAGTGCACCGTCTGGACAACAATGCGGTGCAGGGCGCTGTGCATGCAGGTGCACAGGCCGCGGTATGGGCAACAGAGGCTTACTGGACAACACCACGACTTGGGTGGCTTTCCGTGCAAGTGTGCAGGAAGCGGTACATGAAGCATGACTCTGCTGAGGTAAACCGCTCTGTATGCCGCGGTGCAAGCAAGTCTTGCCAAGCGGTCTAGGCCGGGCTAAGAGAAGAAATTCTCTTTTCTGGGCAAACTCAACACACTAAGTGATGTGCAAAATGTGCAAGTGTGGAGAGTGAAAAGAGCCATACAATACATCATTCAATGATATGAAGATAAGAACAATAATGCATGCAAGTGAGTGTGTGCAACTAGATCTCTTCAAAGAAAGTTAAACTAGTGAGATACCTTTGAAGTGCTCTTTGAGAGAGATGATGTCCTTGAAGCTTGATCACACTCAAGAGGCCTAAATTCCCCTTACAAAAAATAATCCCCAATGTGGTTTGTCAACGAAATAAGTCAATCAAAATATGAGGAACTTACATCTCCTCCAAGGGAAGCTCACCACCACCACCACTTTCTACCTATCATCCATCACTTTTGAGAGTTGATTGCAAGGAGATAGGAGTGATCTATGACCAATTTCGAGATAGGGATTCATGTAGCTTTTGGAGGGATTTCTTCAAGGGTTGTCTCTTTTAAACTCATTCTCTTTGTATTACATATTTTCTTGATTGTGTACTCCCCACTTGGGAAATATTGTAAACCTTATTTATGCTCAATATATGTTGGTTGATTTTATATTCAATTGGGTATTGATTTGTTCTTGCTATTATTGATTAATCTCTTATCTTGATATGCTTGTGTGTGGAGATTGGAAATTTATATGTGTTCATGGATGAGATTAGGAGTAGATTAACTTAATTGTAGGAATAGTTGTAATCAAATATCCCATTTTTGTGTGTATGTCATTAGAAGGTGATCGGACGATATTTGTACCTAATTGAGGTCCCCATTTCCTAGCTTTTGTTCTCGTTTACGAGAGTATTTTTGTATATAAGTGTTTGTTGAGCCTTATGTAGGTATATATTCCCTGCAATGAGGTTTTGAGCGTAAAGATCAGCTTGGAAGGCAAAAACGAGCGAAAAGATAATATATTGGAAGTCTTCAGAGTTGCCATGGCCTCACCGTCAAACCAAACCACGACGTGATCCGTGGTCACCCACGGTAAGTTTCTGTAGTGGATCTGTTATCGAACTAGAACGGGTCCACGGCACAGGTCAACTCTGCCTTCCAGCAGCTTACGGGACAAGATCAGAGAAACAGTGTAATTCGGCTAGCGGATTCGGCTACTCCCGGCAGCAGAATCCAACATCCGATTAAGTTTAGAATGTCCCAGAAGAAATCGGCTACTGAATTCGGCTACTCCTGACTGTCGTTTTCAGAAGTCAAAATTTGGCTGCTGAAATCGGCAGCTCCCGGCCACCGTTTTCAGTAGCCGAATCGCCACAGCATCCAACATTTTAATTCGACTGCTCCCGACTGTCGATTTCAGTAGCCGAATCACCAGTGAGAGACCATTTTGGCGAATTTCAAGGGGCAAACTTGTCATTTCACTATCCATTCATGCACTAACCTCCCTCCACTATATAAACCCCATTATGCCTCATTCTTTCAGATCCTATCTCTTCCCATTCTCTCCCAACTTCATCTTCTTCACTCCAAAAGAGAGAGAGAGAGAGCTTACAAAGCTTCCATGAAGGTTTTCCTCTACGGAAAGCTCACCACCTCCATTTCTTACCATCACCCACCACATTTGTGAGTAGATTGCAGGAGATTAGGAATGGTCCTTGACCAAATTCGAACCAAGCTTTATCAATGGAGTCTAGCACATTTTGGAGGGGCTCTCAACTTGGGTTTTTCTCCTTTTACTCAATCTCTTGTATTTCTTATTTTCCTTATGTGTAATCCCCGCTTGGAAAATATTCTAAACCTATATTTGTGCTCAATAAATGTTGGTTGTGTTTATATTCATTTGGGTTTTGATTTGTTCTTAATATTCATTGATAATCTCTTGTTGTGAATGGCATGTGTATGGATGATTGGAAATTGATATGTGCTTATGGATGGGATTAGGAGTAGATTAACTTAATTGTAGGAGTAGTCATAATTAAATATCTCATTTGTGTGTGTATGTCTTTGGAAGGTCGAAATGCCATGTTAGGATCGATTTGAGTGTTTGTGGGTTTCGGTTGTACCTCGAAGGATGACCAATCCGGGTATGACCATAATCACTTAGCTCCTAAGAATAGATGAAACTTGTTTTATACATGATCATGCTAGAATAGGTTTTGGTTATATGTTCATATGCTTAATGGTAGGGATTAGAGGCACATTGCTCTTCCATGACCTTTTTGGGGAGTGATTAGTGTTTCAAATCCCTTACTAGAGACTAGAGACACATTGCTCTTCCATGACCCTTTTGGGGAGTGATTAGTGTTTCGAATCTCTTCATTGAGAGAACAAGCCCTCAACTTGATTTGAATGTCCTTAATGCCTAACAATCACTTATGTGCACTTATGTATGGTGAGCTTAGAAACCTTGTGTGACCATTATCTTGCATCTCTCCTATCCACCATTTTATTATTTCTCATCAAATCACCATTCTCACCCTTTCATATTTCTTTATTTTTATTTGCATTCTTTTCATTTACATTCCTTTACACACACACCACATTATGCACACACCATTCTCACCACACCGCATTCTTATTTACATTGCTTTCAACAAACACTAGAACTAGATCCGGATAACGGATAACACCTCCCTACGGAACTATACCCTCGCTTACCATTTTACTAGTCTTTTGCTAGTTTATAGCACTTTACGTAGGAACTTTAGTATAGATATCTTTTGATATTCGTAATTTGGAAACGACACAAAAAGTGAGTCATCAGAATGTCGAAATGCCATGTATGGATGGGTATTGAGTGTTTGTGGGTTTCTGTTATACCTATGGAATACCAACCGGGTATAACCTTAATCACTTAGCTCTATCGAATGGATGAAACTTGTTCTATGCATGACTTTTGCTAGAGTAGGGTTTGGTTAAATGTTCATATGCTTAATGATAGGGATTATAGGAACAATTGCTCTAGCCATGACCTTTGAGGAGTGATTTGTGTCCTGAATCCCTTAGTTGAGACAACAAGCACAATTTCTCTATTCATGACCTTTGGGGAGTGATTTGTGTTTTTGAATCTCTTAATTGAGAAAACAAGCCCTTAACTTGCATTAGAAGTGCTTAATGCCTTAGGTTGGCTCTACGTTCTTGTGCTCAATGGGTCTTTGACCGTAAGACACAATTGCTCCATCAATGACATTTGGGGAGTGATGATTTGATTTCGGTATTCCTTAATCAACAAATGATTCTGACCGAGAGATGATTTGGTTTTGGAACTCTTTAATCGTGAGAACGAGCCCCTAACTAATAGGATGTTCTTAATGCCTAACAACTATTATTTGTGCACTTATGTGTGGTAAACCTATTGAACCTTGTGTGATCATTCTCATGCATCTCTCCTATCAACCTTTTTTATTATTAGTCTCTTTAAAAACCATTCTCACCCTTCTATATTCTCTTGTTTCCATTTGCATTATTTACATTTCTTCGCACACACCCGCACTATGCAAACACCCCACACACACCATTCTCACCATTTCCGCATTCTATTTACATTGCTTTCAATAAACTCTAGAACATGATACAATTGACGGATACCACCTCCTTGTGGACGATTCCATCGCTTGCCGTTTTACTAAGTTTTCAAACTTTAAAGCACATTGCGTAGGAACTTTATAAATATCTTTTGAACCGCAATTTGGTAACGACACAAAAATGAATATCAATAGGAGGTAGCTTTTTGGTGAATATGGTAGGCCAAAAGGAGATGTCACTTCTTAACCTTTTTGTCAGGAAGGATATTGATAAGCTGTTAAGCCTGGTTTAGAGGTCAACTGTGTCCATCATAGGTCAGGTGATCTTCAAATTTCAACGGCAGGTGGAGAGAGGAGTGCTCCAGACAAAGGAAAAGGATTTTGGGTCCGCAAACCAAGAATGAAAGCCCTGCCATTGTACTATGAAAATGTCAAACTGTCAATTGATAAAAAGAAGTGTCAGAATTTCAGAAAGGCAATGTTTGTAATGTCCTCGTCAACCTCGGAGTATGTCACCAGTGAAGAACCTCTTTTCAAAAGTTTAATGGTGAGAGGAGAATGTTCCTCAGAGCTTAGAATAATTGGGTATGCAAAATATGGGCCTGTACTGGATGGGCCAGTTATAGAACCGTTGGGCTTTAGTATTGATGCAGAAGAAAGCAATGGTAAAAGCCCAAAGCAAATGAGGTTTTGATGAGCCATGTAGAAGGAGCACTAAAGCAGATAACAAGTATTTACATGGAATTATATTTAGAATGGACTGTCGAAGATCATGTGGGCTAGGAAGATCGTTTTCAGATGAATCAAGGTAGAAACTCATATCAAGACCAAAGCACTAGGTTCCCTGAAGAAAGTAGGGCAGCTATGGAGATAAATCACATGTCTAGGACCGACGACTCTCTTGAAGAAGACAACAGGCTTTAGAAATCTCCTTCGAATGTGTTTAAAAAGAGAAAATGCGGGAAGAAGAGCTACCCTGCGAAATGTCATGCAATGAAATCAAGAAATTCTAAGAACAGAGAGATGAGGTCAAGTCAAGATATGGAGAGTGTTTAAGTAGAGGCTTCTACGTTGAGGTGGAACTTAGAGGAGGAGCTGGCAAAATTCATAGAGAAAATGGAGGCTTTAGGAGTATATATGAATTTGATTAATACTATCTCAGCTGCCGTCAAATCGATTGATATAGAGCTGAAGAATGGCATTAGAGAACGATGGAATCTGGATGAAGAGGTAACAAAAATCATAGAGACATAGGTGACTTTATGCTTTGACTTTAATGGCATGGAGGAGGAGATGGCAGTGAGTTTGGCAGATAGAGAGTTGGAAGAGGATAAGAGATGCAAAACTCGAAATGGTTAGTAACCTTTTATATGTCAGGTCAGTGGTCTCTTTGTTAATTGATGTTAACATTTTCATGGAATATTAGATGTTTAAGTAGGCTTGAGAAGAAAAGGTTGGTTAAGGATGTGGTGGGAAAGCATAAGCCGATGATCTTATTTCTTCAAGAAACTAAGCTAGACACATTTGATAATAGGGTGATCAACTAGATTGGGGGTATTTGGCTGACAAGAGGAATTGGGGTGGAGGCGGAAAGAGTGGCTGGAGGGTTGATAACCTTTTGGAATGATGATTTATTCACGGTTAGATCTTGCATTAAGAACAGCCGATGTATTTTATTGTTAGGGAAATGGTTAAAGAGGCTAAAGAAATAGCCTTTTGTAATGTTTATGCCATGCATGTGGAGAGGAAAAGTGTGGGGTTGTGGGACGTCATCTTAGGAGCTCAAGTTTTGTTCCAAATGCCATGGTGTATATGTAGGGATTTTAATATGGTGTTAAGCTTCGTGGATAGGAAAGAAGGCGAGTACAACATAAGTTCCATGAGAAATATGCAAGCCAAGGTGATTGATATTCCCATTCATGAAACCTCTTTTACATTGACTAATAATAGAGAAGTGACATCTTGGGCACGACTTGATAGATTTCTGTTTTCACCTTAGATACTATATTGGTTCCCCAAGCTGATACAAAAGGGCTTACCAAGAAATGTGTCGGATCATAATGCCATTACGATTGGTGAACCAAGAAATTATTGGGGTCCTTGTCCTTTTTGCTTCTATAACAATTAGGTAGAGGATGGTGAGGTGATGAGGCAAGCTTGCGATGGCTGGAAAAGGTGTAAGGCGAATGGCTTTTATGGCTTTGTATTGTCTACCAAGATTCGATCTACTAAAGTCCACATGAAGAGATACATCCTTTCAAGGAAAAAGAGACCCTATCTGCCAAGGAATGTGAGAATCGGCTAAAGGCAATAGAAAAGATGGATGTTTGTGATGGATGATCTGAAAATTCGAGGGAGGAACGTGCGGCTAATCTATCAAATTTATGGAATGGAATTCGAAAAGAAAAGCAAATTTGAAGGCAAAAGTCTATGGTCAAATGGTTAAAAGAAAGGGATAAAAACACAAAATATTTCCTTTACATGGCGAATGGCCGTAGAAAGACTAACTACATTGGGGACATTCTGATCTACAGAGTTAGAGTTGCAGAACCTAGCCTTGTCAAATAAGGGATTTGGGACTCTTTCAAGTATCACTACAAGAACGTCCCTTGGCCTCGACCCAAAATTTTCGGTTTGGGTCCCAAGATACTTTTGGATGTTGAAAAAGGGTCCCTTGAGATGCCATTCTGAGAAAATGAGGTGTGGGAAGCTTTTTGTAACTGTGATGGTAATAAGACGTTGGGCCCGGACAACCTGAATCTCCACTTTGTCAAAACTAATTGGGCTATAATTAAAGATGATTTCATGAGATTCATACATGGCTTTTATGAAGATGGCTCCATTGTCAAAGATTTAAATAAGACTTTTATTGCTCTCATTCCAAAATGTGGCAAGCTGGATTCGATGAAGGATTTCAGGTCGATTAGCCTGGTTGGTTATATGTATAAAGTGTTAGCTAAGGTGTTGGCAAACTGCCTGAAAAAGGTAATGGATACGGTAATAGACGACACGCAATTGGCTTTTGGTAGGAACCGGCATATTTTGGACAGCTTCATCATCGTGAAAGAAATCATTCATATGTGGAGAATGGACTCGGAAGGGGGTCTGCTTGTAAAGTTGAATTTTGAGAAAGCTTACGATAGTGTGGATCATGATTTCCTAAGCTTTATAATGAAAGAAATGGGATTCGGGGAAAGATGGAGACAGTGGATGAAATGGTGCATTTCTACATCAATTCTTTCGGTTTTGGTTAATGGAAGCCCCATCTTTTAGTTTGGCATGGAGAGGGGTCTCCGTCAGGGAGATCCGTTTTCCCCATTTCTCTTCAATATTGTCATTGAAGGCTTGAATTGTTTATTTCGAAAGGCTCCCGATGCGGGCATGATAAGAGGTGCGATTTTTGGTGACAACCTTGTGCCCAACTCCAGTCCACTGATGATACTATATTTTTCCACAAGCCTAACATTGAGTACTTTTCCAATGCAAAAAGGATTCTTAGGTGTTTTGAAGTGGCGACAGGTTTAAGGATAAACTTCCACAAATCATGTGTGGTTAGGGTGGGCAAAAGAGGGACAGTGGTAGGATGATGTGCAAAAGTCTTTAGATGTAAGAAAGAATCCCTCCAGATAACATATCTTGGCCTTCCACTTGGGGCAAAACTAAAGAAAGGCTTTTTGGAATTCGCTTTTGGACCGGATTGAAAGTAGATTAGCGCAATGGAAAAGGAAATTCCTTAATAAGGGGGGAAGATTGACCTTGATTAAGGTCTTCCTCTCGAGCATTCCTTCGTACTATTTGTCAGTTTTCAAACACCCAGTAGGTGTGGCTCAAGCTTTTGAGAAGATCTGAAGGTTTTTCTTTTGGGGAGATGGTGTTGAGAAGAGGAAATGTCATGCGGTGGACTGGGTTACTTTGTGTGAAAGAAAGATATTTGGGGTTTGGGCATCAGGAGAATGATGGACAAAAACAATAGCTTGTTAGTTAAATGGGTTTGGAGGTTCGGTTTTGAAGATAACTCTCTTTGAAGGAGGGTGATTTGAGCAAAATACGGGATATCTTCAACTGCTCTTATAGGTGGGACTGGAACAGTGCAAAATCTGCTTCATTTTGTGTTAAAGTCGTGGCTAGTCTCTTTGAGCATGATTCGATGACTAAGGTTGTTTTTAAAGAAGGTCTAGAGGTAATCATCGGGGACAGAGATAGAGCCAATTTCTAGGACATCTCGGCAGGGGATTCGGTTTAGTTGAAGGAGGCTTGTCTAAGAATATATGCCTTGGCTATTAAGAAAAAAGGTGTTGTTCAAGAATTTGGAAGATGGCATGAATCTCAATGGGTGTGGGAGGTCCCCTTGAGAAGACTTGTGTTTGACTGGGAGTTGGATCATTGGAGAGTTTTTTTTTTTAGAATCTTAAGAGTGTATTATCATTAGGAGATCGACTCTGGATGTTCTCGCTTGGAGATTTTGCTCTTACGGCGGATTCTCAGTGGGATCCTTTCGCCTTTGTTTGGATGACCCTGCAATGGATAGCTCTCTAGATTTCAAAATGATTTGGCAAGGGTTTTGCCATCCAAAGATTGAAATTTTCGCATGACAACTTCTAAAATGAAGGGTGATGGTGAGTCAAGTCATGCAAAATTGTGGGTTTGGTTTACTTCTCATTCTGTTTGTTCTCTTTGCAACAACGAGATAGAAACAATCTACCACATTTTCCTTCATTGCTCTTGGTCGAAGGAGCATGGAATGTTTGCATGGGCTGGTGGGATGTGGTGAGTTGTGCCAACTTTTCTTTAAATGAATAGTTCATTGGATGGTCAGGCCTTTGCCCTTCGAATAAATTCAATCATGCGTGGAACACTATATTCTTTGCTCTGACATGCACTGTCTAGGAGGCTAGAAACCAGAGAGTCTTCAAAGGTGTTACGACGTTAGTTACACAAGCGTCGGACATGGTTAAATTTCGAGTAGCTTGGTGGTTTAAGCATCATGGGAGAGGCTCTTCCATCCCCATATCTACAACGTTATTAAACATAAAGGAAAGTTGATATGATCTCTAACGTTTGAAAAGTCATGAAGAGGTTGCTTGGTCTCCCCCAACTGGTGTTGCACTTAAATTTAACGTTGACGGCTTGGCGAGAGGCAATCCAAGGAATGCTGGGTTATGTGGGGTTATTAGAGACAACTCAGGAAAGGTTCTTGGTCTCTTTTCAGCTTTTGTGAGGACACTTGACTCTAACTCTACTGAATTGTTAGCAATTCACATGGCAGCTTCTTTGTGTGCTCTTTTTGAGAATTTGGTTGATACTGAGATAGAAATTGTCAATGATTCTAAAGTGACCGTATCTTGGGTCAATTCAAGAAGTATGGGCTGCTTGAAGTATGTCAACCTCATTTACGACATCCGCAATTGTTTGTCAAGCCTTAGCAACATGTGGGTTATTTTCAACTCAAGAGCTAGTAATTCATTTGCTGATTCACTTGCTAAACAGGGATCTGCTATGGAGAGGACAGTTTGATTTGGGATTCTCTATGATTTCGTGTTTGTGTTTTGGTTTCTTTTCCCTGTTTCCTATGTTTTGTTGTCAAGTTTTTCTTTTGGTGATGTTGTTGCTTCTTCTGTCAGGCCTTAGGTATGTTCTCGTTTGTTCTTCTTTTGTGCTTGGCCTCTGGCTTGTTTTGGTGATGCCGTTTTGGCTTGTTTAATAATATCAGTTGTTCAAAAAAAAACAATAATATACGATAAATCACACTTCCACTAATTTATTTACTTATTTAAAATTTTAAAGTAATTAAATATTTTTAATTTAATTACATAATTCAATCCACTAAATAAATAAATAACAAAATTAAAATAATGGAGAGTGTCTTTTCTTTGGACACTTGATCTTGAAGACTTAAACTCTTAGATAACTAATTAACTTTGATGAATGGGTTTATAAAATTTCATTAGTCAGTTGGAAAAGAGAAAATGAAGAATTTAAGTATTTATATTTGTTAAAGCAATTTTAAAATTCAAAAATTTTGATATACTATTAAAACAATTTAAATGTTTTAAATTTATAAGTTTGATCAAAACAAATAAATTTTTTCCGCTCAACATTTAAACTTCATTTGTTTCATCAGCTTAATAAATGAATAGGCAATTTAAATTTCAAAATAGTTATTTATATATCTATCTATATTTATAAATTACATGTTCGTATTTGATAACTAATTTGATAACTAATTGTGTCAAATGAGTTAATGGGTTAGAAGGTTGTGTTAAAAAAAACCTGACATGTTTACTTAACAGGTTAGAAGGGTGGATGTGTTTTTTGGCTAGGGGTGCTCTGTTTTTGTTTGTGGGGTCGTTGTTTTAGCTGGTTCTTCTTTCTTCTTTGTTTTTTGGCTTTCTTGTTGTTGGTTCTTCTTTGTTTTGTCATTTGGCTTTGCCTAATAATATGTATGCGGTTCAAAAACAAAAATGTGTTAGACCCGTTAGTGATTCAAACCTTATAATACTTCTAAAAATTAATATAAAAAAATAAATAGATCGGTGAAGATCCAATCCGATCTAGATCTCCAACGAAAGAGATATGGGTCTCCTTCGATGGAAATCGAACTCCATCAATGAATCTCTTCATCAATGAAAATCGCCTTCAATGGAGATGACTCGTCTTGAACGACAAAGATGCTTGGATCTCCATTGAAGGAGATCCTTCGATGGAGATCTGGAGGTGGAGATCCAATCCTATTTTTTTTTTCGTTTTTTAATTTTCAATTTATCTCCACCGTCCATCTTGAGATTGACGGTAGAGATCCACTTTTTAAAAAATCGGTTTATTTTGTTTTCTGATTTTTTTTAATCCTTGAAATGACGAAACTACTATTAGTGTTGACAATCAAACTTGATCAACTGTTAAGTTTGGCCAAATTTAACTAACACTAAAAGGATGAGTGTCAATTTTTGATAAAATTAATTATGAGTGTTAAAGGCAAACCTCAATAGGGTTGGGTGTTATTACTCTTTGTGGTGGCAATAGAGCCACCCTAAAAAACAATGTACTCCCAGTTTACAAAACCACGTACTTCCATTTTGAATCATTGTACTGCACAAGATATCTATTTTAATTATATTGATACAATCCCTAATTAAAACCACTTCCTCTTAACCAAAATTATCTTTTGGTTAACACAGACTTCACGTAGACGTGTAGCATTCTGATTCGTAGTTGATTCTCACGAGTTACCAACATCTTATTTGTTTAATCTTTGCCTCTCTTTTTGTTTCCTCTATTACTCATATTATTTTGTTTTTTATCTCATGTTTTGCTAATTTGTTTCAGTGGCTGTCTCGCATTTATTTGCTCTAATTTCAAAGGCCTCATAGTTAATATTATGAGGTTTTCTTTTCAAGAATATCCTTCTTCTTTTTTTAGATGGTATCTTAGTTGGTTTGATATGAAAAACTACTTTCTTGATTTATATTTTTGCAAACTATATTTATATATAGTTAGTTTTAGACGATGAGGATAGTCTACACACCATTTTTCTAATTTCTATAATCTCTAATTCTTGTCTATGTATAATGTATTGTTGATTATTATTAGTAGCTCTGTTCATGTTAAATGGCAGATCATCATATTGGATCTTCTCTATCTCTCTCTCCGTTTTGAATCATTTCCGGGATCTCCAGATATATCAAGCTTGTTATGAAATGAAGGGTCGAAGATATATATCATGTCAACAATTGGTGTTAACATCTCTTACGCTTAAATGCTTAAGCTTTTGGTTAAGAGTACTTACTAACAATGTTTTATAGCAATGAAGTTTTAGAGTTTGAATTGCTCCAAATTTAAATTTCCAGTTCAATTTGTTCTAAATCCGCTTGTACTAGTGCTTGACATCGATGTACTTATTAATTGCATGTCGGATATTGTACTAAATCAGATTCTAAAATTTAATTAATTGTTGCCACGTACGAGGAGCATCTTTTCTTGGTATCCTCTCCCTTCTGTTTCAGGAAAATTTTACCTAAATAATTTCACCACCCCCACGCCCCTATGGCCATATATGATTTTTGAAAATATTGAAGCTTTACTCGTTTATTATCATTAATTTTTAATACATTGATGCTTTCATAGAATTTATACATTTACTTGTATACTTCATTACGTATTATGTAAAGTTATTGTCTCGTATCACCTCTCTCTCATCTTATATTATCTAAACTTAACTAATTTATTTAGTATTTGAAATTTTGGATATGAATCCTGTACTGGTCTGATTTTTTTCCTGACCTAAAACACTTGAAGATAATATTCTACATTTAAAGTTTTCAGAGGTTTTTGCTTTGGGGTGATCCTCTTCTTCTTGCCTTCTTTTTTTTTTCTGGGTTTCTATTGTTTCATGGTGCTGCGCCTTTGCTCCTTGTTGCCAGTTGTGGTTTAAAACCAGTGGTTTTCTGTTTTTTAGTTTTGGGCTTTTGTTTTGGTTGGTTTTCTAGCTCGTTTTTAAGTCAGAGTTATTGGGTTTAGCTTGCCTTTTTTTAAGTGCCTTTGTTGAGATCTAGTCCGTTGGATCGTTTTGGGTGTTGTTTGGTTCCATTGGGTTGACAATTTCTTGTAGCTTTCTGGCCGCATTTGGCTTTTTTTAATAAAATTTTACCTTTAAAAAATAATAATAAAATAAAATAGATAAATAAATAAATCTCGATCGTGTATTATATATGTCCCCATATCTATGATCCAAATTCTTTTTATGTATGGTTGGCTCTCTTTCGTTTATGACAATCTAAAATCAAATAATAATCTTTCATTTTCATTATTAATACATTTGACTTTATGCTGTACCATAATATGTAGCATCATCAATTCAAAACTGATCAAACAATATGAGGTATTTATATGTATTTCTTATTTAAGTTTGCTTCTCTCTCTTCCTTTCCTCTTTTCCCTGCCTGTATATGATAATTACTTTATTCAAGGTGCAATTATGGATGGCAAGGGCGTTTGAAGGTGCGGCCTCACTGTTCCACTTCTTTATCTTCTTGTTTTTCTTCACTCTTCTTTGAATCTTCTTCAGTGTACTTTCTATTTTAGACATAACCGATTAACAATGTTTACTTTACTTAATTTCATGCATGCAATCATGACCTAAATTAGATCATCCATGGAAAAATATAACAAATCTCTTGCATAAATTAACATGATTTCTATTTTGCCATGTGGTTTTTACTTAAATATATTCTGATTTTTTAGGGTTATTCTGAAACTTTGTAGCTCAAAGTATCAGCCCTAATCTATCATATTCTGGATGACCAATGCATATTAAATAGTTTTGTATGTCAATTTTCATGATTGAAGCAGCCATTTAACTAGGAGGCCATCCTTGGAACATCAAGCATTGCAAGACTTGTATATAAATGTCTTCTCCACTACGAATTCGTACCAATTCTGATCATGTTGATCAAAATTTCCCTTTCTACAATAATTCGGATAATTTATGGTCACTTCTAGATGATCATAGCAGCACAATTCTGGCTGACGATGGTTATGATAATGGTATCCATTTGGACCACATATTTCAAGGGCAAGAAAACTCTTCATTGGCAAAGTTGATCGAAGGATCAATCCATCCTTCGTTGGTTCCTCTTGAAGCTTCAAATAATCCTCCACTTCTACATGAAAACAGCATACTGCTGCCCGTCGAAGAAGATGATGATAAAACTTATTGTGAGTTGAATTCATTTGTATTTCTTGGTCAACAAGAAAATTCAGCCCTAGCTGTGCCTGTCACAGATAAAGGATTACCAGAAAACAGCATCAGTATTGATCATGAAGATCATCATAACATGTTGCCGACAACGCTCAAGGCTTTTGAAAATTTATGTCAAATTTTGGAAGAAAACCATGATGCAAGTGACAAAGAATTACAAGGAAATAGTGCCAACCATCACAATCATGATAACTGCTTGTCTAACCGTACTCTTGAAGGCACGTCGTTAAATATAGAAAACCATGAAAATAGTGGTGGGTTGGATTCGAGCATGTTTACTAAGCAAGCCAAGACAAAGGAGAGAAACCATAAGTTGCAGAGGTTACAAAGTGCAAAAAGGACTGTGCAACCCAATGGAGAAGAATTAGGACAAATTTCGAAGAAGCAAGAGCACAATGCCAAGGAGAAAATTAGGAGAATGAAGCTCAATGCGACCTACTTGGCTCTTGGAGCATTGCTCCCGGATCATCGTAGAACAAAGGTTCACATACACCTATGGCCTACCTTCCATTCATCATTTCTTTAATTTTGTTCTAATTATTTGAAAGCAAAGTACTTATTTAGTGTTCTATTGTTGTAATCATATTGTAATTAATAGAATGAGACCACTTTAATTAAAAGCTTAATCTGAACATAGAACTCTTCGGTCTTCTATCTATATAATAGGCATTTCTAAACGTTCGATTAGTTTCCTTTAACTCATTGAAAAGCATTTAGACTGACATTAGGGTTTCCTAAAAGGAGCATTAATATTTAAACGATAATTAGTTTCCTAATTGCATTCCTTTTTGTTCTCAAACAAGTTAATTTTGCAGAAAAGAAGAAGTACACCGGGAATGATAGATAGAGCTCTTGAATACATTCCGGGGCTAGAAAAGGAAATAGAGGATCTAACCCTCAGGAAGAACCATTTGCTGTCTACAATTGAAAACCAAAAACTCAGAGAAACCCAGCAATTATCAGATAAGCTTCAGGCTCCTCCCACGGTTTCGTTGCACGAAATTGCTAAGGGTGAAGTGATCATACAAATAATATGCATTCACAAGGATGAAGATACCACTCTTTTCTCAAAACTATTGCAGAATGTAGAAGCACAAGCCATGTCCATTTTGAGTGCCTCAACTCTTCAAGTTTGTAGGGAGAGGGTCTGCTACCATTTACATATACAGGTATGCTTTTTCCACTGCCTGCTATTTTTTTTAATAAACGTTATAATTTGTTAAAACTAACCACTAATGAAAAATCAGTATTAAATCAAAGATATTAAATTTATGAAATAGGAAGCTTTTCATCAGAAGACAATGCTTAAATTTTACCAAACACTATTACCCGGCCCTCAATTATTGGATTTTATAATTACAAATCTGTTTAATTAATCTTGATGTGGCCAGGTAGGGTAAAGCCTTAATACAACAACTAAAACTGATACATTATCAAACTAAATGAATATCGTTTTTATCAAACTACATTGGTCGGGGTCCTTAATACAATAATATTATTAACACAAAGTTGCAAATTTTTAATAATCGAAAAAGTAGTATATGTATAGTATGACCTAATCTGCCTTATTTGAAAAGTAATTCCATTTTTCTCTTAATTGATGCCTTAATTTTTGGCATTTGTACGTAAATTGAACCCTAGTCATATCATAGAATAGACCAGCTTAATTTGTCAATATCATAGACTCATCTAGCTACAAGATATCATCATATTCATCAAGAATTTTTTTTCAACTAATTATTCAATTCACATACTTTCAATTATAAAATGAAGCGGTGGGTTATGGATATCAAATATGATTTTATGAACCACACATCTTGACGAGATGAGGTTGGTTCGGTGGTAAACCCTTCATACCTACACCACGAGATTGTGGGTTCGAATACGTGATAGTTAATACATTTACATTAATTCACTAAAATAACCCCATATAATTAAATTATTATAAAAAATATCACATTAATGAAAAACAATATCCCCAATTTTATCAAACTCAAACATAACCCTAACCCTAAAATTCATGGGAGGAGGAGGCAGCGGTGTCGCCGCCTCCATAAATCATGAATAAGGATAATGATAAACAAAGAGAACAAAGATCGCCGCTTCCATGAATCGTGAATAAGGGTAACGATAAGCAAAGAGAACAACAAAACGGCAAACACACATTTTAGGGTGTTAATGCAAGCTATAGCTACAGCATGTGACATTAGTGCGTCTAAACCTGAGCTGGAGGGCAAAAGGATCGTGTTTGTCAGTGACTCCCAGACGGCAGTGTCCTGGATTAATAGCAGTGGCTTAGGCAATGTGGAGCATTCAAAGACCATTTATGATATCCGTTGTCTGTTGTGCAAATTGGGATAGGCTAGTGTTGAATTTTATTCTAGAGACACCAATTTTTCTGCAGATCGTCTGGCGAAACAAGGGGCGGAAGGTGGAGGGGATGTTATGAGATGGAGTCTGTCTTGAGGTTTGTCAGTTGTTGGCTCGGTGGTGTTCTTCGGGGTTTCTTTTTGGTTTTTGATTCTGGTGCATGGGGCTCTTTTTGTCCCCTGTTGGGATTTGCTTTTATTTTTATTCGTTGGTTGGCTAGTGTTTAGCCTTATTGCTTTGCTTGTGACTCCAGGCCCTGTTTTCCTCTGTCAGCTGGTTTGCTATCCTTGTTGTGGTTGTTTTCCCTTTTCTTGGTTAATAAATCCCGCTTTTCAAAAAAATTAAATTAGAGTGAATACTTAGGCAGTTAGGCTGCGGACTGTCCACCAACCCTCTTATCCATGTCTTTAAGATTCTAGTTATCAATTACAAGTCAATTGATGAAGATTTTGTACCCAAGTCTTGTTACAACACTTAAGCCAAGTTTTCCTTTAGTATGATTACTATCCTTCTTAAGGCATAGGTCAAATATCTTTAGATGCAATTTATCTTGCTACATCATAAATTTAACACTAAAGATTCATTAAGATCAATGAAACATAAATCATGCAAACACACAATCCAAATTAAGGCATTATGCAATTAACAACTTTAAATCCCACGAAGCAAATTTAAAGCGCGTTCACTTTAGATAGACTAGATGCAAACCCTAAAGCTGATCAATCAATAGATAAAAAACAACTAGCATCAAGAAAACAGGAAATTAAAAGTTCATAAATAAATCTTGTAAATCAATAACTTAATACCAAAAATTCATGGATAGTTGAATTAGGGCATCATCATATGCCTTGGCTAAAAGCTTAGCTAGACATAGCCATGAAAAACAAGCCAAAAATATAAATTCAAAACATAAACTAAAGGAAAAGCCTAAGAGAATAAAGGCAACAGACCAGGATTTGTCTTCAGAGTTCTTTCTTTCATATTCATGTGAGGCTGCAAATGAGGCGTGTTCTCCTAATTTATGGCGTGTAGGATGTAGAAGGCCTTAAATAGGTTGTTGGAATCTCCTAATTTTTTCGAAAAAGCTTTTTCCAAATCAGACTTGAGAAGCTTTACTTATGGCATGTTTGTATATCTAAAGTGGTCTTAAAAATCAATTTTCAGATGTTTTGTTTGTTTTTGTAACAATACATTAGAGATCTGAAAATGGATCAAAAATAATACTTAAAATAATAGTAAAATTAAAATACTTAAAATACATAATATTTAAGTGAAAACCTCTAAAGAAGAAAAAACAAGTTATCGTGATTAAGACCTATTAAGTACTTAAGACTATTAAGACGTTTCTCCCATCTCAACGTGAGGAGTTCAAATCTTACTATTCCTTTTTATCCTCTAATTTTTATATGAATTTTCACTATAAGAAAATAAAAAAATAAAAAAACTTAAGACTATTAAGATTTTTAAGTTAAAAAATCAAATGACACCTTAGTTTATAGATTTATAAAACACCTTAATCTAAAAGGATTATTTTTTCTTTACTAAAAATTGTCTTAAGTGATATAGTAATATATATATATATATATATATATATATATATATATAACGCTAATTGGTCTTCTCCCTTAATCACAAGAGGGAGGAGGCAACAATTGCCTCATCCATATTATAGATGAAGTTTTTAAATTTGGTTTCATTTTAGTTAATTATATATTGAAATTAATTTTATAAATACTTGCTTTAGTTTAAGTAAATAAAAAATATATATGAAGATGATTTGGTTAAAATGTTCAAATACAAATACATATAATACTATATGATAAAAAAAAGTGTCAAATGAATGATTCACAGATGAAAAAACAAACCACTTAATATTAATATTTAGAAATTTGGAAGAAAAAAATTAATTAACTTATGATTGTCCAAATCTTTTGTCTAAATGATGTATGATGTTAGTTGTAATTATTATGTAAATCATGTGATAATTTGTTGGATAATATGTTGGTCACAACTCGTTATATGCCATATCATATGACAATCTAGCATTACTCTAATAATTATACATATATAACAAGACGTAAATGAAACTAGAGATTAAAAAGAAAACACTTGATCCCACGGGAATAATCGGTGAAAAGTTCTATAAGATTTATTATAACACGTGATAATCAATGAACTCATATAAAAAAAAATTAAATGCCGATCTTGTCTAAGGAATACCACATATATATATATATATATATATATATGAGATCCAATCTACAGTACACCGACGTATGGTGTATCGGATTATTATTGCATGTGATCGCATGTATATAATATTATCACATATAAGTTACATGTGATCATGACAAAACATGCCGAATAAATTTTAATGTGGTCTCATGTGAGTTGTATACGATTATATATCACTATAAGAAAAGGTGATATTAATGAGCTTTTAAAAATGCAGCAAAAACCTTTTTACGGCATTTAATAAAATGTTATTACGAAGGAAGTCGTAAAAGAATATTAATCTATTATAACGTGTAACAAATGCCGCAAAAATGCCATATAAAATATGTTTTAGAGCAGCCAAAAAATGCCGTAAAATAAATATTTTTGGGGCAGCCAAAAAATGCCACATGAGAGACGATTTGGAGCAACAAAAAATGCCACATAAAAGACGTTTTGTGGTAGCTAAAAAGTGCCGTGTAAAAAAATGTTAAACCAAAAAAATGTTGCAAATATAAGAATTATTACCTATGAAAAACTATATAAACTAATTAATAACAAATAAATTGAACCATGTGATTACAATTAAAAACTATTATAATATCAAATTAAATATTAAAACGGTAACATTATATTGTCATAAAGTATACTACCAATAACATATTACAAAATCTACTACCACACCATTTATTCAACTACTCTAAAACATACTAAAACCTAGTCGAAGATAACATAGTTTTTAGGCCTTGCAATAAAACTTCTAATTGCATGATCAAGAATTTGAAACTCGGAGGTTGGACGGATCAACAATGTATCCTTCACAATCGCACGTGTCACCGCAATCTTCCAATAATCTAGGCCAAGAGGAATATGATGTACTTTTGACATTGGATCTTTTGAAGCAATCTTCACTTCTCCAACAACTTTCCCACTTCCCATCCAATCTAGTAACTTACAATTAACATTCTCCACATTTTGTATGTTGTATTTGCTAGTAATACTAGATTTTTGGGACTGCTATAAAATATATAAAAGAATTTTTTATGCTCTTCTATTATATAAAACATATAAAGAAACTATTAAATGTTTTGATAAAAAATAAATTATGGATGAGGACCTTTTAAAAAATGCTGGTAAACTATTAAAGCATTTTAAAAATGATGTTAAAATGGCTGATTACAGCAATTTTTTAATCTGGTAAAAAATCATTTGAACACATGTTTAACAGCATTTTCCATTATAAATCCTATAATTGAAATCAATTACAACTTATTTTTTAAATGTCGTAAAGTGAATATCGTAAAAAGCTTAAATTTCTTATAGTGTATGAATATATTGATGTGATCATGCCAAAAAAGTCATGATCACATATAAATTTTGAAATATGCACCATGCACCAGTGTAATATATATGGTTTTCAGTTTTATTAACATTTCTTTGTATGTAATTTTGTTCTTTTAATAAAAATATTTGATATTTCTAGCAGAGTTTTGGACATAAATAAATCTTATTTCTCATGTTGTTGCCCATTCATCTTTGCATATAATATGTTGAGTTTCCAACTATTTTGGACAGATGAAAGGGAGTTCACTAACAACTGACTACATTGTCATTTTAAGAGAAAAGGTGATTTCATGGTTACCGGCTTAATCCTTGACTTGGGTTGCTACATATGTAATCTAATTACTATTGTTAATAATCAAAAGCTCAATTATCAGAACATCAGAAGGTGATCAGATTGAGCAGTAGCAGTCGTGATCAAGGCATCCGAAATTGGTCAGAGCTTTAGATGTTAATCTGAGGTGTAGCAAATGTTAACGGTTCTCACAGCTCAAAGTTATTTAAGTTAGTTAAATGAGCCATGTGATTATTGTCAACTCATCAGTAATTAGTTACAGGTTGTTTAGTCAAGCTTAAGCTGATACTATACTTGTATAAATAGTATGCACATCAATCATCATGTTGATTAGAGTGAGATGAATAAAAGTTTGTTACATTTGTTCTAGAAGTTTGTTATAGTCTTACTCTGAAATTTTCCTACACATATTCTCAGTAGATTTTCCTGAGAAAATACAAAGTTTGATGACTATCTCTCAATTATGCAACGGATAAAATTTTCAAGAAAAAAAAACTGTCAATCTTAAAATTTTATAAACTGTTTAAGTGGTCTTTTTGTATGTATACTTTGTTAGATATACCATATGTGATCAAATCTCACATCGAAAAAACATGTAACAAGAGAAGAATATATATAGCGGCAATTACACAAACTTACTCTAGTTATATGTATAATAACACAGACATGTTGACCACCATTTGTCTATCATAGAGAAGAGGTAATGTTGTCTTTTTGTAATAAATAAATAATAAATGAATATAATAAAAATTAAATAGTATTTATTTCGTAATTTTCTATTAAATAGAACTATGAGTCTTGAATACTTAATTTTTATTAAATACATAAAATAAAATAAATTGAACCAAAAAAATACTATTTAATAGAACACTATTTAATTTTTATTATTAAACCAATAAATACATTTCTATGTTTGTCTATTAAACCAAAAAATACATTTGATTTGAAATAAATACTATTTAATTTTTATTATATTCATTTTTTTGTTATAAAAAGACAACATTGCCCCTTCTCATGACAGACAAACGGTGGTCAACATGTGATCGGCCGTGAGTCAACAGGTCAAGGCGGTGCCAATGTCATTATGATTTTTCCATGGGTTTCTGTGTTATTATACATATAACTAGGGTAAGTTTGTGTTATATATATATATATATATATATATATATATATATATATATATATATATATATGCCACAACTCAATAAACTAGTCTTTTGAGTTATAGGTTACAACTCTCGTAAGGCTATTCACCAATAAATACATTTAACATAACTTTTACCCTCACCGAATTTGACACTTGATTACTGAACCCTACAACTTTATATCTCACATTACTTGTGGTGTGAACTATAGAGCCTAACTAATTAGCGCTGGCACAAGGAGATGGTTTGATATAGGCCGATTCAACTCAATTACCCATCTCATGTAATTTCATGTATTGACATTAAATGTTTTGAAGATCTTATAGTCTAATTGTTAAATTTGATGTGTGTCCTTTTTTGTTTAATATAAATTTGATCTTATAAATTTAATACTAGTAGTATGATCATCATGAATGGGAGAAATCTTATTTGAAAGAAATTTTTATATATATATATATATATATTCATGATTATTGATCTTATTTTTCTAATTATTTGATCATGACATTAATTTAATTTTATGATTTGCGTAATTTTATACCTATTTTAAATTGGACAGATGACCAAGAGTTCGAGTTCAATAACTGCAGCTGACAAGGTTATCATTCTAAGAAAAAAGATGCCTTCATCACTTTGGTTGGCTTGCTATATATAGAAACTTTCTGTGTATTTAATCTTTAAAATACTAAATTGTTTCATCTTTTTAGAGTAAACAAACAAACACCTTACTTTATTTAATTGAATTTGTACGGTGGCGACTTCGCCTAATTACTGTACTTCCACTAAAACTTAAATTTTCATCCAATTATAGCCTAATCTCTCACTCATGAGTTATATACTTATATTATTGACTCCACTGCTGCCAGTTATCAAGGAACCTGCTTGTACCGACTCAACTCACTCCATAAATATCGATGTATTTATGAAACTTTAGGTACCACAATCATTAAAAAAGATTTAAAAAACTTATATTTTATTAAAAAAAAAAACTTAAAAGACTAAATTTGATGATCTCCCTGAAAAAAATCAAAGGAGACTATTCACGATAGAGATATACAAGAGGAATCACTCAACCCTTTTTTTTACATTTTTTGTTTTAAATTTATTTATTATCTTACACTTGTATGTTTACTTATTTCTATATTATTAATAAAAATTAATATTTTGTCAAATATATTTTCTATAATTTGAAGTGGGACTCCATCTAAAATACTATTTCATAATTGTACCAGATTTCACCAACTGCACTGGTAGGGTGTTGTTTCGCTTAGGGGTGACAATATATAGGTTATAGTGTCGTGTTTGTATCAATACAAATACGGTTAGTTAATTTTTTACTCAATCCGAACATGATTTATTAAGTTTAGAACATCTCCCACAATACTCTAAAATAGTATATAAACTCTAAAACAAAGTATTGGTTGCTCCCACCGTACTCTAAATTTTTGTTTCGAAGAAATTTTTTTAGAGTTTTCAATATTACTACTCTAAATTTAAAGTATCAAATCTCATACTCTAAACTTACTTTCCTACATTTTATATTCCATTTATATCCTTTTACCTTTTTCAATTTTAATTTTTAAATTTTATTAACATAAAAATTATATCATTAGAAATGTCTCATCTAGATCTTTAAAATGAGTCCAATATTAAATATTAATTAATAATTTGTTATTTAATCATTCTCACCATACTTTATCATTTGTGTGTTTTAGGTTCTATTTGTAATAAAAATCTCTAACATTTTAAATAAAAAAAACTGGTTAGTTAATTAATTTTATTATAATAAAGTCCTCAAATATAATAATAATTATAATAAAATAATTAATTTAGGGGTAATTTAGTCATTTTAAATTTTAAGACTAATGAAACAATTAGTCAATGAAAAGCAAGGAAATATGTGCAATTTTGACAAAAGTTGCATCTGAGTGTAATATTGGTTAAATTCATGGGAAGTTTATACAATCTGCCCTAATTATAATTTAATTACATAATTCAATCCACTAAATAAATAAATAACAAAATTAAAATAATGGAGAGTGTCTTTTCTTTGGACACTTGATCTTGAAGAATTAAACTCTTTGATAACTAATTAACTTTGATGAATGGGTTTATAAAATTTTATTAGTCAGTTGGAAAAGAGAAAATGAAGAATTTACGTATTTATATTTTTTAAAGCAATTTTACAATTAATTTTTTTTGATTAAATTATTAAAAAAATTTAAATGTTTTAAATTTAGAATTTTGATCGAAACAAATAATTTTTTCCGCTCAACATATAAACTTCATTTGTTTCATCAGCTAAAAAAATTAATAGGCAATTTAAATTTCAAAATAGTTATTTATATATCTCTCTATATTTATAAATTGAGCGGTGCTATTGGCAACCCACTAATGATTTAATAATGCCTTGGTTTTTAAAATTCAAAAATTTACTTGATCTATTTCCTAAACCGCCTTTGTTAATTATCTTCCAAACTTAACTCACCCCATAAATGCTCTCTATATATTTTTCATAAACGATCTCTATATATTTAAAATTAAATAAAAACTCTTCTCTCTCTCTATATATATATAATGAAAAAAAACTCTTCATTGTATTTTTTTTTTTCATTCTTGTTGTTTATCATATAGGGAAGATAAAAATAAAAAAAAATTAAAATTTATTTGATCCTATTGTGTTCATTAGAGAGCAAAAAAGAAAAAAAAAACTTTGTGACGATGAAAAAAAATAAAAAAAATAATGGGTTAGGCTAAAACAACTGAATATTGTGACTTAAAATTGTGACTTCAACATCTCAACCACCCATGTGTTTTTAATCCAAGAGTTATAAATGCATTCAAATCTCAACCATTGGATTAAGAGTACATTAGTGGTTGAGATGTTAAAATCAAAATTTTAAGTCTCAAATTTAAAATGATTTAGCTTGACCCATAAATAATACAAGTAACTTCAAACTTATGGGTCGTTTGTTTTTTCTACTTAAAACTTAATAAGTATGAATCATAATTATTAAGTTGTTTTGTTTGTTTTTTTAAGTGGTCAAACAACTTTAAAATACCAACAAAAAAACAACTTAAAATAAAAAGTAAAAAATCTTGACTTTTCACTTAATTGTAAATCATTGAATTGCATTAAATGCAATCCAAAATCTTTTCTTCCGATACAATCCTCCAAATATAACATATTTCCATTTTCATCATAATTATATATGGTATAAAAATATTTATTTTAATATATTGCTTATTTTAAATAGCCTTAAAAATAAAAAAGAACTCTAATCACTTCTCATGTTGGTATTTAATATCAATATTTTATGATGATATTAGGGTGGTGTATTTATATATTATTTTTTTATAGTGTTTGGTGTGAGTTTTCATGCTGCCCCTTTTATTTTTTGAAAAAAAAACAATTTCTTTTCTTAGTAAAAATGAGTTTATTTGTAATCTTAAAAAAAACTTTTTCAGATAAACACATTATTCATGGATTTGGGGTTTTATTAGAATTTAATTTGATCATATTGTAATAAATGAAATGAAGGGAAAAAAATTGCAAATGAGGGGTGCTGGATGTGTGTGTGAGAGAAGTTTTTTTAAAAATTTTATATATATATATAGTGAGTGAGAGAGAGAGAGAGAGCATTTATGGGCTGAGTTAAGTTTGAAAGATAATTAAAAAGGGTCGTTTAGGAAATAAATCAAGTAAATTTTTTAATTTTAAAAAAGGGAGCATTATTAAATCATTAGTGGGTTACCAATAGCACCACTCTTATAAATTACATGTTCGTGAAAATACTATAAAGCGTGTGTCTACTAACCTAGAGGGGGGGTGAATAGGTTTTAGTTGATTTATTACCAACTTTTCGACTTAATCAATTTTAATAATGATACCTCATATTAGCAATCAACCAATCCAAAATAAACATGTGGAAAACAATAAAAACACAAGGATTGATTTACGTGAGAAACTCTCTGACTGGGTAAAACTCACGGGTTATCCTTCTAGTCATACACGGTCCTCAAATCCACTATTTGAATGAAAGTTTACAACCTATGTTGACCTCAAGTCACACCATACTTGGTCACTAACCCTTTCACTCTACCCAACGGGCCTTTAATAGTGATCCAAGACCAACAAACTTGTGCACTAATTGATCGAGCCATGATAACACTAGATTTTGGGTCCCTCTTCCTATGCTTATTGCTTAATTCTCGGGTAAAATTGAGTGTTTACTGGCTCGTTTAGGTATTTTGCAAGTAATTCTTTGTATCAGAGGCATTTCTGAAGGAAAAGAAGAAAATTGGGGCACAAAGCACAAAATCAAGAAGCAGAGCCTTAAAGAAGGATTGTCGCTGTTGAAGTGTCAGTCTTGGAAGACCGCGACAATCTCAGCGACAGCAACTCTCGCGACCCAAGTGTCGCTAATGTTGCAATGAAGCTAAGGCGCGTCAAAAGGAGGAAGAAGTGTCGATGTCGAAGTGTCGATGTCGAAGTGTCATCTTGGAAGACCGCGACAATCCCAACGACAGAAACCCTCACGACTCAAGTGTCACTGCTGTTGACGCTCGAACTACGCCCGGAATCGAAGATCAAGCGTCGTTGCAGTGTGGTGCCGTCTTGTAAGACCGCGACAGTCGTGACCGCGACACCTGCCAGCATGACTCCCTAGGTTGATTTGTGGTCCCGTTTCGGCTCCCATATAAATTCCCAATGCTAATTTTATGAGAAAGAGGGATGAGCCACACTCAGAGAATATCCACTCAGCAGCCTTTCATACTCTCACACATACATCACCCATCCATCATTGGAGTTTGGAATCAAGAATAGGGAACTCAATAGACAAGGAGCCTTAATGACAAACTTTGGTTTCTTCTTTAACTGTTCTATGTTTTCTTTTATCCTTTTGATGTGTAACTAATCTTTTAAGTTAGGGGATTGATGTAACCAATTAAACAACTCTTGCAATCCAAGAGTCTAATACTTTAATTCAATTCATTATTAGTCTCTTTTATTGAATTACTTGCTCTAATCTCTTTGCTTATATTCAGTTGTGACAGCAATGAATGTGTGTTTTAGGATTAGTTTATACATGAGGTTGAGGACTAAGTGTGGGTGACCATCCCATTTAGGCCGTACCATAAGCTTAATAATTGAGAGACTTTTCATATGCATGACCATGCTATGTTTAATTTGGCTTAGAGTTTTGATTAAAATTTAGTTACATGACCTTTTGTGAGTAGTGGGAAGGATTAAGAACTTCATGGTTGCAAACAAGCTCTAATAATAGAATTGTAGAGCTTCATAGGACTTAAGGATTACATTGAGAAGTTTAATTAGGTTGCATTAATTCCCTAACGTTTTTCTCCATATTCATCTCTTGTGTGTGCTTGCGATAATTAGTTTCTTTACATTTGCAATTTAGTTAATCACTTGTCTCTTTCCAAAGACCAAGCATTATGCCATTTAGATTTCATGCTCTTAGGTTAGTATTTCATTAAGTTAACTAGTTTTCAATAATAGAATCATTGATCCCAGTGAACGAACTTTATTTCAAATTGAGTGGATAAAAATACTGCATCACTAATCCCCTTAGTCACAAAGCTTAACAATCCATGAAGAGATAAAGCAACATATGTGAATATGTAGAAATATTCTATCATGCAATTAATGCTAGGCTACATTAAAATGCTTATCTAGGAATTAAAGATACCACTAAGTGCAAATTCTAGATATCAATATCTAAATGCAAGGCAAATAGATTTAGCTAGAGGGAAAAATGGTCATATATGCTAGCTATCATTAAATATGCAATCTCAACCAATAAACACAATCAAAAAGATACTCAAATCATGCTCAACAAAAGAAACATGCAATTAATCAACAAATAATTGCTAACCCTAGGTAAAACAAGAACATAAAGATTAAACAAGAAGTTTTAAGTCATAAATAATTACCTAATCAAGAAGAGCATGAAGACCCATGAAGAATAAATGCAAGAATGAGGCTAGATGCACATGGGTATGAATTTGGTTGAGTAAAAATGGCTTCTTGGGAGTCTCTCTCTCTCTAAAAGTTCACATTCTCTCACTAAAAGAATATTCTAGACTCTTTAGCACGAAATGGAAAGAAGATGACATATATATGAGGTCAAAATGAAGCTACGTCATTTTGGAAAAGTTTGCAAAAAGACAAAGCAAAACTGACGTAGTGCGCGGGTACCTGCTCGCGCACAGACCCGCGCACATGGGCTTCACTGGTCAGAAACCAGCAAACACACCAGCGAACCGAGGATGGAAAAAACTTCACCCCAGCTGCGCTGGTCAACTGCACGGGTATGCACCCGCTCAAGGACCTGCGCACATCAGAACTCTACTGGTTCAACCAGTGAAGTTACTAGCGAACCGGGGATCAACATCACACCAGGTCAAGTGCGCAGGTACATACCGGCGCACAATGACCCGTGCACTGACACAACAAGCACATGCAAACATAAAATGTAACAAGGTGGTGCACGTGTGCAATGTAGAGAATGAACACATGTAATGAGCACAAAAGCAATAAGTCTGGGGCATGCATGAGAAGTGTGTGTGTGTGTGTGTGTGTGTGTGTGTGTGTGTGTGTGTGTGTGTGTGTGTGTGTGTGTGTGTATGTGTGTGTGTGTGTGTGTGTGCTGCTAGTGTCTTCAAGAAGAGTTAAGCAAGAGATATACCTTTGAAGTGCTCTTGAGCTTAAGGATGTCATCAAAGCTTGATCATGAACGATGAGACCTAACTATCCTTTCTTCAAATCCCCATGTGGTTTGTCAACGAAATGAGCCAATCAAAACATGAGGAACTTACAATCTCCCCATTTGGCTACTTCGTGACAAAACCACCACTCACAAATCATCCTCACAAAACAAAAATCAAAAACAAAAGGTCAACAAAAGGTTTCTTCATTACAAAGAGATACCTAAAATCTAGATCTTCAAGTCTTTGATCTCTTGTAGAATGGCCATCCCTACATAACAATGAAACTACACTCTCAAAGACAAGTGTATGTGAGGTGATCAAGAGAGATAAACAATAAAAACAATTTGCATAGAAGAAAATATGCAACATGCAACAAGCAATGCAAATGCAAATGCTCCCCATAAATAGGTTACTCCCCCTCAACAAGTCAATCTCCCCAAATATGCAACTCTCATAAACAATACACTACTCCCTCTTTTTGTCACGAGATAGGCAAATGAGCATTCCCAATTAGGTCACATTAGCAAAGAGAGCTATTTGTAAGATAAGTGCATAATCATATACAACAACTTTATGCAACTTAATTAACAGAGAGAACATCAAGGAGGTTTTAGTTTTAAAAAAATGTGTGGGATTTTTGCTTTGGATGCAAGACATGCAACATCAAGGCTCAAGCAAATGGTATTTGGCAAAGTGAACATCAAAAGGATTCCAAAGGAATTCAAACCAATTTGTACCCGTTTGCTATAATTAAACAAGATATAGCTTTAAAATTTGTAGCACACACAAACAACCATGTCAATCCTTTATGGTCAATCAAGACATGGATATAAAATCTTTATTAAGTTGAATGGATATGGAATCCTTATTGGTTGTTGTCTTGTTCAACCATTAAGAAAAGAGACAAGGCTAAATTGGATGAGACATCCTTATTTATTGCATGGATACAAGGTCCTTATTGAGTTTAGTCTTGTCAAGATACTTCCACACACATTTGCACACACATAACTCATGCATAATATTTAGCATGTCAAAATCAAGTTCACATGTCTTGGAGATAAATTAAGGATCATTCAATTTGTACTTCCCAATCAATTCTCCTAGTCCAAAAATGCATGTTTGAACATAAAGGTGACATGGATTACAAACAAAGCAAATGGCACACTTATTAAATAAAAAGCCATATAATTTATATATATATATATATATAAGCACAACCAAAATGCTCAAGCAATTAATAAAGAAGCATAAAGTTGATCAAATTTTTGCTTATTTCAATTATGCAAGGTTGCTCTCTTTGCTTGAGCTCCCCATAAGGGGTCAATCACTAACCAAGTCAAAGGGGGGTATGAGCCCCTATAGACTTACCAAATCCATAGGACTTAGTTGAGCTTATGGGCGAACCTTCTAGCACAATCGCATACGGGTTCATCCTTTCTAATCCACTTAGGTGATACAATTTTATTCCTAGTGGACGTAGTCAACACATTTCTCCTAGGATTATTGACTCTAGACTTCCTAGGCACATGTATATTGGCTCTAGCCATATTCTTTTCAATCATGCTTTTAATTCTACACATATTAATAAACTTGGAGCAATTTGGTCTAATATGACCATCAACACCACAAAAGTGACATGTAGGAATGAAATAAGTGGTCATACCATTCCCTTGAGTGTACATTGGAGCTTTCACATGTCTTTGAGTTGGCCTTGGGTGTTGGATCAGTTCTCTTCTTCTATGTTGTTGAACCGGTTGAGCTTGCTTTCTAGGTTGAGTATGCATGACTTGTCCTTTTGCTTGGTGGGATTTGGGTTGTGGAAAGCTTGCTTGTGGAGCTTTCATTGGTTGAGCTTGAGCTCAACCTCTTGGTGCCATCTTCACTTGGGCACTATTTGAACATTCTCCTAGATCAATCTTTTTCCTAAGATGTTGTGGTGAAGGACACAACTTAAGAACAAATTACTTCACAAAAGTTGTCTTGTCCGAGGAAGGGGTGGACTCATCATCCACAAAGCCAAACCCTCTCTTATCATTGGGCTTCTTTCCAATGCTCAACATGTGATTAAGCTTTTCTGAACTCGAAGTCACCTTAGCAAGAGTATTTCTTACCTCCTCAAGTTCCTTTCCCAACATTACTTCATTCACTTTGACAAGCGTCATTTCCTCATCTAAATGAGTCACTCTCATTCTTAGTTGGAGATTCTCCTTCATCAACCATCGAACTTCATCATTTTTGTTTTTCAAACATGTTTGAAGATAGTCAATGAACTCTTGATAATTTACCACATTATCACTTGAGTTCCCGGAGCATGAACTATCTTGATCGAAGCTTCTACCACTTGTGCTATTGTGGCTCATATGTTCAAGAATAGCTTCTTTTAATGTTGCTCCTCTTTGGTCTCCGCTTTTCAAGTCATCCTTCTAGAGTTCTTCAAGTGACAAACACTTGGTGACCACTTGAGCCTCTTCATGATAAGAGACCGGAAAATCAAAGTAGTTCTTCTTACAATCACTC
Source organism: Dipteronia sinensis (assembly GCA_033220585.1). Classification (NCBI taxonomy): domain Eukaryota; kingdom Viridiplantae; phylum Streptophyta; class Magnoliopsida; order Sapindales; family Sapindaceae; genus Dipteronia; species Dipteronia sinensis. Next base: position 17,939,119 of record CM065645.1, on the reverse strand, counting down.
AAGCTTGAGGGACGTTCTTCAACAACTTCCACTTTGTTGTCCCGCTTATGAGAAGTGGCAAATGCTATAAAGTTGGCCACTTTTTCTTCATCACTTGAAGAGTCATCATTTTCTTCAGTGTCATCACTTTCACTTCAAGTGGCGACCATTGCCTTTCCTTATTTCTTATTCTTCAAGTTACCACAATCCAGTGAGATGTGCCCGATTCCACCACATTCGTAGCACTGAACACCCTTTCTTGAAGATTTGTCTTGGCCATCTTCACCATTCTTGAACCCGGTCTTCTTCTTGAAGTCATTACCTCTTGAGTTGAAGCTTTTCTTCTCAAGCTTCAAGAACTTCTTGAATCTCTTCACGGTGAGAGCCATCTCCTCATCGGAATCACTATACCTCCTCTCTTGCTTGGATGTCCTCAAAGCAATCCTCTTTTGCTTCTTGGGTTGAGAAGTAAGCTTCATCGCCTCATATGCCAACAACTTCCTCATGACTTCACTTGGTTTCATCTTCTTGTACTCGTTATTTTCCTCTATAGCGGTAACCTTTGATTCAAACCTTTTGGGAAGAGATCGCAAGATCTTTTGCTTGATCCTTATGTCGGTGTAGGGATCCCTAAGCTGATGGCTTTGGTTGACAATGTCCATTAGCTTGATTTGGAAATCATTAAAGCACTCATCTTCTTCTATCTTGATGATCTCAAACTTGGCTTGCCACATTTAAAGCTTAGAGTCCTTGACAGTGTCCGTCCCCTCATGTTCCATCTCAAGAATCTTCCATGCTTCATGAACATTCTTGGTAGTTTTGATGAACTTATATTGGTTGCTATCCATGCACAAAAGATGGCGTGCATCGCTTTGTTGTTCCACTTAGAGGCTTCGAAATCTTGATCACTCCAATCGGACTTCGGCTTGGAAACAATGCTTCCATCTTTAAGAGTCTTGGTGGGTGAGGTATACCCATCTTCAATTATCATCAAGACCTTATCATCAATTGCCGCAAGATACGACTCCATCTTCCCCTTTCATGAGGAGTAATTTTCACCCTTGAACAAAAGTGGTCTTATGCTTGATGCTCCCTCTTTACTCATTCCGATTTCACTCATAATATTTGGGTATGAATGATATGAATGCTAATGAATACACCAATCAAAATGTAAAAAAAAAATGCAAGACACACAAAGAACAAGGATCACCTAAGTATATTTAGGAACCCGCTCTGATACCAATTGAAAATACTATAAAGCGTGTGTCTACTAACCTAGGGGAGGTGAATAGGTTTTAGTTGATTTATTACCAACTTTTCGACTTAATCAATTTTAATAATGCTACCTCATATTAGCAATCAACCAATCCAAAATAAACATGCGGAAAACAATAAAAACACAAGGATTGATTTACGTGAGAAACCCTTCAACTAGGCAAAACTCACGGGCTATCCTTCTAGCCACACACGGTCCTCAAATCCACTATTTGAATGAAAGTTTATGATGACTGGCTTTTTGTGTCGTTACCAAATTGTAAATTATCAAAAGATATCTATACTAAAGGTTCATACGCAATGTGCTCTAAACTAGCAAAAGACTAGTAAAGCGGTAAGTGAGGGTATCGTTCCGCAGGGAGGTGGTATCCGTCAACCGGTTCATGTTCTAGTGTTTATAGAAAGCAATATAAATAAAATGCTGATGTGGTGAAAATGGTGTGTGTGCAGTGTGTGCATAATGCGGTGTGCAAGGAAAATGAAAAGAAAGAAAATAGAAAACAAACAAAAGAATATGGAAAGGTGAGGATGGTGTTTAATGTGACAAATAAAATGGTGGATAGGAGAGATGCATGATAATGATCACACAAGGGTCTACAAGTTCACCATACATAAGTGCACAATAGTGGTTGTTGAACAATGAATGACATCTAATTAGTTAGGGGCTCATTTCCACGATTAAGGGATTCCGAAACCAAATCATCTATTATTACGAATCATTCGTTGATTAAGAAATACCGAAATCCAATCATCACTCCCCAAAGGTCATGGATAGAGCAATGGTGTCTTAAGATCAAAGACACATTAAGCACCAGAACATAGAGCCAACCTGAGCATTAAGCACTTCCGATTCAAGTTAAGGGCTTGTTCTCTCAATTGAGAGATTTAAGACACAAATCACTCCCCAAAGGTCATGGCTAGAGCAATTGTGTCTCGTGTCTCAACTAAGGGATTCGGGAACACTTCTCACTCCCCAAAGGTCATGGCTAGAGCAAGTGTGCCTCCAATCCCTATCATTAAGCATATTAACATATAGCCAAAACCTATCCTAGCAAAAAGGTCATGCATAGAACCAGTTTCATCCATTATTTAGAGCTATGTGATTACGGTGGTACCCGGATTGGTCATCCATGGAGGTACAACCGAAATCTACAAACACTCAAATCCATCCATACAATGCATTTTGACCTTCCAATGACATATACACACAAATGAGATATTTGATTACAACTACTCATAACGTTAAGTTAATCTACTCGAAATCCCACTCATAAGCACATATCAATTTCTAATCTCCACACACATGCACATCAAGACAAGAGATTAATCAATAATATCAAGATTAAATCAAACCCAAATGAATATAAACACAACACATATATTGAGCACAAAATAGGTTTACAATATTTCCCAAGTGGGGATTACACAATTAAGAAAACATGAAATACAAAGAGATGAGATAAAAGGAAATAAAACCCTTGAAGAATCCCTCCAAGTGCTCAATGAATCCTTAGCTCGAAATTGGTCAAAACCCATTCCTATCTCCTTGCAATCAACTCTCAAAAGTGGTGGAGGATGTGTAGATATGGTGGTGGTGAGCTTCCCATGGAGGAGAACCTCTGTGGGAGCTTTGAAAGCCTCTCTCTCTCTCTCTCTCTCTCTCTCTCTCTTTGGAAATGGAGAAAAATGAAGAAGAAGTTTAAGTACAGCTACTGCTCGGTTTTTTATCTGAAGAGAAGAGAGGAAAGTAGTGTATTTATAGTTAGGGAAAGTTTGGGGACAAATTGGGGTGCGAAAGGACCATTTTGGCCCTTCCAGCCTCCAAGGCGAGCTCCGGGGCGAGTGGAATGGTTGCCTAGCAAGTCGCCTCACCTGCTGTGATGTTTGGGCAGAAGTTGAGGCCAGTGGTGAGGCGAATGAGGGTTGGTCCCTCGTAGGTCACCTCGCACAGTGGTATGGAATCAACTTCACGCACCGTTACGAAAATGAGCATATCTCTCTCTAGAAAACCCGAAATTACGATCCGTAAAATCCTATAACGTAAAATTCTGGGGCTTTCCAAGTATATAAATGAATCATCATGGTTCGATTTGAGGAGGGAGATATACCCCCAGAAAGTTGAGTGTTCTGCACGAAGCTCTCTGCCACTGTCTGGTTTCCAGTCTCGCGTACCATTACGGAAACGATCATAACTCCCTCTTGAAAACCCGGAATTGTGATCCGTAAAAACCCCATGAAAGTAGACTTCTTGGGATTTGTAAAAATAGGTGGTATAAAACCCAATTCAATCTGATGAGGGAGTTATATACCCTAAAATTTAGGTGTTCTGCATGGGAACTTTACAATTTCAGCCTACTAACCTTTGGAAAAAAAAGTTGACATGTGCCGCGGTCTCTATGTCGCGTTCTAGCTCAACGATGGATCCACCATGGAAACTTGTCATGGTTGACCACGAATCACACCGCAGTTTGGGTCGACGGCGAGGACACGACAACTCTGAATATTTCTGATATATCCTTTTTTTGGCTCATTTTGCTTCACAAATAATCTTTTAAGCTCAAAACCTTGAAATAGGAAATATGTACCTACACAAGACTCAACAAATACTTATATACAAAACACACTCGAAAACGAGAACAAAAGCTAGGAAATGGGGATCTCAATTAGGTACATTAATCGTCCGATCAGTTTACAACCTAGGTTGACCTCAAGTCACAACATACTTGGTCACTAACTCTCTCACTCTACCCAACGGGCCTTTAATAGTGATCCTAGACCAACAAACTTGTGCACTAATCCACTTAGTCACAAAGCTTAACAATCCATGAAGAGATAAAGCAACCTATGTGAATATGTAGAAATATTCTATCATGCAATTAATGCTAGGCTACATTAAAATGCTTATCTAGGAATTAAAGATACCACTACGTGCAAATCTTAGATATCAATATCTAAATGCAAGGAAAATAGATTTAGCTAGAGGGCAAAATGGTCATATATGCTATCATTAAACAAGCAATCTCAACCAATAAACACAATAAAAAAGATACTCAAATCATGCTCAACAAAAGAAACATGCAATTAATCAATAAATAATTGCTAACCCTAGGTAAAACAAGAACATAAAGATTAAACAAGAAGTTTTAAGTAATAGTTAATTACCTAGTCAAGAAGAACATAAAGACCCATGAATAATAAATGCAAGAATGAGGCTAAATGCACATGGGTATGAGTTTGGTTGAGTAAAAATGACTTCTTGGGAGTCTCTCCCTCTCTCTAAAAGTCCACCTTCTCTCACTAAAAGAATATGCTGGACCCCTTAGCACGAAATGGAAAGAAGATGACATATATATATATATGAGGTTAAAATGAAGCTACGTCGTTTTGGAAAAGTTTGCAAAAAGAAAAAGCAAAACTGACGTAGTGCGCGGGTGACACTGCGCGGGTACCTACTCGCGTATAGACTTGCGCACATGGGCTTCACTGGTTAGAAACCAGCAAACACACCAGCGAACCGGGGATGGAAAAAACTTCACCCCAACTGCGCTGGTCAACTGCGGAGGTATGCACCCGCTCAAGGACCCTCGCACATCAGAACTTTGCTGGTTCAACCAGCAAAGTTACCAGCGAACCGGGGATCAACATCACACCAGGTCAAGTGTGCGGGTACATAACCACGCACAATGACCCGCGCACTGACACAACAAGCACATGCAAACACAAAATGTAACAAGGTGGTGCACGTGTGAAGTGAGAATGCACACATGTAATGAGCACAAAAGCAAGAAGTCTGGGGCATGCATGAGAAGTGTGTGTGTGTGTGTGTGTGTGTGTGTGTGTGTGTGTGTGTGTGTGTGTGTGTGTGTGTGTGTGTGTGTGTGTGTGTGTGTGTGTGTGTGTGTGTGTGTGTGTGTGTGTGTGTGTGTGTGTGTGGGTGTGCTGCTAGTCTCTTCAAGGAGAGTTAAGCAAGAGATATATCTTTGAAGTGCTCTTGAGCTTAAGGATTTCATCAAAGCTTGATCACAAACGATGAGACCTAACTACCCTTACAAGCAAATCCCCATGTGGTTTGTCAATGAAATGAGCCAATCAAAACATGAAGAACTTACAGTTCGTATTTGATAACTGATTGTGTCAAATGAGTTAATGGGTTAGGAGGCCTTATTCAACAAAAACATGACATGTTTACTTAACGGGTTTAATGTGTTGACTTGTTAGTGATTCAAACCTTATAATACTTTTTAAAAAGTTATATAAAAAAAACTATACTGGTGGATATCCATCTAGATCTCCACCGATCTAGATCTTCATCGAAGGAGCGGATATGGATCTCCTTCGATAGAGATCGAACTCCATCAATGGATCTCTTTATCGATGAAGATCGCCTTCAATAGAGATGACTCTATTTCGTCACTCAAGATGGTCTTGAGCGACGGAGGTGCTTAGATCTCCATCGAAGAAGATCTCTCTCCTTCGATGGAGATCTAGAGGTAGAGATCCAATCAATTTTTTTTTAATTTTTTTCCTTTTTTAATTTTCAATTTATCTCCACCAACCATCTTGAGATTAATGGTGGAGATCCACTTTTTAAAAAAAAAAAAATTTGTTTTCTGATTGTTTTCTAAATCTTTGAAATGACGAAACTACCATTTAAGTCACTACAAGAAAATTGGGCTATGGGGACGAAATTTATTGGAACGAATTTTATTCATCCCAATAGAATGTCTATTGGGACGCAATAACATATTCGTCCCTAAAAATTTCAAATCTAAAGAAACCTTTAGGGAAGAAAAAATTCATCCCAATATAACGTCTATTGGGACGAAACAAATTATCTGTCCCTAAGAAGGACAAACCCAATGAGACCTTTAGGGAAGAAAAATATTTGTCTCGATAGATTGTCTATTGGGACGAAAATAATTATTCGTCCCTAAAAAGTGTAAAAATAACCCGACTTTTAGGGACGAAAATAACTTGTCCCAATAGGATATGTATTGGGACGAAATAAATCATTCGTCCCAATAGGATGTCTATTGGGACGAAAAATTTTCGTCCCTAAAAAGTTTGACATTTTTTTTGGAAAGAAAAGAAATAAAAAAGAAATAAAAGAGGTTTATTTTATTAAGACAAATATAATATTTATTGCTGATAATGATTTATCGGGATTATATTTTTCATTTTTTATCTTTAGTTTTTTAAGTTTTTCCTAAGAGACAAAGATCATAATTAAATTTGCTTCACTTTTTTATATTAATTATTATAGATTAATTCAATAAATTATGAAAAATTATATATATATATATTTATAAATATAATAAATAAAAATCTAAAATGCAAAACTATTATTTAGAAAAGTTGTTGTACATTTATCCTTCCCTTCGTGATAGGAATTCAAATATTACACTTGTCGATTAAATTGAAAAATCAAAGAATGTCTCTTTATTTCGTGTACGATTAACGATAGACCCTTTCATCTGACAATATATGATTTGAAAAAAATAGTTTAATTCAGTGCAACAATAACATTTTTTGACAAGAAAAGAAATTATTGGAATTAATCTATAATAAAAATTTAATAACATATAGAGGTTATATAAAATAGTATGCTTTAATTAATAAATTCGAAGTAGTAGCAAAGTGGATAAGCTTTGCTTCAGTTTCAGGTGAGTGGTTCAACGCTAAACATTAAATGAGGCTCGATCGTGATGGGATGGTTGTGCTGAGAGTGAGATGGGGGTGGGTGGGTAGTGGGACGATAGGGTTCCAAACAAATTCATCTCAAAGAACCTATTGTGACCCACTTGAGGCGACGTAATATGGGATGAATTTACTCATTAAATCGTAAATGTGGGGAGAAATCTCTACTAAAGTGGGAGTTTCATTCCCGATTCATTCTTGTAATCATTGATCTAATAGTTTAATAAAATATTATCTAATAATTGTTTTTTAATAGCCATTTGTATATCATACAAAATAATTATAAAGATTAATGGAATCAATTTAAATTATCTTGTAATAATTTTTTAAAATTGTGTTCAATACAATTTTAATTTTAATAAAAAAACAAATTTAATAACATATTTACATTATATATAAATAGTTTTGCATTATTTATCAAAGTTGAAGTTGTGTAGTGTAATTTTTTGAGTTCTACACCATCGAATGCAAAAAGACCAAAAATAATCGTCCCAATAGAAATGAAAATTTTATAATATGTCTATCATTATTATTTTTTTTTTGAAATACAACTACTTCCGGGACCTGACGAGATTAATTAGACTATACAAGCACGGCCCAGAATACTGTTCCCACTATCGGGGAGAGTTCATATATGAACTACAACTCTCACAACCGAAGAGAGAGATGCTCTCACAAACCGAGAGAAAACTCCACACACATGCTTGTAAAATACGTATGTTATGACTCGAAATTTAACCATTATGTGTGGAAGGGATGTGCATAACCATCATTGAAATTTAAATTTTATTTTTTAAATTTTATTAGTGGAATAAAATTTAAATTGATCAAACAATTGATTTTTCCAATAAGAGTTTGATTTAAAATAATCAATGGAAATTTAACAACCTTATAGATTATATAAAAATATTGTGCAAATAATAACAAATTAAAACATTTGGTCCGATGGTAAAGGCTGCCACTCACGCTGGGGTCATGAGTTCAAGACCTAACAAAATACGGTGGTGGAGAGGATATAATGGATGGGGTGTGCTAGTGTATGGCGAGGTGTAGGGTGGTGGTAGTCAGTGGCTCGCTAATGGGTCATGAGTTCAAGATGTTGATTTTTTTTTTCTCGTTCGTCCTAATAGTACATATATTGGGATGATTTATTTCTTCCCAATAGTGTATCTGTTGGGATGAAATTCAAATTTCGCCCCAAAATGATAAATTTTTTAATATATTTTTGTTTCGTCGCAATAGGCACTCTTTAGGGACGAATTTGAATTTTTGTCCCAAAGAGGTTATTGCGACCCACCTGAGGCGACGAATTTTGGGACGAATATTTTTCGTCCCAATAGATCTATAGGGACGAATTTCGTTCTATTGGGACGAAAAAAAGCATCCCAATAGCCTTTTTTTTTGTAGTGAGTCAAACTTGGTCAACGATTATATTTGACCAAGTTTGACTAACGCTAAAGGGGTAAGTGTTAGTTTTGATATAGTTGATTATGAGTGTCAAAGGCAAACCTCAATAGGGTTGGGTGTTATTAACTCCTTTTTTTTATGTAACTTTATTCATTTATCTTGCTCACCTTCTATAAATCCAACTTTTTTTTCTTTTACCTAAGGCAGGGCTGACCCCTGAAATTTTGGCGACCCAAGACGAATTTTAAAAATGAGTCTCTTGACCTTCAATGTATATTTATTTATTTATTTTTAAATCCCTACAAATTGGGCTAATGATTCAAGAAATCCTTTCAAGGAATAATTTTTTTTTATAAGAACTTTATGTATTTTAGCTTTCAAAACCCAAATGGGGCGTTTGTTTTTTTCACTTAAAACTTAATGGGTCTGAATTGAACCCATTAAGTTGTTTTGTTTGGTTTTTTAAGTGGTCAAACAACTTAAAAATATCAAAAAACAACTTAAAATAAAAAATAAGAAATCTTGACTTTTAACTTAATTCTAAATCATTGGATTACAATTAAAATATTATCTTCTAAGTCTATCCTCCAAAAAAAGATATATTTCCAAAATTATCTTAATTTAATATGGTGTAAAAAAATTTCTTTTAACATATTTCTTATTTTAAACATGTTTTAGAAAAGAAAAAAAAAACCCTAATTACTTCTCATAATGAAATTTTTCAAGGATTGAACAATTGAATTTCTCTCTTGTCAAATCCCGGTAAGAACTCTTTATTTATTTGTTTTTATCTAACTATTCGTATAGTACTCAATAAATTTGTCTATCATATTAAGTAGATTTCGTGGCTCGAAAAAGTTATAGAACTATTGTATATAAAAAATTCGAGAACCTTTCTTTTATTTGGTTTCCGGTGCATATGATCCAAGAAACCAAAAAAACAAAAATGGTTTCATGAATTATATTCACTAGGAACGTGGACAATATATAAAATTGAATTTGAACTTAAACTTTTTTTGACAATAAATTTAACTTAAACTTTGTTTGCAGAATATGCAAAATTATATTCTTTGATTAATTTTTTATTTTGTTAAATTGAATTTTGTTTGCAAAAAAAAAAAACCATACAAAATGTTATAAAGAATGGTGAATGTTAAATTACCTCTGTTAATTAGTATGGGTATAAATGTAAAATTACTTATTTTCAGACAGTTTTATTTTTAAAAAACAAACATGTTGACAGTATATTCAGATATGGGGAGAAAAAAAAAACAAACATGTCATTCAGATTCAGAACTCAGTCCCCATTCAGTCTTTAGAAAAATTCAGAACTGTTCAGTGTTCAGACAAAAAAACAAACGACCCCTTACTATTTAAAAATACGGTGAATGGTAACAATGAGGAATAAAGAAACAAAAACTAGAGTGCAATGAAATCAAAATCAAAAAGAAAAAGAGTGCAACGAAATCTATTCTCATCGGAACATATACAACAGCTTTGTGCTATTTACAAACTTAAAATAATTTTATTAAATAAATTATATAATTCTATAGATTCTAATTGGAATTTTTGTAGTTTAAAAGGTTATAAATCTAAAAGATTATAGAATATTAATTTTCCTGTAAGTGATTGCATTATACAATCAAAGATCCATGCAAACATGAGTGAATTTCATTTGCAAGTTTGCAACCGCCCTTCAGAATTAGTATATGTTGTGGAAAAAGAAAATTGATTTCCAATCAATGGCAGACAGCAAAGAAAAAAGAATTATCGTAAGAATGCTATATATTTGTGTTTTTCAGGTGTGGACTTTTTTTTTAATAAATCATGCGTGTGCATTTTTTTTAAATCAAGTGTGATATGTGAGCTTTAAAAAAAATCATATGTAATATATGGAGCCTTTTTTTAAAAATTCATATGTATGTGATATGTGGATTTTTTTTTTTTTTAAATCTTATATGGACCTATTTTTAAAATCATAATTTTTAAAGCTAACAAAATTTAGGGGCGGACGGTTGCTTCACTTGGCTACTCCTAGAGTCGACCCTGGCCTAAGGCCCCAAATTATTATGAATGCATATTGAACAAGATTATTAAATTGTACAATACTAATTTAGTAGTATTTTACTATGTTTTGTAACATTTTATATGTATGGTGTGGTGAATTAATAAGGTTTGAACCGTATTATATTATTTGAATTTAATATTTAACTATACTAATTTAAGTTGAATTTAAACAAAAATTTATAATTAGATAATCCTAATCTAATTAATTTTCTATACCAAACTTCTTACAATACTAAATTTAATTTACTATGGTCTAATTTAACACGTTACAATTTTATACAATAATAAAATACTATATGGTGGGCGGTGGGCCAAACAAATTCCGTTATTAACTTGTGTTTGTGTTGATGCTACGGGCTGATTCGGGAACACGAAACCGTTTTGTTGTGAGGCTTTGATCTGTGGACTGGCTCATTGCATACTATTAGAAATTTTGAGGTCAGATATGTGCCGTTGGTTTTTTGGAGCTCTATTAGATTGAATCTGACGGATGCTACTTCATTATGGTTTCAATTGTTTTCAGTATTGAAACAATTATAGGGGTAAATACATTAACTTCCCTTGAAGTTTGGTAAAATGCAGCTAAAGATTAAGTTTGTATTTATCTATTCACATCTCCTCTGCTCAGGTTGCCCTTAAAACAAATTGCTCTTAGTTATTTAAATTTAAAAATGAGGGTAATCATTTTATAATAAACAATTAAATTAAATTAATTGAAGATAATTCTTTAAAAAAAATGGGTTCGAGTCGTGCTCCACCCTCAAACCCTGAATTATTGTAATATTTCAAAAAAAAATGGAAGAAATGAGAAAGAATAGTTTTATTCGTCAAGACTTCTCAAGGTACAAATACAAATGTAATGGTTATCTACTTATCTAAAAAAAAAAATTACAAATGTAATGGTTATCTACTTATCTAAAAAAAATTACAAATGTAAATATGCAATGACTCCTTGTATAGCCTTACAACTTAATGTTAAGGTTCAGCTACTATACAAGCATTGTATAGTTGCTGAGTTAGTTTATAGTCATTGGATTTAAATCAAAAAGTATATAAAAATCAAAAATTTAAAAATTTTAAAAAAAATAAACACGAAAGAAACCGACTCTTTGTCACATAACTACCCAGTATTATACATGTTTTGTATAGTAACTAAATCATTAATGATAATGTAACAGTTGTAGAGTCCGAAAATCTACAATTGAATTTTGTATGAAGGTGGGCACTAACAACCCTGTAAAATAAAAATAAAAATACGGAGTGGGAGTGGTCCCTTTTGGGGACTCATTTTCATGACTGGTCGAGCCTTGGATTGTTCTATTCTTTTGGTCTTATTTTGCTTGGACTGAACATTGAAGTTGGATTGACCCAAATGTAGAATAAATTTAATATATGGTAGAAAAAAATGTGTGTTGGTCGAGTGTTGTCTAGTAGAAATGAAATTTGTGTTGGTCGAGTGGTCTAGAGTGATGGTGTAATATAGTATAATTGCTTGGATGAATTGAGATGACATTATTCTATCTTTGGTTTCCATGCATGGGAGTCAAAAAAATTGTCCCTCCAAATGAAGTGAACCTCTTATTTATAGTCAATGAGCAATGACTCAGCCAACAAGCTTATCATGTAATCCCATCAATCTCGGTTCAAGATCATGGACTGAGATATATGATTTATTGAGATTTGAGTTTGAACCAATCAGGTGAATGACTATCTTAACTTGGTCTTTGTAGACTTAGTCTTGGGTATCAGTTTGTTAAAGTCGGATGGTCCAAGCAGATAAAAATCAGCTCTTTATGACAATTTGGGCCTTTAACTCGGATGGGCATATACATGGACTTGTCCTTCATATGAATTTCCAAATTGGGCCTCAATGTTTAGGTTGTGCTATTTTTGGCTACGACAGTTAGCCTTTCACTCTCTAAGTCAAAGTTTTCGATTTAGAGAGTGGATGATGTCGTACTTTTTCACTTACTTCAAGCTGTAATTAATATATCGATTGCTTTACTTCTAAGTTGAAATCTTCTATCTAGAAACTACGTTTTAGTTGAATGTTGTTTATGTCGATCAATTTCTCTTTAAGAAAACGATGATTTTTATATGTACAACATGGATGTCGATCGAATCAATGAACGCAAGCGGAACTTTATTCGTTGAATAATGCTTTGAATTGTTGACTATTGTTAGCAACAGCTCAAATGGCAAAACACAGAGTAATAATTCACTTTTGCTAGCTATATTCTTGCCCTTGTATGACTACCAAAATATCGTTCAGTGTGAGTCAATATATTGTTTTGATCAAATGATTAGGAAGTTGACACAAAGTCAACATAATAAAATATTGCTTGTAGAATGACAACTTAACAAAGTTATTTGATGTAGCTCTACTTGATATGTAGCTCGATATAGAACACTAACCTTATCAAGCTATAATATGTGGCAGTGTAATATCGTTCAGTGCGACTTGGATCACTTTGATTCGAATTTTGCTATCTAGTATAGCCATGGCTCGACCTACAATCGTGGAATTCTAATAATTGTCGCTCGACATAATTTGGCATCGTATATCCACCAAGACGAGATCGCAGCTTGACTCAGAGGCGATTCAACTTGAAAGTAATTTTTACAAACGTTAGCTCGACGTAGAACAACGTGATTTGAATAAACTATAGACATAGAATAACATAATTCAATGTCTTATCAATTCAACGGATTGCCACCTGCTGTAAAAGGTAGTAATTAATTTGAAAACCATGTGGCTCATCATAGGGCTTGGAACAGCAGGCTTAGGCAATTTGAGTGAATTGCCATAAATCTGGCTCATAGTTCGTGGCCAGACTTTACAGATTATTCAAAGAATAACAGTGTAGTACTCATTCGATAGAATGATGGATTTTAAGATTGTGGCTCAATATGGAGCAATGACATAAAGCATTGATGTATAATCTTTTATACAAGCGAGAGATCGGCTTCGACCTTCAACATTAAGTAGGGGTCGGTGAGACTTTCTACTTGTAGTTTTGTACTTAATCTCTTATCAAACCTTGCTCGACATTGATGGTTTTTATATAAATTCAATCTATTACCACTCGACTTAGAGCAAGAAATGTAGCTTGACGGAGAGAAATATTTACTAACTTTATTGAATGTAGTTGGAAAGAGAATATGATTCACGTAAAACTTTAGACATTGATCAAGATTTGTCAAGATACCAACTTAATGGCTTGAAATCTTGACAGCTCTGTGGACCTTGTTATGTCAAGATCTTGTAGCTCAACATGGAGTTGTACAGTTAGCCTCTATTTTCCAAAATAGAAAAGCTTATCGAATGTCTGTTCGACATAGATAAATAATTCAATACCAGTGTATTGTAGGTTGACAAAGAACACGATTTGATACTTTTGTAGGTATGTTGGTCGACATAAGACAAATATTTTCATTCAAAGTATTAACCATGTTGTCAAAGATAGTCTCCTATCAATTGTTTTGGCGAACAAAAGATTTATTGTAGTTTGATACATAGCTCGACATGAAATGTTTTTAACTTTTTCAAGCTATAGCTTTTCATATAGCAACCTAGAACATTTTGATTTGAATTTTTCCAAGTATATGATTGTTTGGATTCTTCCATCTGATACTCCCAGCTTAATTTTCGATTACATGGTTCAAATGGAGTAGTTGTTTGAAAATATTCATATGGTTTTTGACCTTGAAAGGTTTTGTTTGATGAACAAATACTCGCTCGATATTCAGCCTTACTTTTTTGGTGATATGATTTGATTGTTGAGTAATGATGTAAAATTTTTCACTTGATGTAGAGCGAATTTCCTTAGAAATATGAATGACAAATAATCTTTAAACTTGTTGATTAGTTAATTACAACCGATAGTATTGTTGGAAATTTTGTGATGAACACACATTTTGAGAGTATTATTTGGGTATAATTGATTCCATGAAAATGGGAGATCAAAGTATATTAGAATTCTCCTCCGTGAGAGCTTCGAAATGGTATACTCAAACTCACAAAATTATTAATGGGTGAATGAGAAATTGAGTCTCAAGGTGAGCCCATTGTGTAGGGAAAATGTGCATCCCACATTGGTTGGGGAAAATACTTATATGTGGTATATAGGTGGTTGTGTGATAGTAGTTTATAAACATGTGTGTGGACGCGTCCTGCGTACACGAATGCTGCACCGATTGGATCGTGAGAGTACAATCGACTTTTTGCTACTATTTTAAATTTCTTTTTTCCTAAATCAACATTTTATTGATTAGGAAAGAATTAATTTAATTTATTTTTCCCTAAGTTAGACGGCTTAAATGATAAGAAAAATTAACTAATGAAATAGTTAATTTCCGTTTTGGGTTATGGAAATTAATTAGATTAAGGAAGGAGTTGATTTCCTTTTTGGATTCTGATACTTACTTGATCACTAAGTAATCAGAATCAGTGTTTATTAGAAATATATCTTTTTTGAAGATTATTCCTTAATTATTTTCCTTTATCATTACAACCATAGTAATTAAGTATTTCCTAAATCAATCCTACTGATTAGGTTTTCTATTTAAATCCTAGTCTATTTTCCTCATTAGATTTAATTCTGGAAATCACGAAATTAAGAGAAAATAATTGTTCTCTTTTCGGTTCTTTTGTTCTTCGTGTCTTGGTAAGTTTGAATTCAATTTGAGTTCGCTGAGAGTGGTTTGTGTTCTACACATCCACTGTTTAAATCGTTGTATCCTGGGAGACAATCGTCATACACATACGGTGTTAGCCGGCGAAATTGTCTTAAGGACACCGTGTGAAACACGGGCCTCGATTTCCCTAACTTGATGTTTTATGTTTATTGTTTTTATGTCTCTTGCAGATTCGAACCAGATTGTTTTTGAGCAATACAAATAACAATCTTAAGACAATTTACGTTTTTAAATTTCTTCTCACATTTTTATTTTCTTTTAAAACCTTCTGGTTCGGTTTCTGTTTTCCTACGGATTGCGACAGACTTGTTTTGTAAACATCACTGGTTTGGGTGAATAAAATATTAATCTGTGGGAATTGGGTCTGTTTCGAGACACTAATTTCAATTAATTATCAGATTTATATTTTGGTAAATCGGGTCTATTAACAGACACTGGTTTAGAAATCAAATGTGGTTTCAACTGAGTAATTAGGTCTGTGATACCAGACACTAATTATGATTCAATTGTGAAATTTGGAATTTATTATTGTTTCACTGGTTCGATATTTAAGTTGTTTGATATCAGTGTTGTTATCATTGTGATAACAAATATATCAAATTTTGATATATTAAGCATGAGTGTTTCATATAAAATATCAATAAACACAAAGTGAAGTGTTGATATTTTATGTATATAAACATTGGATATCAGTGTTATATTATATATCAGTGTTAAATATATTGTTATATATATTTGGTACAATCTGATCATACATATATTCTGATAATATATGTTTGTACGGTTTTTATTATAAAACTGGTGAAACATTCAATTCTGGTGTACGTATAGACCAGATCATAAGATTAAACATTGTAGTGGATATCTTTGTTAATCTTTGTTTGTGTTTATGTGATTGTTTTACAACATTAGTTATTTGTGGTAAATCGATGGAAAGAGCGATATATACACATATATTTTTATATATTCCTGAGATATATATCCGGTAAACTCATATTAAAATAAAATATGTAGACTTCAGTGTATTTAATGTTGTTGTCATATTACTAGGTGGTGGAGTATATCAGTAAATTGGTTTGATATCATTAGTTCCATCTACCATATCAACGTTTAAAAAAAAAAATTAAATCAGTTGATGATATATTGTTTTATATATAGTAACACACTGGTTATGTTTTATTAGTGTTTAATATATATTAATATACTGATTCATGTAGTTTGATATTTGATATCAGTTTGACGAACTATATATAAGTATGTGATAAATCATAGTTTTGATTATATAAGTGTATTATATATATATATATATTATATCAGTGTACTGGTTTGATATTATACTATATTTGATATATATATATATATATATATATATAAATTCAAACTGTGATTCTTGGTTTGTGTTTGGTTTTCAATGAAAATGGTTACCGAAACGAATCCTACTGAAAATTCTGTTATGAACCAAAGTGGCTCAAGAGACTCAGGTGGTCAACCCAATTGTGGGTCAGTTGACCGACCCGATGGTGAACCCTTTTGTGGGTCAAATGATTACCCCTGCGGTGAATTCATTTGTGTCACCGGTTTTGGTTCTTATGAACCGTATGGAGAAACCAGACAAATTTAGTAGTCTGAATTTCAAGAGATGGCAACAAAAGATGTTGCTCTACACGACCACATTGAATCTTGCGAGATTCTTAATTTATGAGGCTTCTAAGGCCAACAGTGGTGACGAGTTGGATGTATAAGTTTAAAATGGTGATTATTGTCAGAATCAACTCTTTTGAACTTCAAAATTGTAATTATCAATTTAATGATGATTTATTTCTATTAATTCCGGGTTAATCAAAAAATTAAATTTTGAATTCAAAGCAGAACCGATTTGACTTTAATATTGCCAATTTTAATGAGAATTAATTTCCAAATTAATTCAGTTGATCTCCTCCTAATATTATGGCTGATAAATCAAACATGAACACAAGTGTTCCACTCGAGACTTCTAGTGATAATCCAACTGTCGGACAAGACACTTCAACTATTAATTCAGTGCTTGTGGGAGATGTGCCTATTTAAGGCCAAGTGTGGCAACATCGACTCTGGCTATCAACTCATTCGTGAGAAACATGGCAAAACCGGTGATGAGCGAGTATATGAGTCACGGAAACTTTTAGTGGTGGCAACAAAAGATGCTCTTCTAGTTGACCACACTGGATCTAGCTAGATTTTTGACTGGAGATGCTCATAAACCCGATAGTGGTTAAGAGCGAGATGTTCAAGTATGAAATATTGTGGATGCATGGAACCATTCGGATTTTCTGTGCCGAAACTACATACTGAACGGGCTGTCAGACACGCTGTATAGCGAAAACAGCAAAAGAACTGTGGGAGTCGTTAGACCGGACACATAAGGCTGAGGATATTGGATCCAAAAGGTTTGTTGTGGGCTGGTTTCTTGATTATAAGATGGCGGACTCTAAGAGCTTCAAGTGATTATAAATGAGATTCATATCGAATGGATGACCCCAAGTGAAACCTTTTAGGTGGCTGATATCACTGAGAAGCGAACAGCAAAACAGAGTTGCTGAACAGGAAAATTATTCCTTGAAATGAAGAATGCAATGCTGATAAGTTCTGGATTGCCTCAGAACATGTGGGGTGAAGCTATATTATCTAGCAATTACCTTTTAAATAAGGTACCCCGAAAGAAAGAAAACAAAACCTCATATGAATTATGGAAAGGAAGAAAGTCTTCATATAAATTCTTACGAATGTGGGGGTGTCTTGCCAAAATGACCGTACCTACACCTAAGAAGGTGAAAATAGGTCTGAAACCCGTTGATTGCATCTTCATTGGATATGCACATAATAGTAGTGCTTATCGATTTTTGGTGTATAAATCTGACATCCCAGATACACACAAAAACACGATAATGGAATCTAGAAATGCATCATTCTTTGAACATATATTTCCATGTAAATCCAATAATGAAGCTAGTGGTGAGCTCTTCAGAAAGACTCTTGTGGAAAGAAGCTATCAAGAGTGAAATTGATTCCATCCTTCAAAATCATACTTGGGAGTTAGTGGATCTTCCTCCAGGATGTAAACCGCTAGGGTCCAAATAGATTTTCAAGAGAAAAATGAAAGCATATGGATCAATTGATAAGTATAAGGTCAGACTTGTAATTTGTAAGGACCTCGATTTTATGATTGGCTTATTTCATGACAAACCACACCACATTGGGGATGATTATGTAATGGGTAGCTTAGGTCCGTGTTGGCAAGCTTCCAAGCATCTCCATGACTTCAAGAGCAAAAGGTATACTCACTTGACTTTGTCTCTTGAAGAGTTTAGGTGCACACACACACACACTTCATGCATGTTTTGTTTATCTTGCATTTGTGTTCTTTATTGTTTATATAAGTGTGCATCCTTTTCAAAAACACTCATTAGCTTGCATTGTATCTCATTTGATAAACATGTTTGACATGTTAATTGTGCTTCATTGTGTGCATCTCACTCACTTCACACTTGCACAACATTCATGTAAGATAGACATTTGTCTTGAGTGTTAAAAAGGGATTTTTCCCTTTAGCGCGGCCTAGACCGCTCGGCAGGCTCTGCTTGCACCGCGGCGCACGGAGCGGTATTCTCCAGTGCTCCATACGCGACGTGGACCGCGACCTGTGCACTTGCACGCAAAGCGGTCCCAACCGCGGTGTTGTCCAGACGGTGCACTGCTATATGTACCGCGGTCTGGACACTTACCTGAACCGCGGTCTAGCAAGCGGTTTTGACGGGATTCAGTTTCCCAAGTTCAAAACGATGTAGTTTTAACTAGGGCTTCATATATATTCTTCCTTTTCTCTTCTTGGCCGACCAAGAGAGCTCAAAAAATCATTTTTAGAGAGAGGTTAGAGCTCCTAGAGAGAGAAAGCTTCAAGAAAGCTTTTTTGACTCTCCAAACCCAAAACCCATCTCCATCTTGCATCATTCAACATCATATGAGCATAGGTCTTCATTGTTTCATGACTAGGTAAGCAAGAACTTCTTTGAATATCATTTATTGTTCTTCTTACTCTAGATTAGGTATTTATTGCTTGATTAAATACCTAGACTCTACTTTATTGCATATTTATGAGTCTTGATAACATGATTGGGTTTGTATTTTGATAGCTTAATTGATTAGGTCATTTTTGCCTAAAAGCTAGGTTATAAATATTCATGTGTGATTAATTGATAACTAGGTTGAGAAATTGTGTTTTAATCAACTAGTTAATGTTCATGAATATTTGATTGTGTTTGTTTGTGATAGCTTGCATTATTAGGTCATATATGCCTAAATAGCTAATCCATAAATATTCATGTATGCTTAATTGATGATTAGGTTGGCTTTGTGCATCTATTCAAGTTCATGAATGTTTATGTGATTAATTGACAATTAGGTTGTTAGAATTTCTCTACAACTAATTGAGACCTCATGTGTGTACATGTAGGCATTGTTTGATAACTAGGATGTTGTATTGCATTATCTACATCTAGTTAAGCATTGTATGTTTGGTCTAACATATATTGTGTTGAGCATTCATTGATTGTTCACTTAGACCCTATACTCTTCATTGAGTCAAAGTCTTGTGGCTTCGGGGTGAAGTTGCACAAGCATTGAAGTCTTGCAACCAAGTTGTGGTTAGCAAGCATCGGTCAAGAATCCATTGTAAAAGGCTTACGGGTAGAGTAGGAGGTGCTCACGCCAAGAGTAGTGTATCAGTGGATATCACTAGGGATTGAACCAAGAGTGGCGAGTGGTAGTGTCCATAGCCTGAGGTTATCTAGAGTGAGAGTCCAAGTATCACTTGAGGGTGTAACTTTTTACTCATATAGTGGATTTGAGGATCGTGTGTGGCTAGAAGGATAGCCCGTGGTTTTTCCCTTGTCTAAGGGTTTCCACGTAAAAATCAAGTGTCATTTATTATTCCGCACTTTTACTTGATTTTGTATGTTTGTTTATGTTGGGTTATATTATTAATATTGACTAATCGAAAAATTGGTAATAATCGATTAACAACCCATTCACCCCCCCTCTAGGTTGTATTAGACACACTTTGTGTATTTTCATAATTAAAGGTTACAATCAACGAGAATGCCTAGATTACTTTGATATGTATTCTCCTGTGACGAGAATAACCTCCATTAGGATGATACTTGCAATCGCAGCTTTGCGAAATCTTGAAGTACATCAAATGGATATGAAAACTGCTTTCTTAAATGGAGATCTAGATGAAGAGATCTACATGGAACAACCTAAGGGGTTTTTCCGCTCCAGGACAAGGAAAGAAAGTCTGTAAATTGGTGAAATCCTTATATGGTCTGAAGCAAACACCAAAACAATGGCATGAAATATTTGACAATGTTATGACGTCAAATGGATTTAAAATCAACAAATGTGACACAGGAAATGGCTATGTCATTTTATGCCTTTATGTTGATGACATGCTCATTGGGTAGTGATGATAAAATCTACCAAGGATATGTTGAAATCAAGATTTCATATGAAAGATATGGGACCGACTGATGTAATATTGGGAATGAAAATCCAAGGACATTGAACGGACTCATTCTCAGTCAGTCACACTATGTTGACATGATTCTTAAGAAATTCAACAAAAATGATTCTGGAATTTTCAGAACACCAGTAGATATAAATCTACAACTATCAAAGAATAAGGGTGAGAGTGTTTCTCAACTCGAATATTCTAGAGTGATAGGAAGTCTGATGTACTTAATAAGTTGTACAAGACCAGACATTGCTAATGTAGTTCGTAATTAAGCAGTTATAAGAGTAATCCAGGAACCGATAACTGGAAAGGAATAGTAAAAGTACCGAGGTACTTACGATTCACTCGTAATTATGGACTGCATTATACCAGATATCATGTTGTCCAAGAAGGATACACTGATACAAACTGGATATCTGATATGAAATATTCAAAATCAACTAGTGGGTATGTGTTCACACTAGAAGATGCGATTGTATCCTGAAAATCATCCAAACAGACATGTATAGCCAGATCCACTATGGAATCTGAGTTTATTGCTTTATGTGGTGAGGAGGCTGAATGGCTACGCCAATTCTTAGAGGATATTCCAAGATGGCCAAAGCCTGTGCCAGTGATTTGCATCCAATGTGATAGTCAATCAGTAATAGAAAGAGCACAGAGCAACATATATAATGGAAAGTCTAGACATATACGTCGAAGACATAATACCATTAGACAACTACTCTCAACTGGAGTTATCTCCATTGACTATGCAAAGTCAAAAGATAACATTGCGGATCCGCTAACCAATGGGTTAAATAGAGAATTATTTGAGATATCATCGAGGGGAATGTGACTAAAGCCCATGAAATGAAAGTCGATACAATGGAAACCCAACCTAGTTGACTGGAGATCCCAAGATCTAGGTTCAATCGGACAACCAAGTTGTAAGACTTAGTTGGATCACTGTGGGGGTTACCCTCCAGTCCATTCCTATGATGAAACAGTGATGCCCGTAGGGAAAAGGTTAAACTATGTTTTTAATGATTCTTATGCGTCAGAATTCCAAGCTATGGAAATCTGAGCAGAGTAATGCGGGTTGCTCTTAATTAAGAAATCACATATGTGAGAGAGAAGTGAGGCCGCTTCTAAAAGAGAATAATGAAGGGTTATATTCTCCAACGACTCTCACAGAACCAGGCGCATGTTCATGGCCAAAACGAACATAACAATGAGAACCAAATTGGGTCTGGAAGATGCCTGTGTGAGGTACGCTATCATTTACATAAAAGGCAGAACAGTTCAAGGATATCATATCTAT